>JAYRBT010000178.1:35872434-35916155 GCA_036023395.1 Myiotriccus ornatus
TGTGGATCTTGAGGCAGGTGGCCTCAGGATGCTGCAGGGCTGTGGGAGGTGGTGTATGGGAGGAACCCTGGGAACACTTCACTGGGGATTGTGTGTACACAAAGTCAGTGGCACAGCCAAGCTAAGACAGGGCTCAGCAGAGTCAGGGCTAGTCTGGAAAGGGAAACTGTGGTTATGAATGGGATAGTCATGGCTAACATTAAAAACATCGATTGTGTGTGATGTGAAATTCAGGGATGAGCCACCTGCATTAAATGCAGCATAAAGCAGCAGCCAAGAACACAGTATCCACCAAGGACTGTGCTCCTGCTTGGGACTTGGCCCTGGAAACCTGGAAATGTTGGCTGTGATATTTCCAAGGGAGGAAGTGTTACGGTCTCTTTAGCTCCTTGGGTCAATAAAGAATAATTTCATGAAGTTTAGGACCACATGTGAGGATTGGTCTCTGCTGGAGCTGAATCTTGTGGGCAGTGTGTGCCTGGCCCCTAGTGCACTGCATGGCTGCGTTATCCTCCATGCCAGCCCTGGGAAGTACAGGTCTCAGGCTGTCTCAGACACCCTGTCAGACCTTAGGCTTAAAAAAACGAACTGAGGAGGGGGAAAAAAAAAACATTTCTGTGCAAAAGCAACATGAAGATTTCCTTTGAAAGAACCCAAGTGGTGGCCTGTCATCTGCCTTGAAAGGGAAGTTTTCCTTCCTCAAGCAAGCAGTGGATCCCATGGTTCCAGCTGACTCCCAAGGACTGGGTGCTGTGTCTGGGCTGGCTGAAGGTCTCGGGCTCTCCCCTTGATGGCCACACTGCTGGTCCCAGCTGAGGTCCCCAGGTTTGACCCTCCCACATGGAGTGGGCTGCTGGAATGGAGAGCCCTTTATTTACTTGCCAGTGTTCTTATCTTGGGCTGTCTCACAGCACGGTGTGTGCTTTGGGCTGACTCATGGCTTCACTTCAATAGACAAAGAAATTAAAAGGACAAACAGGAGGCGGGAACCAATCTGTGAGTGAGGAGAGGAGGAAAGGAGAGCCCTGCTTGGGCTTGAGCACTTTGCTGACCAGGCAGGGTGAGGGGAGCGGGCCTGTGCTTGTTCTGCTTCTGGATGAGGCAGCTCAAGAATTCAAGGATTTTTTTAATTTTCCGCTGCCCTTTTTTTTCCCCCCTCTGCTTGTCTTTTTCCATGAAATGGTGAGGTTTCATCTGTCCAGGAACTCAGTGTGGAAAAATATAAGTAGTTGTGACAGGGGCTGAAAGCTGAGTGAGTGAAGGCAGAGGAGATTTACGGCCAGGCTGGTTAAACCCTGTTTGTGAGCACGAACTATACCGAGGCACTGTAAATCCATCTGAGAGGAGCCACATTTGTGCAGCTCCAGAGGTGCAGTACAGGGAGAGACCACCCACTGGCACTTAAGCTCACTCCTTCTCCACTCAGGAAAATGGAGGGACAAGCCACCGTTCCCAATACTCCTAACACCCAGAGGGCAGGAGGAGGTTTTACCATCTCATTGGACCTGTTTGTGATAAGTTTTGTGGTTACTGTGTGTGCTTAGCCTGCTGCACACACAGTGCTTTATTTCCCAAAGTGGGATGGATGGTGGAGGGGGCCCTGAGTGCCTATGGGGACCCTGGGATCCTCCTCGTGCCTGGGCAGGGGTCTTAGGGTTCGGGCCAAGCCTGCACAGCCACTCTCCCTGCGGCAAAGCCGGCATGACGGGACGGGAGCAGCCACGTGGGATAGCAAAGCACGGCCGGGGTGCTCAGGTGTGGCTCACCCAACTCTGCAGAACAGGGGCCTTAAAACCTGATTTATTTTTCCTGCAAAATCATCAGTCACACACAACAATGTCTATTTCAAAACAGTCTGTGGGTACTTGGAAAGGGAAGGGGCTGCCTTTTATTTACTTGTTTATTTACTTATGGGCGAGGTTTATTTGTCTCCTGGGTTTATCCCAGGCCATAACCACCCTGTTTGTTGCCATTTGCCATCAGGTGTTATATTTAGCCATGTGTATGTGACGGCAGATACACTGTGGGTTCTATTTTCAGTGGTGGCAACACCTATTTCTAAATATCGCAGATCCCTGAGATGTACAAGAGTATTGAAAATACTCTGTTTGGGGGGAAAGCTGCAGCTCTGGGTTTCAATAGCGAGTTTCCAGGTGTTTCTTGCTCAAAGCTCAGCACTCTGCAATGGCAGCTCCTTGTGCAGCCTGAAACAGGCCCTGACGTTGCTCAGCTGCTGTGAGTGTGAGCCAACGGCGGCGTTAGCGAAACGCTGGAGTTCAAAGGACTTGCTTGCAAGGGACATCAAAAGAAAGATTTTTCTAGCAACAAAAGCCAGAGGAACCATCCCTCTCAGCAGTGCTGGGAATGTGAGGCTGGAGTGTTTGCTTTCCCTAGGATTAATTTTCTGTCCTGGTTAAGATGTGTAAATAGACGTTCCGGGCACCTGGGCCCAAATGCTGCACGTGTGTGACCGTCCTGCTGTGTAGCACACGTGTGCTGTACCTGCTCAGCGTGGGAGCTGCTTCACATCAACCTATGGGCGTGCATGAAATCACAGAATAACCCCCCAAAAATAATGGGAAGTTGGTACTTTTGAGCCTTGAAGATGCTCACCCAAATGGGACAGTGGCTGCACTACAGAGTTTGTGGCGCAGTACTTGCTGTGCCCTGGACCCTCCTGCCTGGGCAGAGACCCAGTTCTGGGGCAGGAGCAGCCTGTGCCAGCACAGCCCCCTTGTGCCACAGGGCTGTGCCAGGAATAATAATAATAATAACAGTAATAATAACAACAACAGTTTTTCTCAAGAGGCCACATGCAAATGGAAAGGTTGGTACACTTGGAACCAAGAGAAGAAATGTTCTTCTCGTAGAGTATTGTATCCCTCCGGAATTCACGTGTGGAGAAGATCTAAACACATAGCTTGGCTAGAATAAAAAGAAGAACTTTGGCAAGATCCTTGTGTGTCTGTTTATAATATCTGGGGCTGAGCAGGCTCTGGTCAGTTGTATCTGCATAATCAAACAGCCCACTCCAGGACAGGGAGGCTGCAACGAGCAGGACAGACAGAGAACGGGAGCAGGATGGGCAGGGAATGGGAGCAGGAGGACCGGGGGATGGGCCCAAGACGCGCAGGGGATGGGAGCGGGATGGGCAGGGAGCCAAATCCGACTGCCCTGGCTCAGGCTGCTCAGGTCACAGGCTCACTTGGAAAACGCAGACAATCCTCGAGGAAGGCAAAGGTTAAAAACCAGGGATATAGTTGGGACGCTGTTTTTGAATGTGGGTGAAGAAAGAAAAAGGAAAAAAAACCCTCCAGCTGAGTTATTTCTGGTCGCTCACCTCTGTGGTATTTACTGTCTGGGAACCGCCGAGCGCATCCCGGCGCAGCCTCTGCACCCGCCCGAGGGAACATCCTCCTCCTCCCTCCCGAGCCGCTCCTGAGCCGGGCACGCCGAGTGTCATGGCTCGGGAAGGAGCTGGAGCCTGACTGGTACTTTCCCACGGAGGAAAAGATGGCGGATTGTACTTTCAGCGAAGTCATTGTTTTTGTCACAAAAAAAAAAAAAAAAAAAAAAAGAGAGAATGAATTTTTGTCCACAGTCCATCCCATAAAAATATCCGACTGGTATATAGGAAAATATAGCTTAGTATGTGCAAAGCTCTGCGACACACCAAACCCCCTTTGGGAAAGGAGGGGTTATTCAAAGGGCTTCCGGCAGCCCTGCCAGCTCCTTGGCCTCTCGGGTTTCTTTAGCTCTGGTGTGAGGGGGGACAGACACCCAGGAGGCACCTGGAGAAGTTCCGGCTCACATAAAGTTTGGAGAAATGTTGCTAAATGAAAGGGAGGCTTGGGAATTCCACAGGCTCCCCGGGGTGGCCAGCTCAGCCCTGCCCAAGAGCCGGGATGAACTCACCAGGACTAAGCACGTGCCGTCCCTACCCCTGGTGACACCCCAAACACATGGCCTGACACTGTCCCTGCTGCAGATCGGGGTGACTGTCATGAAACATCTGAAACGAAACACACTTTGGGCTTCAAATGGTGGAATGCTCCTTGTGCTTCCAGCCTGGAGCGCTCCCGGCGCTCAGTGGAGGGGACGGAGCGTGGCCCCTGCGGGGTCCCTGGTGCTGCCTCTGCCCCATGGCACAGACAGACCCCACACCCACCACCCCGGACCTGCTGCAAGAGCCTGGGGGTGCTGAGGTTCATTGTCAGCCTTCAGCTTCCCACCGGGAGCGTCCCTCACTTTTCCAGTCCGCAGGACTCCTTGTGTAATTATTTTCTCAGCCACCCCTCGCTGTTCACAGTTTTTCTTATGAGTCACTAAATAATATGTGATTTATACAGCTGTGTTTGGGGTTTGCAATAAGCATCCAGCTGAAGGCCTAAACCTGGATTTCTGTGGAGTCAGGGAGTCCAAAAACTGCTCAAAGGCCGTGTGGAAAGGGAAGGATGGACTCAGTGTCCATGAGATTAGATTGAAGGATTGGCTTTGTACTCTTCAGGAGCACTTCGTTTCTTCTTGGCCTTCTTCCTCCTCCTCCAAGCCAGGACATAAAATACTTTGAACAAGAAAAAAATGGTCCAGTTCACCTCATCTCAGGGCAGTTGTCATTTACAGGTACAGAGACAAGACAACTACACGGAAGGGTCCCAAAGCTCCAGTTCTTTGCAATAAAAATAGAATTTAGGGAACTCACTCTATAAAGTTGTTTTTCATAGCTATAAAAAGAAAATGGAAATGTTTCCCTTTGGTACGTCTACATCCTTCCCACTAAATAAGCGATTTCCTTTTCTCCTTGCTGATTAGGAAGCTCTCCTCTGGAGGTTGGCTTTGATGTCTCAGGGAAAGAAAAATCAAATTAGCAAATCTACAGGAAAGAATTAGCACGGCCCAGTTCCCTGGGCCTGGAATGAGGGATTAACCCTCTGACTGATTCCTGCTGGCTTCAAGTGGGCCGAGGAAAGAGAAGCTGAGTTGGCTTAGAGCTCCCAAAGGGCAGAACAATGGGGTGATTGGGATTGTGGAAGGGGAGGGCGGGGGGGGGTGGTGCTCAGGGATGTCCAGAGAGCCTCACCTCACATGCTGCTGGGACGGGCACTGGGCATCCTGCCCTCCCCCATGGCTGGTCCCCCACACACACCACCTTGGGGTACCCCAGGAGGTGCTGCAGGACAGGCACTGGGCATCCCGCCATCCCCCATGGCTGGCCCCTGCCATGCACCACCTCAGTCCTGCCAGTGCAGGCCCTGAGCCCAGCTGGGCCCCTTCAGTGCAAAACTGGGGTACAACGACCAACCTGAACTGCGTGACAAGGGCTGAGGGCACAGGAGCTGAGGAAGAGTTAAGACAGCTGAGTCCGGTTAAGACAGAGCTGTTGTATCCCTCCTCCCTGGATATCTCAGCTGGCTTAGTCCTACCTAATGCATTTGGGGTTGTTCAAAGTCAATGTGGCACAGAGCTGAGCTCTATGTTTCACTTCTTGGATAAACTCTGCTGTTCCAAGCAGTGCCCTGAGCATCCCCCTCCAGTCCCTGCCGAGGGCAGAGTAGGCTCCCCGTCCCAGGAGCCACAGCACCCACCCTTCATGGGCTGGGACAGGGCATTGCTCTCCACTCTCGGCCATGTTTTAGGGGCAGAAACAGAATTCCTGCTCATATTTGTGTGAAACCAGAATTGTCCCTGGCAGGCAAGCCCCTGGCTGGTGCTCAGCAGTGGCTGCACCATGTCCCCATCCCCATCCCCAGTGCCAGGACCTGGTACCCATCCCTGTCCCCATCCCTCTGGGCTGGCAGGGATAACAGAAGCCCACCTCCCCCTCCTGAGCCAGGCAAGGGCAGCACATTCAAGGTCTATGTAGGAGCACTGTTCTTCCATTTCCTCTCATTAAGCAAAGCCTCTGCCTTGTTTATCTGAGCTATAAATAGTTTCCCTGTGTCTGTGCTTGCTCTCACTGTGGTCACTGACAGGCAGAGTTGGGGTTTGAGGATGGGGTTTGAAACCTGATGGTGTTTTTGCCTGTTACTGGTGTCAGGAGGGAGTGCAAAACCAGATTAAACGCAGAGAGATTAAAGGGAGAGATGTATAAATGCATCTAAAAATAACCCCGGGGCTCTGTAGGGCAACAGGGCCCTGCTGTGCACAGGGCAGCACAGTGCTGTGACAGTAACAATTCCTGTGGTTCCCACCAATGGCAGATGGGACATGCATGGCAGGGAGCTCACACTGCTGGCCCAGCCAGGTAGGACCCACCGTGCATCCAGGACAGGGACCACACTGCTCACTGGCAGCTCCGCAGTGCAAAAACAAACCTGGTTTTCTCCCCCTCTCTATGCAGGAAACACTGGGGTGCTGCAAAACCCCCCTAAGCAGAGAGTGGAGCTGGTGCCCACGTGAAACCCAGATGGTGTGGCTTTGGTGAGGCTTGATCTGCATTTTCTGCCTTCCTGGCCGGGGAGGGCTCCAGCAGGGGACACCGGCAGCTCCTGTCGCGGCAGGAGAGGATGCCCTGGTCCAAGGGCTCTGCCGGGCTCTGCCTGCAGTCACCTGGAAGGGCTCGGACGGTGCAGGTCCCGTCACAGACGGAGCCACTGCAAGAGCTGCCGTGAGGAAATGGAAAATCCCAGACCAGGGGAGACTGAAGCTGATTCTTGCACATGCCCCATGCCTGACTAGTGCAGAGGAATTTTGGCTGATCTGTGCTGCTGGGCGGGGGGAGCTGCTCCGACAGGCCCGGGTGTGGAATTAGCATGTGGGTAATTCCCTATCAGGCATTAGAAATACGTAAGGGTGGAGTAATGGAAAATGTGGAGAGCTGGCACACTGGCTCGAAAACCTGCTCAACAAGAAATAACCTTGGGCTGCTGGAGGTGGATCCTTGAGAAGCGTCTCTTGTAGAAGGGGGCACACAAGAGGATTAGTGTGCTGCGAACAGACTCCTTTGTCTGAGAACTGACTGCTGATAACAGAGATATTCCCCTCCCTCTCCGGTGTGTGTAAGTAAGCACCCTCACTGTGTTTGCATTGCCTGCTCCCTCCTGGAAATAGACCTGTGCTCAGTATGTGTGTCCTGGCACTGCCAGGCTTTACCTGCTTCGCCACTGGCACCTCACTGCCACCTCGCTGCTTCTGTGACTCAAAAACCATTTTGCAAATCCCAGCAGCAGGATGGGAGGAGAAAACCCCAGGGCCCACCTGGGGGCCCACCTATTCCCTCACCTGTCATTGAACACACAGTGTCAAACACACCTACCATGAGTCACCCTGAAAAACTTTCAGTTCCCCCGCTCTTTTTCCCAGGGGAAAAAAAAGGTGATCAGTTTGGCACAGCCTTGGCACAAATTTGTTGACAATAAAGGCTTTTGGCATTTACTCAGATCCAGGGATTTGTTCAGGGACACGGTGTTTGACACATCAGGGAGCAGAGACTTTTAAATGTGGTGAGTCTTAGGAAAACTAAGGAAGTGTTTCTTGAGGGAAATTTCACGTTGCTCTCCAGGTCTCTTGGAGCCCCATCAGGCACTGGAAGGGGCTCTAAGGTCTCCCTGAGTGTTCTGTTCTCCAAACTGAACACACTCAGGTCTCTCAGTCTTTCTGGTATTGTCTGATTTCTGCACTGTCTGATGACATCTTGAGTTTTTCTTCAATAATTTAATTTATCCCTTCTGATTTGCCCAATTTCTACTCACAACCAACCAGGGTTTCTCAGGCACCGTGTCCTTCAGAGTGTGGGTTATCTCTGGCATTGCTTCCTGTGCAGCCACAGAACAGATGAAATCACACTGATCAACGTGACTTCCCGTAATGGCACCAAATGCTCACCACGTTCCTGCACAGCACAGCGACAAACTCCAGCCTTTTACGACAGGGCTGTTATCAGCGACTTGTCATGATCCGGAATTTATCCTCTGAGCATGATGGGCACAGGTGGGCATCGGGAGCAGCCTGTTCCCAAGCACTGGGAACCTGTTTGAATCCTAATGGGGCCCAGTGGGCACCACAGCCATCCTGATTCCCAGTGTCCCTGTTGCTGACTGAGGGAGTTGGGACCTACGTTTACAAATACTTAGTCTTTAGTTTCAGCCTCTTTGATGCATGTTTCTCTAAATATTTATATTCCATCAAACTGCTCTGATTGTTACATTTTCTTGGATTTAATTTAATCCCAGCGTTTAGCTTTGTGTTTTCTAGTGATCTTACAGGAAGGAGGAAGGCTAGGAGAGGGCAATGCCTGGAGGAAACACACAGTATCCAGGAGCAGGAACCACATCTCTGCCCAGGCACAGCATCTCTGCAGCGTCCCAGCAAGGGCCACTGGCAGTGCTCTGGGAGAGAGAAGAAAGTTAGGCCAAGCCTCGGGTTTTTCTGCAAGCCAAAAGCAGACAGAGATTAATAACATCTGCAGAGAGAGGAGAAAAAAAAAAAAAGGAGCTCCCTAATGTATAATTCAGGGATGAAGTTTCAAAGCCTAGATTTGGAAATCAGAGCCGAGGGCTCTGAGAGGTTCATCTGTCACTGAAACCCTGACGGTGACTAAGGAAAATGTCTGACTTGAGAATGTAAAAATCATGAATCATTCCTGAAAGTCAGAAAATGTTTCATAACTTTCATGACTTCAGACCAGCCCTCAGCATCCTGTTTGCTGCTGGCCTTTGTTCCAGGGCTGTGACTCAGGATCCTTTGGGAGGCTCACCCTGAGAGAACGGAGGCACGAAACTCAGCTTCGAAAAACTGAATAAAGGGAGACACAGTTTTGTCCGAAATGTACGCCTGTATGTGTATATACGTGTGTTGCTGCTCCCCTGTCACTCCTCTGGGGTAGGGAGCAATATCACACCCCTTATTTCCCAGGGCCCTGGCACATGGCTGTGGAGATTTGCACAGGTACTCACTGGGCACCGCCACACCTGAATGTGATCCCTGCCAGTTGCCGGGGTAGCGTACTTGTTTATTTATTTTATGTGTATATATCTATATATGTATAAACACAGCTGTGTTTGTGTGTGTGTGTGTATGCATATATCTATATTTATATATAGCTTGCTGTGGTTTTACAGAAAAACATGAGAGTTCCTGGTCATGGTTACTTTACAGTTTTAAATAAACCTATTCAGAGGTGGAGGAAATAACTTACGGCTGATTTGGTGGGAGCAGAATGGGACTTCAGTTCCCTGCAGGAGTTCTGGCAGTCAGGGATGGCTCAGTGCATCTGTTCCTCCCCCAGCAATATCCTACCACAATGGTTCAGACCCGGGGAAGAGAAATCACTGGTGGGAACTTCGGCACCAGCCCAGTGTCTCCCCCCTTGACAAGGCCATGGTCTGCAGTGTCAAATAACCCCTAAAGCAAAGGCACCTCCTCTGTTGTTGGTTTTCAGTATTTCTTTCCTCATGCAGATCCTTAGAAATTCTCCATTGGAGCCAAGAAATTTCAGGCTGCTGAGAAAACTCCTGCTTTTTGGTGTCACATTTTGTAGGCCCCTTTGACCTGCAGGGTCTGGGAATCCCAGGCCAAAACCCAGTAGGTGCTCATCCAGTGGGTAAAATCTCGTGTATCATGATGACCCCAGTGAGGGGAACCTTGGGCTGCTTCGGGGTCCCCATTTTCAGATGCCCTGATTTTACAAATGCCAAGGAGCAAATATTAACTACAGACCTGTGCTTTAGGAGGGACGTGAGGGGCTGCAATTCCAGCTTTGCCTTTCAGGCTGAGAAATAATCGCTTCACAAAGCAGATCCTCCCCCGGGGATTCCCTTATGCGCTTCCATTCGGTGCAGCTGCAGGAAAATCACTGGTTCCACGGCCATCCCTCCCCCTCGGCGGTGCTGCACAGGGCTGGGGATCAGCACGCAGGGAGCTCTCACTGCAGTGCTGGTGGCAGCACTCAGTGGCACTGCTGGCCTGTTAATTAGCTTTCACCAGCCCAAAAATGATCATTTTCCTCCTGCTCCTCTCCAAGCCCCTTGGTTTTGGCTAAGAAAGCCTTGCCCAGGTTTTTAGCTAAAATCCGTGGATCCCTTACCCTGCTGCTACAGATGACTCCAGGGACCGGTGGGTATCGCTTGGTGATGGACCCGCCGGTCAGGTGTGAGCTGATAATAAATGTCCCTGTGTGCAAGGGCGGAGCAGGCACAGAGAGTGCAAAGTCACATCTAGGGGGGTGAGATGACCAATCCCCTCATTGCCACTGCCAGGTACAGGCCTGGGCACCCTGGTCCCCCCAGGGACATGAGCCTCCTCTGTGATAAATATGAACACAACTTATCGCCATGCAGCCAACAGGGCGAAGCGTCCTCCTGGGGAATTAATTAGAGGAAATGTGGAGGCAGTGACCATGATATGCAAATCAGGATGAATTACAGTTACCAAAAAGAGATGAGTTTTGCTCTGCTGGGGTGCAGGGAGCAGAGGGGCAGGGTGCTGGGGTCAGGGTGCTGGGGTCGGGCAGGACAAAGCAAGTCAGGGTCACCAGAAGTGTTCTTTCATCAGCTCCATAAAGCTGAAGATATCAGCTCTGTCCTTTGTGTCAGGACTGGAGGGTTCCTGCCTTCCCACTGGATTTTACCTGATGGTTTATTGTTATGCAAGGAGCCATTGCTCCAAGTGGGCTTCCACACTGAGAAATGCAAATTTCATTTCTTGTGGAAGACAGTTAATAAATGCTCCTCAACAGTTACTCTTGTTAATAGCTCTTTAATTCTCTAATGAATATTTATGAGCGGTGGCCAGAAAGCAGCGAACCTTGGACTGTATGGACTGATATTGATTGTGTTTGAAATTAAAAGAATACTGATTCTTTTCTCCTTTGGTGGAAAAGCTGAACAAGAGGAAGACAGCCACTAGTTCAGGGTGGGGGTTTAAAATCCGTGAAAGTTAATAGATTATTGAAACATGCCTTGCCAGAGAAGTGTCTTTGGGAGGGTGATTTGGTGGCACATCAGCACCAGCTGCCCATTCTGGGGACCCAGCTTTGTCCCTGCCCATTGGGGCAGTGGCACCCCCAGGCAGTCCTGCTCTCCCTGGGCACAGACCCCCCTCCCTGTCAGATCCCCGTCCTGGTGAGCTCTCAGGGCGGCTGCCACCAGGGCTTCCAGGGCACCTTGTGACAGGCCATAAAACCTGCGGGTTCGGGCACCGGGGCCCTGTTCTTGGCTGGTGTGCTGTGGCTTCTTACACAGACTCCAAGCATTCTCGTAGTGCTGTGTTCCCAGATGGATTGTGTTCTCGTCCGACTGCATATCCAATGGACTGTGGAAATCTCCTTATTAGTATGACAGTGGCATATCCCCATAGCTGTGATTCCTGCCTGCCGAGTTCCCGGACCGAGGCCTTGCTGGGAGCCCAGCGCGGCACAGCTGCGCTTCCGCTCAGGAAAAATGACTCAGCTCCAGCCACATACCCACGGACTGGGTCTGACAAAGGCTGTTTTCCCCCTGCAAAGAGGGAGCTGAAGGCAACAGGCTCTGGGCATCGCTGCGACTGCGGTGCAGATTGTGGGTGTTGGTTTGTCTGGGAACCCTCTTGTTCTGATTTTTCTTGTTTCTTCTGGGTTTGAGCATAAAGAAAGCAAATAACCGTGGATTTGAGGAGCGGAACATCAAACACTGGTAATGCTGTTTTCCGAGGGATGCCAGATGAGCTCACATGCAGGAAGACTTCCAGCAACTTGCCCTGCTGGTTGCAAACCAGTTGGGTAGGAGAGCCAAGCCCCAGCTTGCCCAAGAGCGGTGGCAGTGGTGGCACTGACAGGGGCTGCAGCTCCGTCAGGCAGCGTTTCCCTGGCACAGGGGTCAGTCCCCACAGCCCCCATGGCCCCCACAGCCCTGTGCCCACCCCACTGCCCCCGATATGTGGCTATCAGCCTGCTCATCCCAGCGCACTCTAGGCGTTTCTAACACTCCTCTCCAGGGCTTCTGTTACTAGCTGGGCACTCCCTGGCTGATGTGGAGACCCTAAGGCAGAGTTTTGTCACCAGATCTTTAATAAAATGGTAGAAAAGCTGATGTGAGCAGTTATTGGCCTCCTGGCTGGATTAGCTTTAAACGATTAGTCATTTAAACAACCAGTAAATGCCTGTTTTGGTTGCTCACTAAGAAAGCAAGCCAAGAGGATTGCAGGGAGCCTATTTCCTCCAGTACTTTATTCCAGAATATTCTGGAATATCCCATTTATCAGAATGCTTTATTGCCAGATATTCTTTTACCCTCGAGGACATGAAAATCCAGCAGTTTCTAAGTGCAAGGTGGCTGTTTGCAAACAGGAGCAGCGCAGCTGGTCACCGCTGGCTGAAACCCATCTCCATGTTAACGTGCAGCATAAATTAAGTTTGTAATAGGAGTTGATTAAAAGGGACACAGTCAGTGTTTGGGAGCATCCATCTTAGTTTAAAATGGGGTTTTTCTGAGAGCATCCGTCCATCCATATTTCCATAAAATTTACTTTTTCTACACAGGACTTCACAGAAGAGAGATGAGAAATAGCTGTTCAAACAATGCAGGATAGCACGCATGGGCACAGTCACATTGGTTGTTACATATTAAGCTCCTGCATGTTCAGTATTAAAGTCGGTTGAAACATTTCTCCCCAGAATAGTTTAGTGGGGAGGGTGCAGCTTTCCCCAAATTGTGCTTCTAAAATGGTATTTTGAAATGAAAGATTTCAAATCAGAGTTCCACGCTGAGATTTCCAAAGGCTGGGACAGCTCGTTTAGCTGTTGTTGAGCTGAAATCTTGTGAAACTACTCCATGTCTCCACTTCTTGGTCTCATTTTGGATAAAATAAAATGTCAAAATGACAACGTTTCCCACAGCAGATTCCTCTGTGGGTGACTTAATTCCTTGCCATGTGTTAGCTGCTGCCCAAGGCCAGTCACCACATGCCAATGGAGAAGATGACAGTAACCCTTCCCAGGCTGCAGACGGAAACTGAGGCAGGGGCAGGGCCTTCAGCACATCGTGCTGGCCATGGCAGCACCCACCTCACTCCGTACCTCGAGTGCTTCCAACACCTCCAACCCCTCCAGCACTTCCAGCACCTCAAGCGCATGTTTGCATGGCCTTGGGTAGCCCTGGGTACCCAGTAAGGTGGTACCTCTGCTGTGACACCTCCTGTCATACAGCACATGAGACACCCACCTGTCCCTGTCCAGCTGGCACCACAGCACAGCACTCACTGCTGGCTGATTTTACAGAAATAAATAGGAAGTAAAACAGTCTCTCCAAGTTGCCTGACCTTCGGCACTGAGCACTAATGAGCCCTAACGGCCCTGACCAGCCCCACCTGGGCCCCCCCTCCACCCATGCCCAGGAGCCCATTTCAGCCCAGCCCAGGGCTGCTGCAGGGTGATGGGCTGTGGGGAGTGTGGCTGATCCAGCTCAGTCACCAGGGCATTTCTGCGGTGAGGTGTGCAAATCTGGTTTCACCCTGGTAAGTCAAGCACAGCACTGCTGCACTTTGGGGTTTGCCATCTGCATTCTGCTGTGCCCAGCTGGGGATTTAAATGTTTCCAGGCTGGTTTGTCCTAGGCTGTCTCAGTTCTTGCTGTTGTGTGCATGCAGGCAGGCAGCCCTGGCTGCTGGAGAACGACTCCTGGCTTTAAAATGTAGGTCAGTCAGAGCGCTGCAGGTCCTTGCACTGCAGGTCTGTAAATCCGGGCGTTTATGCTTTTGTAAATCTGGGCTGCGGAAGGCAATGCTGCTGGCAGGTTATTCTTTATCTACAATCATACTAAATAATAATAAAAGTAACAAATCCAGAAATGCAAGTGCAGGAGTCACAGGTTCTGTGGAATCTTACGAGGAAAATCTCCTTTTGCTTTCAGGCTGCAGTGGATGCCAGCACCTTCTGGAATGTTACAAGAAGGTCCTTGTGCAGCACATTTCTGGTCAGAAATTGTGAAGGCTTCCAGGGAGGCATCTCAGGGATGGGGGGGGAAGGGGCTGAAATTGAGGCCAGCTCTGAAAACAGGGCTCAAACTCCAATAACGCGTGTGTTCTGGGTTTGGGATGAACCTGTACCTTGGGATCACAACTGTAGGTGAATTTTGAAGCTGAGAAGAGTCATTACTGGTTTTCCTCTGTCTGGTTTATTTATTAACACACTGAACCTTCATATGAGCTGCTGTCTTAAGCTCCAGCAAAGCTGTCTCAATAGCTCTCGGTATCACTGCTCATTGTAAGCACTGGCAAGGAGAGGCAGGATCCCCTCTCACCCTGCCCAGTGTTCCCCTGTCTTTCCCTGTCTCCAGAACGGACATCCCAGGAGTGTCAGAGAGTGACCACACTGTACTGGAGGCAGCACAGGACCTGCAGATGGAAACAAAGCCGAGAGCTGATCTGCCAAAGGCAAGTGGTGAAGGAGAGGTCAGTGATCCGCAGAGCTGTCTGGGCACTGTGCCACCCTCGTGTCGCTGCTGACGCACAGTCCTGACCATCCCCTGGGCTGGACGAGCACAGATCTGAGTGTGTCCCTCATCCTCATCCCCACCAAGTCAGAGCCCAAACTGCCAGGTCTCAGGATGAGATTCCCCCTGTGGGGCTGAGACTGTTGCCCAGGCAGTGAGCCCAGGGCTGGGGCTCAATTAGCTCATGGGCTGGAGTTACAGCCATGAAACCATCCCCGGGGGAGGGAACAGCAGTAGGGGCCTGTCCCTCAGCGATGCCTGGTCTCTGTTGCTGTGTGTGGAACAGGAGCAGTGGGATGGGAGTGGTGAGACAGGAGTGGTGGGCAGCCCCTCCACATCTGAAGTTGTGTCAGGGAAGGTTTAGGTTGGATCTCAGGAAAAGGTGGTTGGGCACTGAACAGGCTCCCCAGGGCGGTGGGCACAGCGCCAAGGCTGACAGAGCTCAAAGAGCATTTGGATGATGCTCCCAGACACATGGTGTGACTCTTGGGGAGTCTGTGCAGGGCTCTGGGTTGGAGTCCATGATCCTTGTGAGTCCCAGCTCAGCATATGCTGTGATTCTGTGATCTCGGTGCTGCCGCAGTGGGTGCTGGTGCTGCGTTCACTGCCCAGCTCATGTTGCAGCAGCACGTGCTGCTCTCTGCACATCCTTCCTGCGGAGAATAACCCAAAAGCGCTGATGAACCAGAAAGTGCTGGATTCGGAGGTCTGGCTGGTGTCCCAGCAAGCGGCTGTGTGTCATCCATGGCACCCAATGTCCCCTGGTCAGGTCTCGCCTCCCAGGCAGCAAACCTTGTCTCCCCTCAGCACAGGGGTGGCCCCCCTCCCCTGTGAAACACTGTTAATGACCACTGGTGGAAAAAATAACCCTTGGATTTCAGGGATACCTTTCTGAAGCACACATTAGTGTTTTAAGCACATAGTTTGTACCTTCACCAGTGGCCAATTTCACTTGCCTGTGTCCTGACCCTGTTGGGGGCTCCTGGCATTTTAGTTCTCAGGAGGGGGAGGCACCTTGGAGAGAGGAAAACAAACAAAAAATCAAAACACCCCGGAATTTCTGAGCAGCTGTTGGTAACTTGGTGCCGGCATTTTACAATCTGTTTTGTAAAGGTAGCAAGACAAGGACACCAGGCTCTATTTCTATGGAACCTGCCTCTTCCCTATGTTTCCTGGGGGCATTCATCTCTTGCAGACGTCTGAAGTCACAGGACTGTGGCAAAGAGACAAGGCTGGTTGCTACAGGTTTTTAACACTACCAAAAAGATCTGTAGAGGGAGAACTCGTCTCACTGAATTCAGGGCAGTGTTTGCTGGAGAAGGAAGGGTCAGCCCTCAGGATGAAAGCCTGGATCAAAATGTGTTCCTGCTACATTTGGCATACTAAAATGCTAAATATACAAACAGGTCCTTTATCATGGAATACATGGCAAAAACCCTCAGTCCCATCAGCCTCTCCATCACTGTCACCATTTATTTCCCAGAGCTCAGTTTGGGTCAGTCAGTGATTTCTGGCACAGACAAACATCCTGTTTTTCCTTTCAGCTGGATCACCAGAGGGTTTCCAGCCTGCCTGGGAGCTGGATGGGGTGTGAAATGGTGGGTTTGTTCTGCTTTGCCTCTTTCTTGGTGCTGGAGCTGGTGGGAGGCTGCTTAGTTCCAGGCTTGCTTTGGTGTGTCCTGAAGGCTTAAACCAGAATGTTCCAGGTGCCTGGCTGCTGGAATGGCTCCATTAGGCTGCAGACAACCTGCCTGATTCCACTTTTCCTCAGGAACCACTGAGGAGGGATACAAAGCTGCCACGTGAGCACTGTAGCTCTCACAGGGATTCTTCACTGGTCCCTGCAATCTTAGTTTTGATTCCTTAGCAAGTGCTGGACGTCCATCCCGCTGGGTTCAGTCTGTGCCTGGTAATGTCTGGAGAAATTCAGTTCTGCTCCAGAGACTTATCAGAAAAAAACTGCGAGAGGCTGATGGTCTGAAACTTCCTCCGTGCTCAAAACTGTGCTATTCTGAGAGCTGTGGTTCCTCACAAGGTGGTTATAAACCACCTCAAACCTCTGCACTGACCTGCTCCCAGAACTGAGTCAGGATGCCAAGGACTTTGGCTTAAGAACTGCTCCACATGCAATGGTTTTGTGCCAGTGCAGAGGGAAGAGGATGGGAGAATATCACAGACAGGGCAAACAGTGAGATAGTGAGTCTGGGATCCATAGAGCAGATCCTGGGATCTGCTCATGCTGTGAGCTCTAGGATTTCAGCCAGGGCAGTGCTTTGAAGCAATGTCAGTGTGACCTTGTGTGAGACAGCACTGGCCCCGGGCAGGGGGAGGGCACTGAGGCACAACACAGCCCCACATCAGGGGTCCCTCCCCAGCCCCAGGAACCCTCCACAGGGATGCAGGGATGGATGCTGGTGATGCTCCATCGTGGCTGTGTCCCATTCCCCTGGTCTTTGCTGTGCCAGAGGAGTCAGGCTCTCCCTGCTTCAACAGAATTCCATTATCCAAAGAATTTTTGTTTAACCTTGTCACTGTTCAGTGTGTTTTCTCTTGGTCCCACCAGTCCACCCCCACCCTGGTGACAGCAACCACCCCTGCCCTGGGCTGCAGATAGAGCAGGATGGCAAAGGCACCTGCACCACCTCCCAGCATGAGAACATTCTCCTGGGACATCCCTCACAGCTGTGGGGCCTGGTTTTGCTGTTTTTGCTGGTTTTTCTGCTGCTCCAGTGCACAGTGCTGATTCCAGACCAGCAGACACAGCCTGCATTAATTTTGCTGCAGTCTGGTGCATTAATACACTAATTATTAACCATTATAAATCCTTTTTATGAGATTCTGAGTAATAACATCTCCTGTTCTAAAAATAGACCAGGAAGGTAAGAAGGCACATAAGTGCCAAAGAAGCTACTTTAATTTCCTAATATATTTCACGCTGTTAATTTACAAGAAAACTGCTTGCTGTGGGGATTGAGGAATTAAATTGCAGCTGCAGGAGGTAAATTTGAAAGGAGGTAACATTTTTCCTCAAATGGCCGCTCTGTGTTTGGAGCACAACCTGTGCTGGCTCTCCTGGGGGTTGCATTCCACTTGTAAAATGTGTGTGTGCAGAGAGGAGCCTTTCAGCCCTGGCTGTGTCACAGCTGTGTCATTCACCCCCTGAGAATCAGGTTTGCATTGGCTGAATCTGACAAGTCCAAGGGACAGTAGGGAGCAGGGGCTGGGGAGCCCTTTGGAGAGGGGCAGTGACAGAGGGCTGTGCAGCTCCTGGGAAGCTGCAGGGCGTGTGCCTGCAGCGCTGCTCCTGTGCTGATGAGCAGGAACTGCTTCATCATAAAACCACAGAATGGTTTGGGTTGGAAAAGCCCCCTGAGAACGTGGAGTCCAACCCTTCCTCCAGCACTGCCAAGGCCACCACTAACCCACATCCCCAAGTGCCACATCCACGTGGCTTTTAAATCCCTCCACGGACAGGGACTCGATCCCTGCCCTGGGGAGCTGTGCCAGGGCTGGACAGCCCTTTCTGTGAAGAAATTTTCCCTACTACCTTCCTGTGGCACAACTTGAGGCTGTTTCCTCTTGTCCTGTTGCCTGTTCCTTTAGGAGAAGAGGACCAAGAGATCCAAAGGTTTCTCATGAAACCCACAGTGACCCCAGCAAGCTGTTAAACCAGTGGCAAATCAGGCAGTGAGAGAAATTTAGAGGAGGGTTTTTTTTTAAACCCCCAAACAGGAGCATCTCAGGGGCTTTGGATAGGGTTGATTTGAGCTGTTGCACAAAATCCTTGTTTTCTGCCCAATAATTGAACCTGACTCAGAACAAATGGCTGTTTGGAGCCCCCGGGACTGGTGAGGGTGTGGAACTGCATTCGTGTTAAAGCTCAGCGCTCTCAGCAGTTCGAACGCAAGTCACTAATTCCAGCAAAGACCAGGAAAATGCTGCCCGTGGCTGGGCTGACGGCTGCGGCTCCTGAGCCCCGTGACAGCCCGGGGGAGCTCACGGAGCCTCAGCCCGGCCGGGGGTTCCCGCGCCGCGCATCCCATCTCCTGGCCGCAGCCTGGAACAGCAAGCGGGAGAGCTCGGGAGAGGCAGGAGAGCTGTGGCAATGCAGCAGGAGAGGAGAGTCAACTTTTTTTTCTTTGCACAGAATGTTAATCCTCTGGAAAATGCTGGTTTCCCAGCGGCGATTTTGCAGAGAGGGGAAGGGCGGTTTTGCTTCATCATCTGACTCACAGATCCTGGTGAAGAGTTCGGGAGCTGTTAGAACGTGTCCCTCTGGTCTGTCGAAGCTGCAGAGCTCAGCCAGGGCACTGCACAGGGATTTCTGCCCTGGGGATTTGCTTACAGTAACCAAACTGCAGCTGAAATCCAGGCGTGGGCTCATCCCAGCATGGCAGGCAATGGGCAACCCAGGCCCAGACCAGAGTGTTTCCCCCAGAGGTGCTCCAGGGGCACCTGAGGGGGACCAGGGGACCTCTTGCCTTGCACTGCTGCCAAGTGCCCCACTTCTTCCCCTTCAGCTTTGCCACTGGTCTGAGCTTTTGGCTGCAGGTACATGGCTGGCAGCTGTGGCCGGGAGATGACATGTGGCTGTGGCCATGCAGGTGCCTGATGTCACACTGTGCCACCCCGGGGCTCTGCCCACTCCCACCCACCCACCTGCAGAACATGCTTGGTGACTGCAGTGCCACCCCCTTGAGCGGAGGCACATCCTGTCTCAAGGGAAATGTTATATTCAGGCAAAATTTTGAAAGAAAATTTCAATATTTGGTGAGTTTCCAAGTAGGAAATACTGCCTGCATCTCATCTTGTCCTGAGAGGATTTGTTACGCTTGAGTGTGACAGGACACATCGGGTGCATCCATGAAGACAGGGGCCGGATGCACGGCTGTCCAATGTGGGGGACCAGGGAACCCTCACACCTCACTGTCTGAGCTACTCAGCCAGAGCTGGGCAGCAGCAGCGCTGCCTCTTGTTGGCATCACCTGGCTCTCGTTCACCTCATCAAATATCGTACACAACCTGGTGAATTAAAACAAAACCCCAGCCAGCCCTCGAAGCCCGCCCGGGACATGAGTGACTGCCCCAGGACTGACAAAGCACTGGTTCACCGGTGGCTCAGTACTGGCAGTGTTGACTCATGGGTTGCTCCCAACCAAACCCTCTGGCTGTCCTTCCTTGGCAGCTACTGACTGGTGGCTTCTCTGAGCACACGGGACTGGCTGCTCAAAACCTACATGCTTGGTGAGTCACACGCCAGAAGGACTAAGATAGACATGATCCTTGTTCTTTACAAAGCACTTGTCCCTCCCTGTAGCAGCTTTTGGTACGTGAAGCCAATGAACTTTTCTCTCAGAAGGACAAGGCTGGGTGTAGGGGACACGGGCATGGAGCCCCCTGGCAGTGAGAGGCAGGGAGGTGCTGTGAGGATACGAGCACTGAGTGTACAACACTACAGCTCCACTGTCTGGGATAATGCTGGAGAGCTTTTAAAAGCCCAGTAGAACATGCACAGAAAGGGAAGTCATGCTGTTCAGATAAGCACACCTTGATCTTCAGAGCTGCAGGCAAACCTGCCTATGGCTGTCTGCTGCCCCGCTCCCCAGGCAGCACAGGGCCCTCCAGGCTGGTGCCTGCCCTGTCTGTGGGCACGGCAGGGGCTCACATTGGCTGCTCCAAGACCTGCAGAACACATGTGAAATACTGGGGCAGATGGGGCTTCACCCACACACCAGCTGCTTCTGCACGAGGATGGATGTGTATGTGCAGGACAGGGCTAGTCCCCATGGCACAACGTGGGGTGACAGGGCTGTTCTGCTGGCTGGGCACATCTAAGTTTTCCAGCAGAGAGATCAAGAAGGAGAAGAACACAAGGTATTCTGGGCTTTCAGTATTTTAAGGCCTGTTTTCATAGTCCTAAAATAGTGTTTTTCCTTGTAATAAAACACCACAATTGCTTGACAGTGCCCAAAATAATCCGTTTCCTACTCCGCATTCTAGAACTGAGTAAGCAGCTGAGCCACAGAGGGATAAAGCCTGCTGTGTATGTTGTGATGGGCTTGGGATATTGGGACTCACCTGCATGCTGAGGCACATATGTGGGGAGAGAAATACTCAGGGGACCAGAGCAGGCCAGGACTGCGGTGATGGCTCCAGCGCCAATGGCTCCAATGGTCATGGCTCTGGTGAAGATGACTCTGGTGCCACGGCTCTGGTGGTGATGAGACTGGTGCTCATCAGTCCTGTGGGAAGTGGGAGAGCAAGACATGGAAAAGCTCAAGGCTGAGACTTGCCTCTGTTCTGCCGAGAGCTGGTTTAGGCCACACTACAAGCTGGTCGGCAGCATTTGGAAAGTGCTGGGATGGAAGCGGTGCCTACAACTGCATCTGCCAACTCAGCACTTTCTCTGTGCACTCATCAAAGCCTCTGGAGGCTGCAGCTCATCTGGAATATCCAGCCTGGGCCTAGGGGTAAAACTGGACTGTACATGAGCGTCTTCATCGACATCATTTTATTTACTCTGATCTATGAAGTAGAGCAGAAATGAATCCTGCAGGAGATTCCCCTTTCCTATTCTTCAGGCATGAGTCTCACAGCCACAGGGCAGAACAGATAATTAAACATGAGCTTCTGCAGGCAAATGAGAGACTGAATCCCACTAATTGTGTCCCTCCACCCAAACCCTGCCATGGCCTGCAGCCAAGTTACGCTGGGCAGCTCAGGACAGACACAGCGTGGCACAGACCCTTCCCAGCCACACACCCACAGCCAGGGCTGTAACTGCTGGGTCATTTTGGGAAACCCAGAGAAACAAAAATACTCTTGAAAGCATTTGTGAGCAGGAATAGGGAGGTTTGAATCCACAGCGGTTTCTGCTGTAAGGGCACTGCTGGGGGCAGGCTGGTGATGGCACAGGGCACTGCCTACCCGTGGCACCACACATGTTCCCTCGCTTTCTGATCCCAGGGCCTTTGGTGTTAAAAACACGTGTGTTGTTTTATGATCCTCTGACTCGCAGGACTGCAGAGCTTTAGTGAAATTCCACATGGCATTTCAAATGAAAACAAGGAATGCAGATGTAGGCTTATACACAAGGTTTGGTAGTCAGCAGAGCACTTGTGGAGCTCTGATAGCAGCTCTGGGTTCACAGAGAGCTTGCTGACCACACCAGTAGCACTGGCACCAGCAGGTCCCAGGTGGTCGAAGAGACCCCCACACAGCCAGCTGGGGGTCACTGACTTATACAAGTGGGATTCCTGTGATGCCATTAATGATGCAAAGAATGCAGATGGGCAATCCTGGGAGCAGGCCGTGCGGTGCCCATCAGGGTACAGCCTTCCAGGAAGATCTGCTTGCACAAAAATGTAGCTTATTAAAATAACTCTGCCTGCCCACAGGTGGAAAAGGCCAACCTGTCCCTCTGCCTCTGCCCGACAAACCGAGCATCCAGGGTGAGGGACAGGGCTCCTGCGAGGATGTGGGAAGCTTGTTCCAAGGACTCCACAGATTGAAAAGGGAAGCAGCAGAAAGGAGGGCTCACCTGCATGCCACTGTGCTATTTGGCCATGGTTCAGGAGCTGGAGCGTTTCTGATGATGACAAATCCCTCCCCTGAAGCAGTGCAGGTCACTGCTCCCCAGTCCGTGCTCACTTCTTCTACATCATCCCTCATGGGCTTCCAGCAGCCACAGTGCCACATCCTGGGGGCAGGAGCTGCCACCTGAGCCAGCAGCTGTTCCCTGAGTGCACTGAGGAACAGCCCCTGCTTGTGTTAATTGTGGGTATGGAAAATGGCTCTGTACGTGGCGAAACCCATCCTCACAGGCACAGCTCCATCTCATTGTTTGGGACAAAACTCTCCACTTAACACACCAGGCTTGGGACTCAAACAGCTGGGCTAGATTATTTCACCAAACCCCTTCCCTATCATTTTATACGACACACTTCTGTAATTCCCTCATTTCCCACATGAATTGGGAAGGAGATGATGTTCAGGCTGCTCTGCAGCCCCCCACAGGTCTGTGGGAATTTCAGCAGGGAACTCAGTGAGGCTGGGCAGCATTTGCTGTGCCCTTCTGCAACACGGTGCCACCCCTACTTTGGCCCCCACTAACACAGCTCATGCTCAGAAACAGAGCTGCCCCTCGGCCCCCTGGCCCAGCCCTGGGTCAGGCAGCCCCGGCAACTGCGAGTCTGGCTCCCTCCCACCCACCACAGCGGCCCTTTCTTGTGGCTGGTGAGGCAATTGCTTGCACATCACAAAACAATTTTGGGACAGAGCTACGTGCTCTTAAGCTGTGTTTGATATAATCAGTGTTGACCGCCTCTATTTTAGAAAATAATTTATCACGCTGTTGCGCTGACTTTTCCTTTAATCTCCTTCCACAACCGATCAATTTGGAAACATCTGTTTGAGCAAAATCACCTCCAGTTCCTTTTAGATGTGATCTCTCCATCCGTTATCGTGTTATTTCTCACTTACATGATCACTGAACGCAGATGTTTGTCAGTAGCACATGGTAAAGCAGCTGTGAATCTAAATCTCTCTGTGAAATGTGGTTCAGCCTTGGTTCCTGGATGCAGAATGCTGGCAGAAATGTGGATTGCTCACAGATGTGTGGAGCACACACCCCTCAGGGCTGCTGCACCACACTGCAAGTAAAATGCACCATGTGCTGAAAGAGCTGTGAATTCAACTGGGAAAAATGGACTAGCCAGAGCCAGTGAATAACCAGCTGGATCAGGAGTAAAGTAGCTCCTTCCCTGGCTGGGATGCAATGTGTGTGTGTGTACATACATACATACATATGTACATACATACATATAAATATACAGCACTATAAGAGCCCCCTGTGATTTATCAACATGGACTAATAAATCCCATTCCTTTGGCTCCCGAGCAGGGCATGTGGTTGGGGAAGCTGTAAAAGTAACTCCCATGAAATAAGACCCCATAAAGGACATTTCCCAAGCGAGCACAGAGCTGTTTGCTGGGGAAGCAGTGATGGAGAGCTCACACTCTGCTGCACTGAGGCTGCTGGGCACTTTGGAGAGTGAAGGTGACTGGGGTGAAGGAGGAGCCATAGGAGCCATATCCTGGGCAGGGGCAACGGGAGAAGCAGCAGCTCCCTTCTTCAATACATAACACTTTGGAAAAGGCCTCTGCCTTGAGATGCAGCTCAAACAGTGAACATTTTAAATAGTTTTCTTCTTAATAATGGCTTTCTAAAACTCATGTGAACATGGGGCTGGTACTCTGATTCCAGCAAAAAAAGGATCAAATGAATAAGCATTTTAGGAAGAATTTTATCCAGTGGCATAAAAGGACTTGCACAAAACCCCCACTGGTCTTGGTGGTTTATGTGCAAGTACAGTATTTACTATGGGCAACTGAAGAAGAAACAAAATTCAACTTCAGCCTCATTTTGATTTGCAAGTTATAAGAAATGTTTCTGGAAGGAGCTAATAAACGTGATGGATGCACCCAGCAGTAATTGATCATTTATATAAAAAAATCCTGGCAAACACTTAATTCCACTATTCATTAAAATGTTGCCCTTGCAAGACATAATCCATAAAAATGATCCATCTAATAACCATGATGTCAGGGAACTGATGTGGAGGGTGAAGGTAACATGGGATTCCAGAAGGCAAATTCCAAATGCTGATTCTCCTGTGGCTTAATGCAGTGGTCTCTGTGTCCACTCAGCCCAGTGTAATATGTGAGGAGCAGCCTTTCTCCCCCTTGTTTGAGTACATTATTTTTAAATACTTGCATACAATTTAAGGTTTCTGGTGTCAGGAAGAGCAAACGAGTGCTGGACACAGTCCTGCTTGGCTGCTGGGCTGCACTGTGAGGAGCAGCGTGTCCTGCCACAGCTCTGGGCTTGGCCCTGAGCCCCCACTTCAGCCCTGTATGACCTGACCCCCCTCCAAAATCACTGGGGCATTTGTCTTGCTACATTTTGTCTTTCTCCTGGGAAGGTGTGTTTGTCTTCTCGAGTAGTGCTTGAGAGGCCTGCCCAAGCTGTGGCTGAGGAGATCCGCCACCAAACCACTCTTGAAGCTTCACAGCCATGGGGGTATTAATGGGCCAAATTGAGGTGTCCTGCACACGGGGAAGCAGAATGTGTGTGGCAGTGAGGGCAGTATGGATGGTGTGGATGGCATGAGACATGAACGGCATGGATGCTATGAGTGGGATGGGCAGGATGGATGGGATGGGCAGGATGGGTGGGCGGGCATTTCTCAGGGCAGGACTGGTGTTAGTGCACAGCCTTGGGGTGGCACTGGCTGGTGCTCAGATAGAGCTTCTCATCTTGGACTGTTCCCATCATCCTGGCACGGAGTTTCTTCGTCCCATACAAGTGGGCAGCAGAGCAGTTTGGGACAGTTTTGTATGAGACATTTGCTCTGTGAAGGAGAAAGGCCAGTGCCAAGCATGCCCCCCATCACCACTGCCACTGCTTTTGAGCCCTGTGAGTGAAGCACAGTTTATATTCCATTTTTCCCTTTGCTTGGCTTTGGGCCTGCAGGGACAGAGGGCAGCAAGGGAAGCAGGAGCACAGGCAGAGCAGAGCCCACCCCTGTGCTGTGTCTGGGCGAAGGGGTTTGGAGCTGCTGGGCAGAAAGTATTGTCACTCATAGGAAATGCTGAGAGATGTTCATTGATTTCTGGGTTTGGATAAAGAACAAACATAGTCATCAGCACTGCCCTGCCTGTGACAAATCTACTTTTTCCCCAATGAAAGCAGACAGAGAAACACAGACAAACAGCTCAATTACTGAAATGAAAGTGCTGGTGAGAGCCAGACTAGCTGGGATTGTTCAAGGAAGTTGGGCATGGGAAGCATATGAGGAATCAGTGGGTGACAGCAGCCTGGGCCAGGTGCTGTGCCAGGGCAGGGGACCCTCCCAGCCAGGCTTCTGAGACCACACATCACTGCTTGGCCTACAGGATGACAGTGACACCACATCAGAGCACAGCTTCTGTGTTTGACCTCATTCTGTGTTTCATCCTCAGTGACCTTGCCTCCAGACCAGCTGCACCCCTGGCTGCTGCTGGATAGACAGCCGGGAAGAGGAGCCGGTGTTCCCACTGCCAGCATCCCAGCAGTGAATGCGTCACACACCGGGGTGTGTGTCCCTGACCGTGATCACGGGTCACACCTGAGGCGAGGCTGCAGACAGACACAGTGCAGAGCAGGCAGCCCCTCCTACCCAGCCCAGCCCAGCCACCACCTCAAGTCACAGCTGTCCCAGTGCAACCCCGGGAGTGGAGGTGGAGGGAGAAGGGATGTGGGGCCGTGAGGTTCAGTGTTGGGGAGCACAGGGTGCACGAGGCCCCAGACCCGCCCCGTGTCCCCAGAGCCAGGGGAGCCCCGGGGTGCATCAGACACGCATGTCGATGGGCTCTCACACTCACTGCCCTCACCCAAATCAAACCCCTCGCTAAAGTGAGCAAGAGAGACATTGCCAAGTAATTCTAATTAGTTTGAATGGCAGGAAAAAAATAAACCCAATTAAGGACTAATTGCAGAGTTGCCCTAATTTAGCAGGGGGGTGATCTGTTTCTGAGCAGATAAACAAAGGCAAAGGGTTTATCCTTGCTGGGAGCTGCAGCGCTTTGGGGTGGGACAGACCCAGTGGTCACATCGGGGAGGAAATGCATCCTTTCAACATGAGTTTTTGGCATCTTGTTTGTCCTTGTTTCCCAGTTTTTGTTCCTAGCAAACATAAAAGCTGTGTAGATGTGGCACTTGGGGACATGGGTTAGTGGTGGCCTTGGCAGTGCTGGGGAAGGGTTGGACGGTTGGACTCGATGACCTTAGAGGGCTTTTTCAATCTAAGATTCTGTGATTTCCTGCAGCATGCCAGTACCAAACAGTGGGCTTCCACCACATTAGATCTTCCCAGGGAAAGGTGTCTTGTCACCAGGCACAGGCTCGTTGTTCACGGAGCAGGACCTCGCCAGGCACTCCCAGGGTGGCACCGATAGATGCTGTCTCTGCTCTCTGCTCCGAGGCTCTGACACTGCAGGTCCATCTGTAAAGAAAGGACAGGTCCAGGCAGCACAGTGACCTGTGCATGCAGGTGTGTGTCAGTGTGACTCTCTGCTTTTAACTCACGTTCTAACTATCACTGACAAAGTCATATTGAGAGAGCAGAGGAGCAGGAGCCTGGACACGGGCAGAGGAGGGTCATGATCACAGCAGGACTCTAGGCTGCACAGGAGAGGTAATTAGCTCATACCACCATGTAGAAATGTCCTCCAGAGTATTGATTTCAATAAGTTCTTGCTCAATTAGTGTCTGTCTCAGGGCAGATATTGCTACCCTTCAACTTCCCAGGGCGCTGGAAACCATCTTCCCTGACACAGGTCTTGCTGCACCAATCTGTCTCTCGGTGGCTCCTGGTGCCCCTTGGGCTTGTGACAACACAACCAACCTGTCAGTTGCATTTGGGAGGTAACAGCCTAAAAAAAAGGAGGAAAGGTGGATGATTGCTGGGTTTGTTGTTTTTCAGTTAGTACAGTACCCTGCTCTTACCCAGCGTGGGAGCAGAGAGCAGACAGAGGTGACACAGCCTGAGGCAGGGGTGGGGACCACCCTCCCAAAAGCCAAGGATGCTCTTGGGGGGATGAGCTGAGGAGTCTGAAGGAGCCAGGGGGGAAACCTGGGGAGCCAGGATGGGATAGGCAGGCAGCAGGAGGGAGTGGTGCTGAGGGGTGCTCAGGGGTACTGAGGGATGCTCAGGGGCCCTCAGGAGTGCTCAGCGGTGCTCAGTGGTGCTCAGGAGTGCTCAGCAGTGCTATGGGGTGCTCAAGGGTCCTCGGTGGTGCTCAGGGATGCTCAAGGGTGCTCAGGGATGCTCAGGGGTCCTCGCTCAGGGGTGCTCAGCAGTGGTCAGAGGAAAGGACTCTGGGCTTGGCCTTGTGGGTGCAAAGGAATAGGATCAGCACGAGCTGCTGTGGGGGAGTCAGTGGGTGATGGGAATCAAGGAATCATAGAATATCCCGATCTGGAAGGGACCCACAAGGACCACTGAGTCCAACTCCTGGCCCTGCCCAGGACACCCCAAGAATCCCACCATGTCCCTGAGAGCGTTGTCCAAACGCTCCTTGAACTCTGGCAGGTTTGGAGCCATGACCACTTCTGTCCTCATTTCTCATTAAGTGAGAGGGCAGGTTTATTTTGACAAAATTGTTTTTTCTTAGTTAATTTCTGTTATTGCAGAGCTTTATGAAAAGCAAACACAACTGCCCTTTTGGAACTACCACTTATATCACTGTGCAACTGTACTGCACAGTTCTGTTACAGAGATTTTATGGTTTTCAGGACAAATCCTTCCATACATACCGACATGCATTCCTGAGAAATGTATTTGTTTAAGTCACAGCACCTTCTGCAAAACCTCAACTCAGTTATCAGGATTAAGTGAACCATAATAATTTTTAAGTACTATGTGGGAACAAGGTGTGTAAAAGACCCTCTCCAAAGAAAGCTTATTGCTGGGGTATTTCAGGACAAGGTTGCAATGAAAGTTGGCCTAATTAGACAATTTATAGATACTCAGTTACCTAATTTAAATTGGCTGCAGTGTGAGTGCCAAAAAAATCCCTTTTTTACCTCCCCTCTGCCAAGTCTTTTTGGAAATTTATTATGTTTTAAAACACCATTGGAGCAGGATTCCAACTTTACTTTTCAAGGTTCTTTCATTTTAGAGTCATCACAGTGCACTGCAAGCAAGGTGGAATCAGTCTTACAGAGGTATTTCCAGGTAGCAGAGCAGCTCAGGAGATGCTGCTGCAGCTCATTCTGTGTCAAGTGAAACACCCAAAGGGACAGTGAGGACTCCCAGGGGATTGATTGCCTTAACCTGTCCATCCAGAGGTAGGCTGTGATTCTGTGGAATCACAAAAAGGTTGGAAGGGACCTTAAAGGCCATCTAGTTCCAACCCTCTGCCATGAGCCTTCCACTAGGTCCATGGGCCTTCCAACACCTTCCACTAGGCCAGGTTGCTCCAAGCAACAAGAAGGTCCCTCCAAGTCCCCCTTTCTCCAGGCTGAGCCCCCCCAGCTCCCTCAGCCACTCCTCATCAGACTTGTGCTCCAAAACCTTCTCCAATTCCATTGTCCTTCTTTGGACACAGGTTTGACTACTTGTTGGGATCATCTCAGCCCCAGGCTCCTCTTCCAGCTCTGCAGCTGGTCCATTAAATTCTTCAGTTCCCCTTTTCAGTTCCTTTGTGTTCATTTGTGGTTTAAGGGAAGTGAGCTTGGAAGTCAGGCTGGAAATGGGCATTAGATATAGAGTAGCTTAATTTGGAAGTCCTGGTGGATATACTCGATATTGGGAACTTAATGTGGTTTTATATTTAGCCCTGGCACTGCGACTATTCTAAACCTTTTCAGGCAAAGTGTGTACAAAAGGGCACGATCCACGTAATGAGGTGGAACAGGTGGTCTCACTGGGGGAACAGCCTGGTGCAGATGTAAGTTATGGGCCTCTTGCTAGTCTAGTGAATGACCCTGTTTCAAATCCAGCGTTTTTCTCAGCAGAAGGAGCTCTGGTTGCGGGAGCTGCTGAGCAGCTTCAACAGCAAATGCTGCCTGGGACCTTTCTGATAAGCAGCTATTTTATAACATAATCTCTACCGTTTAAACGCTGCTAAAGCAGCAGCTGACAGCCCAGATTAACCCAGCATTTGAGGAATGAGCATTATTTCCTCTGCACTGCACCTCTGTGGGGAGCCAGGGCTGAGCCTTCCTGTGGGTGTCAGCCCAGTGTGCTTGGATCCACATCCAGTTTGGCTGGCCAGGGGGGGGAAGAAAAGAAATTCTGGCTGATGTTTTACTCCAGTTCTCCCAGAATGAGGTGTCTGGTGGGAATGCAGTGAAACAACAAAGGGCAGCCAAGCAAAGGGCTTTAGCTTGAAGTGAGATGGAAGAGCTACAGCCTTGAGGCTTCAGGAGCTCCTGACAAAGGCTCCTCTGCGGGAGAACAGGCATGAGTAGGGGAGACCCCATGGGCCTGTGGCTCAGTGTCACTGCTGAGCAGCCCCAGGGGCTCCCAACCTGGCACTGCTCTGTGTTGGGGTGTCAGCAGCACCTCGAGAAAAATGTAACTGGTGCTGTGGCTGCTCCTCGCACCCAGACTCCAGGGTGCCCAGGGACAGGTTTGGGATAGGAGTGCAAGGGTAGCTGGAGGCAGGAGGATGCAGGATGCTGGCAGTGAGGAGCCAAGCCAGGAGCGTTGATTTGCTGAGGCTGCCCAGCATCTTGCATAGAATCTGCATTGTTTGGAGGCATTCTGTAAGCAGTCAGTTCTAATTTGTCTGATTTTAGTAAGATACTTTAAAATTAGATTTTGTATTTGACAGCTGTAATGGTTGTGCAGTTTACAAAGGAAATATCCCTTTTATTCTGAAAAGTGACTTCCTAGCTTTGAATTGAGAGCTTGGTGTGTGGCAGCTCTTGTGGAAGACCTAGATTTAAAAAAGACCTGGAAATTTTGGCTCTGTTCTTCAGCCCCCAAAGGAGGTGCCTTTCTGAGGGGGTTGAGGCCTGTGGGATTGGCACCCACCCAGCCAGAATAATAGGACACAGCGAGAAGGAACTAAAATCAGGGTTAGAGCTGAAATATCCAACTGCTTTTTCTAATCTGCAGTGTATTATATTGATCCCCTGAACAGAGAATGTGGGGCTGGAAAGTCCTTTATGTAACTCCTGGGGAGGAAGCAATTACCCCCGATTGGGGGGGGGGCAGCAGGAAGGGGTTATTAGCTGATACCAGGTGGGTGATGTGGTGGGAAAGAAGTGACGGGGAATTGTAGAAGGAAACTATTCCCTGCAAGTCTATTGAGGTCTCTGAAAGGGTCAGCAGGAGAGAGGGGGTGCTCTGTTCGACAGTGTGCACCTGGATTACAAAGAGCTTTCAGTGGTTCTGCAGCCAACGCCTGTGGCTGACGTCAGCTGTAGTTCCCAGTGGGAAGAGAGAGTTGGTGTTAAAGGAAAAAAAGGTAAACCCAAAAAAAAAGCTGTAAAAGAGTAGGAGTGAGGTGCCACTGCCTGCTGACCGTAACATGGTCATATGGGCAGTCAAACAAACAAATACTCCAGGACTGCTCAAAGTGGGCAAAAAAAGTCAGCAGGGTACAGGAGGACAAACATGTGAGAGGAGTTGGGAGTGCTGGGCTGTGGGGTGGCTGTGGCCACATGTGGAAGAGGTGTTGGCATCGCTGAGGATGCTCCGTCAAACATCAGCTAGATCCTGACCCATCATTGCAAGAGCAGGCAAAACTCTAGGGAAACACTGGACTGCTTCTTCCCTCTGTGCTCCAGGATATCATATGATCACAAAGCCATAGAACTGTTTTACCAGTCTGGCCTTCAAAATGCCATATTTTATCCCAAAGCAGCAGTCCTGAGGGCACAGCTTTCTGTCCTGTGGTCCAGCCAGGGGCTCCATGCTGTGTTCACACCTCCTCTTGTCTCCTGGCACCACGAGTTTGTGCCATCTCTCCCCATGTGATCGTGCTGAGCATTTCTCATAGAATTACCCACATATCCCATTTGCACATCTGTTTTTAAGCCATTAGAATATTTTGCCAGACTGCTGACAACAATTTTGCTCCTTGTGTGATCATGTCCCAAGTCTTTCACTTCCTAAAAGCCTGCAGGACAAGGTCAAACATTCACAACAATGTGAGTCATCACAATAAACATCACATAAACATCACAATAATATTGTCATGATCCAAGCTGAGGCTCTGGCAGACCGTGGTCCTTTGATTTCTGGAGATCGTTTCTGGAACACTTCACTCTGACACCCTGTGCAGGGATCTTGCAGGGGGGCAGCGTTGTCCCGTCCTGTAGCACCGGACAGTCCGGATCACGGAGCTGCTGGGAACAGGCAGCAGGCGGGGGCGAAATGGTCTCTTCCATGAGAAACTGTTTGTGTTTCTGCAGGCAGAGGGAGTCTGAGCCCGAACAGCCACAGCCTTCACTGGGCTGACTTGCTGCATTGTTTCGCCCTGGTTTCCAAAGACTTGTGTAGGTGGTAGAAGAGGTTTATGAAAACAAACAGGGACCAGAAAAGCCCCTTGCTGCGTTCACTCCCAGCCGCTGCAGCGCCCGGAGCCGCGGTGAGGGTGGCCCGGGCGAGCCCCGCGCTCCCCTCCGGCACTGCCCGCGGTGCCCGTGGTGGTCTCCCCGGCTCGGGTCCCCCCTGCTCAGCCCCACATGGCCGTGCCAGCCGGGGCTGGAACGGGTGACCTGCCCTCCTCCCCGAGCCCTTCCCTCTGCCCACACCCTCGCCCCCCTCCGTGCCCCCTCTCCCCCAAACCCCTGCGGTCGCTGTGTCTTTTAGCCTCCTTTTGTGCTGCTTTTTCCCTGTGGGAAGTGGGGCACTCAGCAAATCTCCCTGAACCGATGGAAGGTCTGATTCCACCCTTCAGCAGAGAAGGAACCGGGAGCAGACTCCCATCCCGCTGGAGGATGGAGCTGGTGGGAGGATGCCGAGAGATGTCTCCGCAAACAGAGCATGACCCTCCACCCTCCCCAGCACACACACCCATGTCCGTGGGAAAAACTGCCAAATCAGTATGTCCTCAAGGGTTTTTTTTCCTGAAGTTAACTGTATCCAAGTTTTACCCCCAAGGATTTTGTTAGACGAAGTGCAGGTACTGCTGAGCTGCCAGCAGCAGGTTTGAGCAGTAAGTGTTAAACTCTCCCAGCCCTCTGACATAGGATGTTCACAGCACTGTTCTGGGCACACATGGGCACACCAACAGCTGAGGACAAACCATGTCAGGGGTTTATGTGCCACAAACAAGGAATGGGCACTAAATTGCCAGTCACAGCAGTTCAGCTGTCACCGCAATACCTTCCGCAATCAGGATTTTCTTCTTTTTTTGAAAGGAACTGCAGCTAAATTTTACCTCCAAGGATTTACTTTCCAGGCACCAGCAATGTGCAGAGTGCAAAGAAGAGCCAGGGGAAATGGCTCACTCCCACCCTGAACTCTCACCCAGCCTCTCACGCTGGCTGTGTGAGAAGAGAGAAAGTGGGGGGCAGAACAAATCTCAGATTTCTCCCCAGATCTGTGGCTGGGGACAGGCCTCTTGTTCATATCCTGTGACATCCCAGTGACTCAAAGGAAGTTGTGACTGAGTTTTCTTTTCACTCACTCGATGACTTTTTTTGTGTGACTGTAAAATGTAGCAAAAAGCATAAGTAACACCGTGAGAAACTCTAAGGGTGGGCCATTAGTCATCAAGAAGTGTTCTCCCGTTTGAAATGCAGTGCAGATTGTCTGAGCAGAACATCTTGAAGTGATACAAACAATGATGCTGATTCTTAGGATTCAAACATTGATAAAATACCATTTTTCTCTATGTCAATATTGATAAAAGTGTCTTGAAAAGCTGTAGTACTAAAGGTTAAAAAACAAAATTAACTTGCACCTATGAAATTCAGCTCTTTTAATTTATATTTATTCTTTAAAAACAACCATAAAAAGCTTCTTGTCATAATTTATTCTTGAAATGAGTCTTGCCTCAAGAGTTTCCATAGTTACAGATGTTTCTGGGTTTGTAATGTTTGCACAATTGACATTTGCTGCACAGTGAAAACCCTTAATTGATTTTTCTGCCTGGAGAGGAGAACACAAGCACTGGGCAATACGTGTGGTGCCCAACTGGCAGCCGTGCCCGAAGGGCTGCAGAGGTGGGACAACACAAATAACGTGACAAGCCACAAGGTAAGTTCATCAGTGGAGAGCAGCGGTGCGGGGGGCAGCTCGTACTACCCTGCCAGGACTGTCCCTGGGGGACAACTCCCACCTGGCAGTGGCGTGGCCCTGCAGGGAATACCCGGCACCCCTCACTCAGCACCCAGCACCCCTCACTCAGGACCCCACACCCAGCACCATGCCAGCCACTGTGCTCCAGACATGAAGGTGCGAGGGTCGGCTCACGTGAAGCATTCTCAGACTAAGAAATCTGAATCTGAAATAGAGGAAACAGTGCAGGGAGAAAGGAAAGAACGGGAAGAGGCCCAGAGAAATCCTGGAAGGTGCCTGGCAGCTCTGCCGCAGTCCAGTGAATTCAAACATAGCCTGGGGGTCCTGGTTCCCATCCCACTCACACTGCAGGCTCTTTGGGACAGTGGAGTAATCCTTTCCACACTGTTTACTCAGCATGGCTGGGGTCTGCAAGGCTGACAGGTAAAGTGATGGTCCAAAGCAGTGATCCAAAACCAGTCTATCCAGCCCACCCCTGACACCAGGCACAGCCCCCCATCACTGTCTGCCCCACAGTCCCTGTCTGTCACTGTGCCCTCTCTGCTCTCCCACAGCCAAACAGCCCTCTCTGGTCACCCACACATACTCCTTGTAGGGGCTTCAACTGACCAAAAACACTATCTAAGAAAAAAGTATTGTCACTCTTAATTTTTTTAAAATGGTACTTTCAAGTGTTTGCATTAAGTTAGGTATACTGACAGCAGTACTAAAGTCCTCAAAGTGAAGATCTGGATATACAGTGCATTATATTTCACAGTTGCCTTGTTCCATCTTCATAATAATGGGAAATGATGACTCATGTTGGGGAGAAACAGCATCAATTTATACTGAGAAAAGTAAATCCATTCTCCGCTGCTGTAACTCACGGGACTGTCACTTCAGTTAAATGTGTGAACTCTTTTTTCAGATGTAATCCCATTTTCTGAAATAACCTCTCACTAGGACATTCTTTTTCCTTCTTTGCTGGCTGTTTGATTATTTTCCACTACTTTTAATCAGGCAACAATGGGATCAGGAGAGAAGTATCTGAGGAGAAAACAAGGTGGATTAAAGCACTAGAGCTGTAGCAAATCAAGAAAGATTAGGAATTTCAATTTATAGTCCCAGAGGCTAGTGCTGCTGAGATCTGCAAGAGCAGTTTAATGGGCTGATGAGAACAACATCAGGCTAAACTGCTCGTCTCCTTAAATCCATTTTCCTCTTCTCGTGCTGTTACCCAGATATTACTTTTTTCTGCTGTTTTGAGAAGCCATGAGATAAAAGCAAATTATGTAAAGACACATATGGTGTGATTTGTATTGAGAGGCTGCTCGGGATTGTTCTGGGCTCCAGTGACCAGGCACTGGGGCTGTCAGGGGCTCCTGTATGTGAGGGGGTGCAGCCCTGGGGGCATCTCAGCCAGCCTTTTCCGCAGATCTTATTCCGATGTAAAGCCTTAATGACAGTGAAAATTCTTTAAGAAAACTGGAATTACTTTTAAAAAGTATTATATGTGGCTGGAAAAGTGCACTAACTTGAGCTGGACTTGAGGGTACTTTCAGAATTAAAAGACATTTTTCATGCAGTGGTGACAGGAGCTTGTTTCCTGCATGGAGAGTTGCCTGGGAGCCCACAGGGCTCATAAACTCGGTGGAGTTGGACATTAACCACGAGTCTAACAGAGGGACTGGAGCTGGAGTAAAGGTGTTCCTGTAGAGAGCCCTGGTGGAAAGTGAAAAAACCAACACAAAACACAGAAGGTGCCAGGGACTGATGTCATGTGCTATATCCTGATGATGGAGGGGCCTGACAGGCAGCGTGAGAGCTGCGGAGAGCATCAGCAGAGCGAGTAGCACTTGAGTTCAGTGTGGGAAAAAACAGAGAGAGACACAAAGCGAGGGGATGGGAAAACTGCTGTCATGAAGTGTCCTGGGAGGCTACAGTAGGGCTTCTGCCAGTGCCAGCTGCTGCCACACTGCTGTATTTTAGACCCCTGCTCAAATGTTTAATTGCATATCTCAAAATTCAAGCTCCTGAGGAATCAGCAGCAATATTGCCAATAGCAGTGAGGGCTAATGAGGGTTTTCCTTTTCTATTAATTTCTGTTCTTCAGCTTCCATGCTTCAATTATAGCTGACAATAACGCAGACCAGGGGGTTATTACATGGCTCAGGAACAAGCCCAGGTGAGCTGAGAGAAGCCCTGTCTCGCCCCAGCGCTGCCGTGGAACATGCAGCAGTGACTGCCCTGGCGGGAGGACCTTAAGCCAAGAAGAGCTTTGGAGCAGCCCCCCAACAGAGCCCAGCTGGAAGCACACTGCAGGTGACCAGCAGGAATCAAGTCACCTGTCAGCAAGAAAAGGACAGCAAGGGCTGCTGGGCCCAGCACTGGTCCAGTGACACTCAGTGCTCCATCTCCCACCCTCATCCCTCCTCACCCTGGGCTGTGCTCCAGGCAGGACTCGGGGCACCACCACCCCAGCAAACAGCAGCTGGAACATTTCCAGTCCCACTTTCCTCACTGCTTCATGCCTCAGATTTCAACCAGGGTTTATTTAAATTGGTTGGTCATAGCAGAGTTACTTTGTTTGAAGGCTGAGCCAAAAACATTTGGCAACTGGACAAGAAAATCTCAAACAAACAAACAAACTCCCCTTAAACCGTAGGCATTGCTTAATTCTTCAGCCTTAAGCACAAAACACCTTGGAGAAATCATCAATTCTGTACGAGTAACAAGACCAGAACTGCAGCCACAGCCTTTGGGTTTTTGGTAATTGTTGCTGTGGCTGCAGCTCTGAGCTGGACTCACTGGCATCGAGTGCCACAGAGCCCTGGGCACCTTCCCCACGGGATGGGGCACAAGTCAGGGTGGCCAAGCAGAAGCACGGACTGACTTTTCCACTGCAAGAATAACAAGGCAAGAAAAAGCCTAATCAGTGCTGTCCTGTCTGTTCTCCAAGAGCATGGCTCCATTCTGGCAACAGATGTGAGTCCATGCACACACAGAATTGAAATGGGACACAACAGAAACTAGCTGGAAAAAAACAATTTAATGATCCCCTTTGGGATGTTTTCTATGCAAATACCCAGGTTGTGGATTTCATGCTGATTTGGTAACTGATGCAGACTGATACACTCTGATTTTACACCAAGGTACCAAGAAAGTGCTACAATAGCCAGCAAGGTAGAGGAGGTTCTTGCTCTTCAGGATCCCTATCTCTGCCGGCACTGGGATAACCCCGTGTGGCACTGGGGGCTCTGATGGGCTCCATCCGCTGACACAGGCTGGAGCAGTGACTGTGTCACAGGGAAGATGACAGTGTAGCATGGGGGGAATCCTTCAGACTGTGCTTCCCCTCCAGGCCAGGACCAGCTCTGTCTGTTTTCCCTGGCATGTGCTTGTTGAATGTGCACTTGGGAATCTCCAACGATACAGACACTACAGAGTCCCTGGAAAGTTGGTTCTGACATCAGCTGAACTTACCACTAACGTGTTTCCTTGTGCCTAAACCAAACCTTTCCTGCCCCAAGTTAGGCACACTGGGTTTGTTCTGTTTGCTACAGGGAGTAGCCTGTACCCTGCCCCTTTCCAAAATCTGTGCAAGTCCTCGAGGCCGGCTGTGTCTCCTGTGGTCAGCTCTTCCACAGGCTCAGCAACACGTTTCACCACCTGGGCTGTGGCTTCTGGTCATTCTCATCCTGTCATCGGGACTTTGAGCTCTGCTTCCCAGCCCTGCCATGCCCAGCCCAGGGGAGGTCAGCCCTGCCTGAGGGTGAGTTCCCTTTCTGTCTCCAGCTGTCAGGTTTGGGGGAACATGGTCCACTGCAGGAGTGGCCCCTGGTGATTTGCTCCTGGGGGTGCTGATGGCAGAGGAGCGTGTGCTGCCCAGGGAGGGCTCTGTGGGAAGGCAGCCAGCACCGTCACTGGGCATGGGGACCCTGAGTGAGCCCACTGCTGGCCAAAGCTGGGGCAATGGGGCCTGAACGTGGTCAGCACCACCACTGGGCACAGTGACCCTGAGTCTTGGCCTGCCCAGCCACTGCTGGGACAATGAGGTCTGCAGGATGTCATCAGCCTTAACCAGACCCAGCATCTGGCCATGCCACCACACCCTCCCCACACAGCTCTGCTGGCAATCCTCCTCCCCAGACACCTCAGGGGAAAAAACTGCTGATGCTGAAAAAACCTCGCAACACTCAGTGGTGCAGATAAACATCTGTCAGGATCCAGACCGAGAATCCCAGTCTGGTTTTACCTCTGTCCCAAGAAACTTGAACAAAGTTTTCAGAAGGAGAAGACTAATAAATCAAGACCATACTTCTCCGGGCCCCGCTCGAGGGAGATGGTTAAAATTAGCAAGGAATGTGGGCCGGAGGAGCCCTGCCTCACGTCGCAGCGCCCAAGCTGCGGCGCCGCACTGAGCCCATCCTGGCGCTTCCAAAAAAGGCCATAACCAGCTCTGGGAGATCGGTCCCCGCGCTCCCCACACGCCCCAGGGCACGCGGAGCAAGGTGCCTGCCTTCCGACTGAGAGATGAGCTCCTAGCAAGGAAAGGGGAGGTCAAGGTCTGAACTTCAAACTCCAATTTAAATATTGGGGAAGGAATGAGATGAGGCATCCCTGGGTCCTTGTGGGTTTCAGGGTTTTTTCCACACACGGCGGAATATTAACAGATCTCTCTGCCCAAACAGTTGAAGGGAGGCTGCTGAGTCATGGACTGGAGAGAGCTCACTGCATCCCAGAGAGGAGGGTGATGGAGAGAGCACCTTGGCTATGGCAGCAGCCACAGCATCCAGCCAGGTTAAGGAAATATCCTCTGGACATTCCAGAGGAAGATCCTACAGTCCCAAGGATGCAGTAAAAATCAGGGGAAAACATCTGTTACCGCAATCCCAGTGGAGTCAACAGCAGGTTTTGGGGAGGCAGGGACAGGCCTGGCATTGTGGTGCCCAGACAGGCAGCCTGCTCCAGTGCAGGGAGGGCAGGAAGGGTTCCCAAAGACTTCCCAGAATTCGCTTTTGCTGGTTGGAAATTGAGCGTGAAAAGGGATGTCTGGCTGCTGCCTAATTTGCTCCGCAGGCAGCAGCAAGGCCCCTGCCAGCACATCCTCCTCGGCACAGGACAAAGCCCTCAGAAAGGGTCAAATGTCAGGCGGGAGCAGCTCAGTGCTGCTGAAAAGATGCCTGTTTCAAAAACTGCATGCCAGGTTTTCCTGGTTGTTTCCAGGCAACAAATAATCTGCACTTTTTAAAACGACCCTTCATCTTTCTTAAGAAAAGATGGTGATGGTGGAACATCCACCAGGAACAGTGTGGAAGGCTAAGTTGAACAGGGCTTGGAGCAACCTGGTCTAGTGGAAAGTGTAGGGGGTATAACGAGATGAGCTTTAAGCTCCCTTCCAACCCGAACCAGTCTGTGATTCCATGGTTAATTCTATGCCAGTCCCCATGGCCAGCCGGGAGTGCCAGCTGCTCTCTGTCTGCCTGCCACCTCACACAACCCACCAAGACCCAGAGAAAGGGCAAGAACCATGCTGAGAGGTGAACAAGCTCAGGATCATCTGCCAAATCGCCTCATTCTCCTCTTCTCCTGCTGTGTCTCTTGTCGGGTCGTCCATGAGCTGTCCAGGAGGTGGGACTGTCCCCCGTCTGTAATAGCAGCACAACGGGATAATGTGGTTTAACAACAGGCTCCTGGAGGAACTTCTCAAGTTTGGGGTTCTGCTGCAGCCTGTGTTTCTCTCCTCTGGGAGTTCAAATCAGGAGCACTGGAGCAAGCAGTGCCCAGCAGTGAGCGGAACCCAAGGGCTCTCTTCACTATTGCCTTTCTATTTTAAGAACAGGGGATTATCGTTAATATATTTCTTGTGTTTGGTTTCTATCAGAGTCAGTTTGTTTAACTAATAGGCAGATTTATTTACTGGAAGGAGGAGGAAAGCAGCAGTTAAAAGGATACAGCAAATCCAACAAACATTAATCCTGTCCCCAGCAAAACCAATGGCAGCACCTTGGAATTTTTTCAACTTTTCTGCAAGGTCTTTAGATTGTAGTCAAAATAATGCCTTAATCTGCACATTCCCAACTCCAAGGTCTGGAACAGGAAGGGCTTGTGCTGAAGAACAGTGTTTGCTGTAAAATGCAATGGAACTCATTGGGCAACTCAGGAACTGATGCCAAAAAATGTAATTCCCATTTATCTCAGCAGGAGACTCCTTATTGCTTTCAGGGCCTACGGTATAGGCACTTTTCCAATTTAAAAGATAAAATCACAAGCAGGAGAGGACAATAATTCCAATTTAATTTTGTCTCCTCACGTTTACAAAACAGTTCCATTCTGTTTCTGGGAGACTACTAATTACGATTTCCTTTTTCTGAGAGTGACACAAACTTTGTATTTCCATGAAAATGAAATTTCACTAAAAAAAAACAAAAACAAAACCAAAACCAAAACAAACACAACCCCCTCCAAACTAACAAACAAAAAACCCAAACAACCCCTTCCCGCCTCCCCCCAATAAACCAACAACAAATGCCCTTGAAACCTCAGGGGTTTTTTTTTTCACTTGGATATTCCCACCTCTCTCTAAAGAGAGTGCCTCAGACCAAACATCCCATGTGTGAAATGTTCTTGGAAGAAGCAAGTCCCAGTGAAGTGTTTTCACTTCGAACATCATATTTTGGTGAAATGCCATTTCCTTGAAAATGTGCCAGGTGGTGATGATGATTCTGACCTGATCCCCAGTCCACCCCATGGTCTGTCCCACCCCAGAAGGGGCTGTGTTGGTGCTGCTGGTGAGGGGACCCTTTGCTGTAACCAGGGATGTGTCTGGGCCCAAGGAGAGCCAAAGCCAACCAGGTGCTCAGTGGGGGACGGAGCTGTGGTGCCCCAGCACGGATCAGGGCTCTAAAGGCCACTCCAGATTCTTGGAAAGCACACTGAGTGTGAGATTAACCTCTAGATTTTGGTACCTGTTCCCAGAAAAAACACAAGTTATCTGTGACTGACAGTGATGCCTTATGAAAAGCAGACTGTATTTTTTGAGTTCTTGGTGACCTGTTGCCATTTCTCTCCATGCTTTTATCAGTGCAGAAAAATGTTTGATTTTTTTGTCCAGGTAAACTGTTTGAGGCTTCCTGTGGTTAAAAACAACAGTGAAGTCTGAATTTATTTTTTCTTTTTTAATTAAATACTGTTAATCTGAACATCAGCTGGCTGGACATACTGGCAGTAATTTGCTTTTAACTCCAACATCCACAGTTACTCTAAAGCTAAAATTGACACTGACAACCTTTGACCACCCGGACAGTCCCACTAAAATCAGTCAGACTGTTGACGTGAGCGATAACACGCTATTACTGCAGTTTATTTGGGGTTAATGATTCACAGAATCACAGATTCCCAGAATGGCTTGGGTTGGAAGGGACCTTAAAGATCATCTCGTTCCATCCCCTGCCATGGACAGGGACATCTTCCACTAGACCAGGTTGCTCAGCAGTAAGAGGACAGAAGAGTGCAGAATGTTTATCTGCCCTTTGTGAAGCTGTGTTAAGGCACAGGTTTGAGCATCACAAAACATCCCTTGTCTCTGGGCTCACACACCCAGAGTGTGTGAGCTTGCTCACTTTGTCCTTCATTTACTTTACAAAATATTAATTTTCTTAACCACCAACACACAGCATTTTGTCAAAGAAAACCATTTTGTTCTCATTACAATGTTTATGTAAAGAGGAAGAATGAGCAGCATTGTGGCAAGAAAACATCTGAGTTTTCCAACGAAGAGGAGCAAGCTGGCTGTCACGTATTGTTTTGCCATTGTCCTATTTGCATGTCAGCGCGATCTTTGTCAAAGGTTTGCAAATGAGACTCTCGAGATCCCTTTTTATCCCCCCACTGAGGGCAAGAGGCACCAGCCAGAGATGCCACAAAGACAGGAGGACACAGTCCCATTCCTGCCCGCGTGCCGTGGGCAGTGCCAGGCCGGCACTCACCGAACTCCCTGCAGCTGCCCACGTGCTCATGTCTGAGGAAACACGGATTTGCCCACAGCCTTGTTCTGGATGTGGAGCTGAGCAGTCTGGTATCATCTGCCATAACCTCTTCTCAATATCCCTGCTCTGGCTTCCTGGAGGTTTTCTGTCAGCTGTGTGAGCTGCTCTGCTCCCTCCACACAGGGACGATGTTTTTCTGATGGATGCTTGTGCTCAGCCCTGACAGGTCACCCTGTGCTCCCCATTCCAACAGGATCTCTGTTCCAAAGGAACAAGATCGATGATTCCTCCTGCCACCTACATCAGCCCTCTCTTCCTACAGCTCCAGCAACACCAGGCAGTGTAACACCCTGTCCAGTGAATCAGGATTAGGCCTTGCTCTTTCTTGAACAGGCTGATTATTAAAGGAGACTTTTCTAGTCAAGACATGTTACTGATTTGAGAGGTGAAACATTTCCTCTTTTAAGTACAGAACAGCACCTGGGATGGCATCCATCTGAAAGGTGATGGTGCACTGATTCACTGAAACACAGTGAATTCTCTTGATAATCCTGATTACGTGCTTATTTGAGCTGCATTTTTCTGCTCTCTTCTACCCTCCATTATCTTCTTGCACCCTTTGCAGTTTCTCTCCATCCATTATGTTCCTCTCCCAAGAAGGCTGTGCTGGAAGAGCAGATGAAACCTTTACATGAGTAGTTGTGAATAAATGTCTGTGAGGATTCATTACCCACCATCAGTTTTAGCACCTCTCTTGGAAAGCGCTGTCTGTGTGTGAAATACAACAGGCACCGTCACAGCTGATCCGCCAAGCTCCGTCCATGGAGAAGTCATCTTCTTTCTGTAAGTATACCGAGTCTTCTTGATGCTGGTTTTGTTTGCTTCTCTTATTATTTGCTGTTTGAAAAGGATGATAATTCTGAAAATCGTGGAGGGCTGGTTGTCTCTGGCAGAGCCACAGCACCCAGACATCAGCCATGGTTCTACCAGTCACTGACGCTACTTTGGGGAAAGGCATCTCTCACAGCACTCTGCTTTAGTATCCTTTTCAGAAGAACTAATGAAGGCATCTCTGCATGCAAAGTTTTTTTAGGCCTTGTTCCCAGTAGCTCTTTGAAGGAAAATCCTAGAGCAGCCGAGCAGCGACTGGATACAGAGGCATGTAAACCAGGCTCTGAGAGTGCCAAAACAAATGAGCTCGTAAAGTGGGAAAGCTCAGGGCTCCATCCTAGGAGTGACTCCTTCCCTCCACAAATCCCTGCCAAGAGGCACATGTTCACTGCATACTTCATACTTTGGTTTGCATTCACTTCACTGGGTGCTGTGAAAAGCCAAATTCCCGGACGCTCAGATGCAGTTTTCTCCCCTCTTGCTTATCCCCTTGTCTCTGTCCACTGGCTGCTTCCTGTAAGAACACATGGCTGAAGAGAAAGGAATGAGGTAAGGGTGGATATATGTTTATGCATTTAAAAAAAAAAAAAAAAAAGGCACAGAAAAAGAAACAACATGAGTCAATGGTAAAGTAGTTGCAGAAAAGAGCACAAAAAATAATCTCCATGACAGCACCAACATCAAAGGCTGACTTTGATGGGAGGGCACAGAAAGTACTGTTAGACACAGATGAAAGCCTGGGGAGGGGAGAGAAGGGAAAGCAGGAGAGCTCAATCACAGCAGGTGTGGAGGTGATTCCTCAGGGGCTGAAAAGCCCCACGAGAGGAGAAAAAGCACGGCTGAACTGCCCCCTTCTCTCTGTAAAGAGGGTTGGCCGTGGGGCTGAGGAGTAAGGCAGGCTCTGTAAAGTCCTCCTCCCTGTCACAGCCATGATGAGCATTTTGGTTCTGATGATACATTTTTTGACACTTGCCTGTCTCCCGTGGAAAACCCCAGTGAAACACAGGCAGGAGCCCAGTGCTCCCATGCTCCGCTGGGCACCTGTCTGGAGCTCCGTTTCTCTGAAGCCAATAACTCAAGCCCCAAACCTTGTGTGCTACATGAGGACAGCGCTGGTGCTCACAGCAGCACAGGCTTTGGGCAGAACTAGAATTCTTCAAAGAATATCTGGTTCATATAAGCCAGAATAAAAAAAAAAAAAAAAAAAAAAGCAGCACAAGACTAGTTATATTTGTCAACATCAGCATAGAGGTAAGGAAAGAAATGAGTGGGGTCACAGTATCTAAGGACTCAAGTGGAAGGTAGGAGGGGCGCAATATAGGAATATGTGGATCTTTTTTGCCAGAACCGTGGGTTGAACATTCCTATTTAAATATGTTGTTAATGTCTTTATATAATTAATTTCTAAGTTGGTCACCATAGCAGCAATGGCAGACTCACATAAATGAAAATAGACTTCAGCATAGATGAGACTAGAGAGTAGCTGGATGTTGTTTTTGCCATCTCTGTTGGTCTTGGATCCACCAGCTCCCAAGAGACTGAGTTCCCCCACAGAAGGCTGATTCCTTTGCCAAGATGCAGGGAGCTGGGCACCCTCTGACTGCTTGGGATCATCTCCTGAGAAGGCAGAGAGCTCTTTTCCATCACACTGAACTT
>JAYRBT010000178.1:35917612-35941538 GCA_036023395.1 Myiotriccus ornatus
ATCAAGCAGCAGCAGTGTTTCTGGACTGCCAAGGATGTTCTGTGAGAGAGATGATCTCAGGGCAACCTCTTGCCAGGCTCAGTTCCTTGTTCCTGGGCTGGGTTGGGCACCTGAGTGTGCGGGGAGGGCTGTTCCATGGAGCACATGGCTGATTTCAGCTCACTTGTGTGCCCAAAGTGGGACCCCCACCTGCTGGTGTGGGGGGCAGTGCCCGCCATGGAGAGGCTGGGGGGCTCCCTCGGGGTGCACCGCAATGGGGTGGAGGCCAGGCACTCCCCCCACCCAGTCGGGCCCCAAGCCCCTCCAGTGCAGGCTCTGTGCTCGTTCCCTCCAGCCTCCTATGCTCTTATGGCTGGTGGATTTCTCCCTGCTCAGTACCATGGCAGTGCTGCACACCGAGTCCCCAGACAGCCGGTTTCACAGCCAGGCGGGGGCCAGAAAAACAATACTGATTTGTTTCACTTTTTTCTACTTGTTTCTAGGAAATCGAAACACTATTTTTATCAGAGATGAGTTTGCTTCCATGACCATCAAGGTTTCTGCCAGAGGCAAGCGCTGTCTCTCTAGGAAGGGAGGTTCAGCCAAAGGCTCTCTTTGGCTTGATTTGTTTGCCAGATCCACTGTACTAGTTTTCCAGCCTTTTGACCAATTTCCATGTAATTTGTTAGGGACTAAGGCCTATTAACCAGCTGCAGGTTTCACTGAGGAAGGGAGGCAGGAGATCCCACTGAGAGGAGCACAACTGGAGGGACTCTGGATGCTGGTGCGGTGGACAGCACTCTGGACAGACAGATGGACACTGCTCCAGACGCATGGACCTTGCTCCAGACAGATGGATGGACAGACAGCGCTCTCCAGCCCAGGCTCAGTCCTGGGGGAGGGAACCGCCTGGTCTAGACCTGCTTCTTATTCTGCAGTCTCTGAAGGGTTTGGGATTAACGAGGTGATAACTTGGACTCCCCAGTGTCACAGCCAGGCCACATCCCAACAAGCAAAGTGAAGCACTGAAGTATTTATGTTCCAGTTCCTACAGCTATTTTTAATAGAGCTTCGGAGACTTGCTGTATTGTCCTGCCTTTTTAGTGTCTGACTCTTTTCTTAATCTCATTTTCCCTGCCCTTTCTTTATCTTTAGATCAATTTATACCATCCTTTTTATCATGGTCTAATCAGAACACACTTTATGATTTCAGATAAATGTAGTCATGGTAATTTTCCACTCCATTTAGGTCAAGTCAGGATGAAACAATTTTTTTAAATCTTATCTAGTAACCACCAGAAATGGCTCCTTGTTAAACTATCTGTCCCCTTGCTTTTCTAACTTTATTAGATTTTAATGTCAACTGTCAGTCTCCCTTTTTGGATTCTTCAGGAAATTGGTTCTGTGCTGCAAACCAACCTGTCAACCCTGGGAAGAAAGGCAGGGTGGCCCTTTTTCCATCAGTGGGTGGCTGATGGAGCCCTTCCATCTCTCCAGTCCCACAAGCACAGCTATCCCGTGATCCCCCTCAGGCCGTGACAGCTGTGTGGCCTCAGCCACATGCCACACGTTGGGCTGTGTGTGTCATGGGGCTGTGTGTGGCTCTTCACCATCCAGAACTGGCCTCTCAGAGCAGGGCTCACGGGCTCCCACACTCATGGGCAGCGGTTGGGGGTGGGCTTTACCGATATGGGCACACAGCAGCCACCCTGATAACCTGCACTAGTCCACAGGGGCTTGGTACCAGCCCCCCACATCCCCTCTGACATGGCCATGTCTGAAATTTATCTGTTTGGGGATGCCTGGGAGAACACTGCAGCAGGTTTGGGAGTGGCAGCGGAGGCTGGGGAGAAATCCCATGCCCAAGCTCTGATTCTGCCGCACAAGCCCGGACTCCAGTCCTGTCACACCAGTGACAGGTCTGTGGGCATGTCCTGTGACCCTACCTAAGTTTTGGTGCTGTCACACTGGCAATGGAGCTGTGGGTACATCCTGTCACCCTGCCTGGGTTTTGGTGCTGTCACACCAACAGTGGAGCTGTGGGCAGATCCTGTGACCTTTGCTGGGTTTTGGTGTGATGGGGCTGAGGGCACCTCTTGTGATCTTGCCCAGGTCTCCACGTACTCTCTGCAGCCAGCAGAAATCTGCCTCGCTCTTCTGAAGCACTTGGACCAGGGCTCTGTTGGCTTTGGGTGACACACACTGTCTGAGGTTTAATAATATCACCAGGAATAATATTATTCAGCTTCAAGCATGATTTCAAAAGCATTTATGTGCCAGATTGTCACACTTCTTCTCTGTTCTGTCCTCTCTCTGAGGATGGCATTGGTTCCAGCTCTGAAGTGCAAATACCAGTCCCAGAGCTCCCGCTTCCTTGCAAAGGTTAAGAACACACTGATCTGCTGTTCCAGCCTGTCTGGAAAAGGGCAGGAGATGGGGACTGGGATGAGGGCCCTGGCACAGCACAGGCACAGTCCCAGCTTGGCCACAGAGGGCTCCGTAGCCCTGCCAGGTTATATTTGCCTCTTGCGTTCTCTTCATATTCTGTTTATATTTGAGGGGTTGTTTTATTGACTATTGGCAAACGTGTACGTTCAAGACTTCTGAGGGTGTGTGAAGTGAGGGCAAAAGTGTTTGGGACAAACATTATTTTCAAATTTCAGTGTAATTAGGGTAGTTAATTTTAAAATTGTAATTCATCTGTTGGCCGGGGTGCTCTGAGGCTGGGCAGCTGAGTGCGGGACCCTCTGTGGAGGAGGATTTGGACAGAATTCAGGGCACCAACGGGGCTTCGGACAGGGCAAACCCGGCTCGGTGCAGCCCGATGAGCACAAGGGGAGGGGACGGAGGCTCCGTGTTCCCGAGCAGCACTGAGCTCCCAGGGCGAGCCTGGAGGATGCCCAGTGCCTTGCTGCGGGATCCAGTAACGGGATGTGCCACAGCACAGCTCTCCACCGCCTGTGCCAGCCTGTCTCCTGGCTGCCAGCACTCCCTCCCGCGCCTGCTGGAAGGGCACAGCATTCCTTTGCCAACAACCCTGGGGGTTTTTACAGCACGTACAGTTTGTTTTCGGCTGATCTCACGCCCCCTCCCCGCAGCCCGGCCGGCGTATCCCGCTGGCAGCGAGGTCACCGCCCGTGTCCGTCCCCGGACGGGACCCGGCGGGTCCGGAGAGCTGCCAACAGCGAGGTGCCAGCTGGGGACAGCAGGTCTGCTGCCCGGGCCACACGGACAGCGCAGGGACAGAGCAGGGACATGGGAGAGCTGGAGCAAGCCCACCTGCCTAGGGAAGGTGTGTGAACCTGGCACAGCCCGCCCTGCCCTGCCCAGCCCAGCCAGCACGTCGGGGCATTGCACTGAGGTGGGTCTGCAGCTGCCCCAACGCAGGGCTGGGCTGAAACTGCCCTGAATGTGTGAGATGCTGAAATTTTGAGACGGTGTCCAAAGGGCTCAGCATATTCAGTCTCAGCATGTCTCTGCTGTGAAGGATAAACATGTATGTGAACTCCTCTAGAATAAAATAAAATCTGGGCTGCCCAGTAGCCTGCAGAGTTTAAATTCTGTGGATTACACTACAGATACTGCTGCTTAATAATTAAAGGTGGCAGCACTATGACTAAGAGTGCTAAAATCAAAGGGAAGCAAAAGGGAAATTACTTGGTAATGCTTTTATTGGGTTTTAACTGCAGCATAAAAAGCTTAAAATGTAATTTCTACTTTCAAAATGAAACTGAAGTGGAAAAGAACAGACTCCCTAGGCATTAATCTCTTGTCTTTCACTGAGTTCCCTAAGACACCTCAGGACCCCTCAGTGCCCCAAAACCCTCTTTCTAGGAGCTGCCAGCCCCTGGAGGGGCAGGGAGATGCAATGACCTCATTTAATTTGGAAAAAACCTCTAACGTAGTCAAGTCCAACCTTTCCAATCAGCAGTGCCAAGGCCACCGCTAGCCCATGTCCCCAAGTGCCACATCCACATCTCCGTTAAATCCCTCCAGGGATGGGGACTCCACCACTGCCCTGGGCAGCTGTGCCAGGGCTGGACAACCCTTTTCAGGAAGGAACTTTCCCCAGTATCCCGTCCCCTGGTGCAACTTGAGGCTGTTTCCTCCTCTCCTGCTGCTTGTTCCTTGGGAGAAGAGACCAACACCCAGGTCTTTCCTGGTCTGGGGGTGGGGGGCAGGTTTTTAATTTTTAAGACATTTGTGACTTACCCAGGGAAGGCAGCTGAGTTATAAGGGGACTGATGCATCCAGTGCTTGCCAAATTTCACGTGTGCTCCTTTTACAGAGAGAGAAAGACAACGCCCCATGCCCTTACGGCTCTCAGCAACTCTTACCCCAGCGGAACGCTGACACTTTAAGGTCGGAAACGCCCCGTGGCCAGCCCTCCCGCCCGGCCGCGGTTACGGCAGCAGCAGCGCTATGGAAACAGCTCTCGTGAGAGCTGCTTTAATAAGTTTGGAGCAACTGGCTGTTTGTTTTGGTCTGCACTGTAATGGGGGAAGAGGGGAACTCTTCCTTTGAGGGATTTTAGGTTTCTTCTAGGTACAAGTAAGGAAGTAAACAGCCTAAAGACATGGAGTGAATGTTATCAGGAGTATGGTGCTCTAATTATAATTACATAACTCATATTTCAATTTTATGGGAATATTAAAAGGATTCCTGGGAGAATTCTGAACTGTCTAAAAGTGCAACAGCACAAAACCCAATAAACCTTGCCTTCGTTTGGAGGACATTTCCTTAAAGGGCCCAGCTCAGCTGCCAGGGCTGCAGTCTGTGCAGAACTGAAATTTTCTCAAACTCCCTAAAAAATAAACTGCTTCCACACTAGAATTTTCTCCCATCCATGCGATGGAGTAATGATAGCTTTTGCTGCTGTCAGGGCTGGAATCCAGAGGACTGTGTGAGTGGATGCAATGCGTAAATATTTTCAGTGCATGCCTGATTTGTATAGAATACAAGATGTATTTATAGCCCTCATGAATACAAGATGAATGTTGAGTCGAGAGGGAACTGTGTCTGAGTGGGCAGGAACACTTGCTGACCTCCTCAGAGGGTTCAGGGGAGTTTGGGGGGGCAGGAACATCATGAGGTTTCTACCCCTTTGCAATCCTGGGGCTGCTGGCAGGTCCAGTTCCCACCGGCAGAGCCAGGGACACAAGAGAAACCATTGTGTAAAACTGCCTGGAGCTGTGCTTGCACCTGTGGGGAGAACATGGGCTCCCTTCATGTGCCTCGTACCCCAAGCAGACGACACGTTGCTCCTGAGGGCAGGAGGAGAGCGCCCTGGGCTCTTCCACAGGCACCTGAAAGGCTCATGGCACTGCCCAGTGTGTCCCAGAGGCCATGTGTCCTCATTCTGGGGCAGAGGAGGAGGGGAGGTCATTCTCTGTACCTCTGTGCCCAATGGCAGCTGACACAGGAGCACGGAAGCAGAGCCTGGATGGATGCAGATGGGCACAGGGGGATGTGCCCATGGTGGTGTGGGAGCAAGGGGAGTGTCTGGCAGCTCCATCTGCACCTGGATCAGGCACCTGGGGTGGCCTCTGGGCAGCAAGTGGAGGGAGGGGAGTTTGTCTAGGGCAGGGGGAGGACGCTGGTGTCTGCGAGGGTGAGAATAGGTCCCAGGAGCACCATTTCTGCTGCAGCCTCGATGGACCCCACGCTCCCAGCACAAAACAGGGATGGAAACAGCCTGGAATGCCTGACAGGAATGTCGGGTCTGGGTGTGCGGGTCTGGGTGTGCAGGTCTGGAGTCAGCAGGCAGCAAGGGGCCATTTTGCTCTGCCCTGCACAGGATCCTGTCATGGGATGGGGGGCACAGGGCTGCAGGGTGCACAGTGTCCTGGGGTGATGGGCAGCACTGCTGCTGCTGCTCACAGGGAGCAGATGTTAAAATAATACCACCCCAATCCCACATCCCTCTGTTGATTCAGAAGCCTGAAGCAGACATTTCCCAGCCTCTGTCCCCTCTGATCTCCAAAATCAGGCTGTAGGAAAAACTGCCTGTGCTCCTTGGGGTGAGAGTAAGGGGGAAGGGGGATAGGTCCCTGTGGTAGGCAGCTCCAGCACCCAGAGCTCAGCAGCAAAGGAGCTGCAGCCCCTTGATCCCCTCAGCCCCTGGTCCCCATGGCCCCTCAGCACCTCAGATTCCCCAGCTCTTCAGCCCTCCCCCCACACCCCCGACTTCCTTGGGCTTAGCAGAGTGAGAAAGACAAAATGTTGAAGCTGTCTCATTCCCACTAGGAAATAAAAAATGCCCTTAATATTCAGGCTGTCATCATCTTTTAGGTCTTCAGACGCTGCCATTTCATGGCTTGGGTATTTGTGGTTTAACTGCTTCACACCCTGGAGCACTATCTGAAAGGAATTCATTTGGGAATCTGACTTCTCACAAGCGGGGTCCACCAGCACAAGCGTGGGAGGAGACCAAGAAACCTGAGCTCATACTCTGGCTTTCCTCACAGCTTCACATTGCCTTTTAGTTTTCAGGGTTAAGTAATTTTCTGAATCCCCAGTCATTGGTCTAATGAAACTGCAACATACTTACCAGGTTATTCATCTTATTCTCCACGTATTCTCAATCCTGATTCAGTCATAGTGACAGTTCCTGCCTGGGAATACAAACTCGATCAGAAGTCATGCTCTGAGGTTGTAAGGCTTCCCAGGAAAATGTTGCCACGAGCAAAATTACATGGAATATTAACAGGTGTTGGTTCTATCACGATAAATTTTAAACAAAATGAAGCTCAATTAATCGTCTTGTGTAATACAGTGCATTGCTCAGTGTTATATATTGAGAATCAGAGGATTAATTGGGAACTGGAAACCAATCTGAAATGTGCACTTGTGTGTAAATGTATACACTAAATATGGGCATGGATTTGGGCATATGAAAACGTTCCTGTGACTTTTCCTGTTCAGCCAGAGACACCCTCCCTGTGTGCGACTCTGGGCTCCAGGCACAGCAAGAGGGCTGGTAGCACGGAGGGCAGATCCTGAGAGCTGAAGAGCACTTCTGCCTGAGAGAATGTGATTTAGATTAACTATTTTTAGCTGTGTCTAGTGGGAGTTGAAGAAAGAGAGTGTCTTCCAGGAGACGCAGAATACCACGCTATATCGGGCGCCAAAATCGGAGCAGATGCTTCCAATTACACTTAATTCACCTCAATTATAGAAAGAGTAAAAAAAATTTATAGTTACACTAAGAATATCTTTTTATGAAGTTACAAGTGTTTGTCACTGCAGACTGTCCATGTTACAGAGCAGGGACACTGTGACACAACCAGCCTGGGAGCAGTTTGGGAGTGTTGGCAGAGCTCTGCTGCTGCTGCTGCCCAGGGAACACAGGTGTGGCTGTGCACGGGGTTCACTTCACACTCCATCTTTGGGACAGTTTATCCAGCGTCTGTTTCCTGACATCAGCCAGTTCTGTGGTGTATGAGGACATTCAGGGAAAAGTATTTTGTTAGAATTCACATAGGAATATGGTCTGGTGCTCATCCTGAATCAGGCAGTGTCACAAACACAACACCAGGTCACCCTGTCCAGAGGCTGGGACTAATCCCTGTCTTACTAGAAATCGTAGCCCAGCTGGGCTCACCACAGTCACAGCAAACAGTAACAGTCTGTGACACATTTGGAGAGTGGGAGATGTTTCAGAGTGCCCATGTTTCACACATCCATGCCCCTGTTGGAGAAGAAGAGCTCTCCCAGCTTCCTGGTGAGCCTCCCAGGGAAGCAAAGGAGCTCATGCTGGCACTGCTGCGACTGGTTCTGCAGGGAGACGAAGGGCTCGGATGGCACTTCCTCAGTGCCAAGTCATGAGTCATTCTTTCCTTTGGCTCTTCTCTCTGACAAACTCTTTCCTACAGTTACGCTGCCTATTTATCAGCTGGAGACAGACATCAAAGCTCGGGGTTTCCACTGTCTCCTGCTCAGGGCACCACAGTGCCCCTGTTTAGCAACTCACTCAGCAGCAGCTGAGGCTGCCAGGCACAAGGGGTCCGTGTCCCAGCCCTGTGTCCCAGCAGACATTCAGTCATTCAGTAAGTGCTGATTTCCTAATTCAGTGTAACCTTTTCATATCCAGGCTAAGGACAGCTCGACATTCCTCTGCTTCCCAGAGAGAGGCTACAAAGCCTCACCTCTGCTCCCAGTGGCGCTGCACATCTCTGGGACACATTGTGCATTGTCAAACATTTGGAAAATGTTAAACTAATTTTTAAAGCCTTTGTTCACCCACTTGAGCAATTGTAATGGAAAACCGGCAGTACATGCCACTCTGCTCTGCCTGCTCCCCCCAAAATTCTACGACTTACAGCTTCCCTGTGAGGGTGGTGAGGCCATGACACAGGTTGCCCAGAAAAGCTGTGGCTGCCTCATCTCTGGAAGTGTCCAAGGCCAGGTTGGATGGGGCTTGGAGCAACCTGGGCTAGTGGAAGGTGTCCCTGCTCGTGGCAGGGAGTGGAACATGAGGATCTTTAAGGACCCTCCCATCCCAAACCATTCTGGGATTCTGTGATTTTCTCGAAAACATCAACATAACCTTTCTAAGACAGAAAGCAGAGATGTGTGTTAACCTTGGAGCGAGCACCAAGAGGAGGTCATGTCCACCTATATATCACTGCAAGCTCTGCAGGAGAAGGGGAAGGGAGAGTTGTCTTTCAGACAAGGAAAAAATACCAATCTTGGCTGCCTTTTCCAGCTTTCAGTGTGTCCATCGCTCTGCTGTCTGAGCACCCTTCAGCAGCTTAACACACAGCCAGCAGCTGCTCTTTGTCCTTCCCTATTGCTCTGCTCAAAGGGAAATATTATTTAACATGGCAGAGAAGCCCTTGAAAATAACATCTTGGATAAAGTAACGTTTCCTCTCTATGCTTTATTTGCCATCTCCAGATAATGTAATGGTAACAAGGTCTTGCCAGGCTCTCTCATGTACCCTTAAGTATTGCCAGTGCTTTAAGGGATCCTGGGAACTTTTAAAGCCTTCCTCCATCTGAACATTTTGCAAGTAACATTTCTCCAAAAACCAAAGGAATCTTTCACCTTGAATTAAATCACCATGTAAGAGATTAAAGGGCTACTTTCCTTTCACTTTTCTGACATCCGTTTGTGTTCCTGAATCAGCCTGCATCCTGTTCCCTATTGATTAAGTGGATCTTTTTCCAAACGCTACACTTTGCAGAGAAACTTTGTAGGCTGCGCTGTCCCTCAGGCTGGCTGAGTTGTTTCTCTTTTAATAACCATTTTTCAAGCTGCCAGCAGCTCTTAAAAGTAGTTTTGGATTAAAAAGAAAGGAAGACATCCCAGGATTTTATGTTTCTAATTATGCTCCCAGAGAGCCTTGAAATGACTTTCATGAATCTATACCCAAAGCAGCCAAGTCTCTTGCTGCTCACACTGTTTCTATCCTGATACAAATCTATTCCCTTTAATGGGGCTATTACTGTTTTTAACAGGCTTACATAAGGGCAGAATGGGGGCCAGTAGGTGGTCTCCAGCTCACACTTTTTTCTTGGTTTCAAACAGCTCCCGAAGGAAGAAAGCCACGTTAGTAAAAACAAGGCGAAAAAGTCACACATGTGGGAAAAAAGGCAGCAGATGCCCACTCATTGTTTATTCCTCAGTCCCCAAGACGAGATGAGCCCCCAGAGCATTGTGGGTGCTGAGCTTTCCAAAGCCAAGCGTTCCTGGTGGGCCTGAAATGCCCATCCTCTGCAGGTCCTGGGTCCATCTACTACCTGGAAAGGGAAGCAGAGTCACCTCGGCCATGCTAGGCTGGAGCCCAGCACTCCTGAGCAATCCCATGGGAGCCAGCTGGGACAGCTTGGAGAAGAAGTTACTCCTAAATAATTGTCTGTATTTACAGTTAAGGGAATTGTGTCCTTATAACAACTTTTCTCTTGAAGGCTGGATTTAGCAAAAGGCACTTCGCACTTAACCACATCCAAGTCTTGTCCATTCCTGTATTTCTCAGTGGCACTCACCAGTAATGTGGGAAGTACAGTTAGTCCTTGTTGAAGGCTGATGCCAGCTCACCACTTAGCCTACAAATACAGTGTCTTGTAGACTTCACACTGGGGGAAGCATTGGATATTATTCTCAGATTAACTTTCATCTACAAGGTTTCTTGGCAAAAGTAGAAACAGGATCATAAGAATATCTTTCATCTGGTTATCTGTCTCTTGACAGCTACTGAAAAAGAAAAATATGGCTGTTTCTTTAAAAATGCAAACAATTTCAGCTACAAGAGGGGCAGTAAGCAATAAGTGTTCATAAAGGAATTGAAATACAGCTCTGCAAATAAACTCATGGTGAGGTGTCTCTGTGGATGGCTTCTGGAGAGCAGGGAGGAGTAAGGAAATAGTCACTGAAAATAACCCTGCCTTGGAGTTACTCCAGATCTTGTTCCTAGTTTCCTGCTTCCATGTCTTAGAGCCGAGGGAAGGGAAGAGCAATGCCAGCATCTCTGGCCATCCCTGCCCCTCTCCGTGCAGTCCCTCTCGGTGAGTCCTGGGAGCCGTCAGAGCCGGAGGGAGCTACTCTGCTGCCCACGCTCTCCTCCAGGCACTTTGTGAGCAAGTAATGTGCTCTGCTCCTACTTTAGGGGATGAATAAACTTCTAAAAGCCATTTACAAGGGTTTATGTGTGTCAGTTTTATTGCTGCTGCAGTCTCTGAAGCAGTTTGAGGTGGAAAGTCCTGTTGGCAGGGAGCTGCTGCTGCAGTCCCACCTCACCAAAGAGCTGTGCTCTGGCATCCAAGAAGTGCAGTATATAAAACACCTATAAAATACACGTCTCTTGTTTTGAGCCACAGAGATAAGCAATGCTTTTGAATTTGGCATTAAAAAACAAGCCACAAAACAGGGGTACCAGCTCTGTGGCATTGTGTTGTCATGGAATGACTGCTCCTGGTCCCTGGGTGCAGACCCCCCCAACCACAGCGTAGCAAAAGCAGCATTTGCTGAGAGAACTTGGCATTTCCAAAACTGTCACTGCCCCCAGGCACCCCAAAGGCTGTGAGGTCCATTCCTCAGACTTCTGCCTCACAGGTGCAAAGCAATACAGGTCATACAGCACACAGCACACACTGCCCTTTTTGTGGCTGGAAAATGCCACAGAACAGCCCAGGTGCCATGGCCAGGACCAGGGGCAATACTGTGCCATTGTAGTGCCCTGCACAGCCTCTGGAACAGGGCTGCTGCCTCAGCTCTGCTTGGAGCTCCAGGCAGGACTTGGCTGGATTGACAGAACACTCGCACTCCAGGCCTTCCAGAGCACAGGGAGCACAGGGGCCTTTCCTTTTGAAACAGCCAATCGTGCTAATGGCCTGAGATCACTCCAGAAACAAGCATCTGCAGTGGGTGTGCAGAGATGTGATGTGAATGCACCAGAAGCGAAATCTCTGACAAACTATTTTCTCACCCTGGAACATTAATAAAGAAAACACTTTGGCTAAAATTCCAGCCCAGATTGCCAGGGTAGAACACCTCTGGCAAACCCCTGTGCTGTGCTCAGTAGATGAAGATGCTGAGTGTGCTTTCAGGGGGCTGCTCTGCCCCCAGACCCCATAAGTGGTGATGGTAGAGCTGTGCTGGCTGTTGCTGTGGGAACCCCACAGGCTGCGGGTTGTGGCTGTGCCCCACATGGCTCTCCCGGGCTCGGGTGTCCCGTGGCAGCAGTGATGGCACGTGGAGGACAGCCAGCCTCATCCCGGTCGTGCTGCTCAGAGTCACCACGGCTGGGGAAAGTCGCAGCCCCTCAAACGCAGGGTGGGAGCTGGGGGAGCTGCAGGGCAGTGCTGTGACTGACCTGACCAGTCACTGCATGGGAAGCAAACATTCCATCTTCGGATCAGCTCCAGGGCTCTCTCCGGTGAAGCGTGGCAGCCACTGAGATCCACTGGTGAGGTTCCTGCCCTCTGATGAGTTATTCTTTGGCTGGAAAAATCTAAAATATTAAATACAAAATTTACTTGACATAGGTGCACAAATGTTAAGCTCGCACACCTGTGCAGGTGTAGGGTGGATAAAACCCTCACCTGGTGTGAATGTTTACACAAAGGGAATTATAAGGAAAACCCCAGGCTGACTAATGACTCAGGCATTCAGGACTAGAGCAAACAACTGTGAATGCTGATTGAAGCAATCCATTGTCTCCACCACTGGCTGAATAAACAGTTCATCATTGGCTCACTGCGAAGCTGCAACACTTTAAATAAAGTGGCCCAACTGAACCCTAACAGTTCATTGGCATTTGCTGTCAGGATCACTGTAATTCTCTCTCTTTTTTATTTTTTTTAAGGGAATACTTTATGCCCAGCTGTGGTTCCCTGCATAAGCTGGCAAGCAACAACAAGTATCTTGTTGGGAGCAGTTTTTGGGTCTAGAACAGCAGCTGCCATCAACTAGGAGTTTCTCTGGTGGGTCTCCTTCAGGGCACAGGACAGTGCCCTGGCCACGGGAGATCCTCCCGTGGCTTGGACGGGCCGTTTGCTCTTCCATGGAGTTCAACACACGTGACCCCGCAAGCGCCACACGCGTCTGCCCTCGGCATCGTCCTCAGCTTCACCCTCATCCTCGGCCTTGTCCTCAACTTCATCCTCAGCTTCATCCTCAGCTTCATCCTCGTCCTTGGTTTCATCCTCGTCCTCAGCTTCATCCTCGGCTGCGCGTTCTGCTGGGCCGTCTGGCAAAGACCTGCTTCCCCGTGGCTGCCCAGCCCCCCTGCTATTAACAGGATTTAGCTAATTAGCTGCAAGCAGTGCTGTTCTCCCTCACCAATGTAAAGGGTTTACTATTTTTATCTGACTCTGGATGTTTTTGGTTCCTAGGGGATTAAGGTCATAGGGCACATATTTATTCAGATGCTGGAATTCTTACATCGTTTTTCCATTACTCAGTTGGGAAGGAGGAGCCTCAACTTTCAACTCCCTCTTCCTCCCCTCCGGCTGCGCCAGTGCCTGCTCGACCTCCCTCCCTCTCTCCCTCCCTCCTTCTCTCCCTGCTCAGCGTGGGGAGCCTTCTCCTCTGAAATGAGGGCGTTCTTTACTTTCACTAGTGGTACAGAAACCAAAGAGCTTATTTTTAAAAACAAGTGGTGTCCAAGAGAGCGACAGAGCCACGCAGCTACTCCATACAGTGCCCTGTTGTTTATCTGCAGCAGGAGAGTTTATTCCAATGCACTTTTGAAGCTATTGCTTCCATATGTTGCTTGAAAACAAGGATTCCGCCTTGCAGGACAATGTTATTTTAATTCAGAAAAACTTTCCCTGGGTACAGCCCCCAAAACAGTCCACAACCTGAACTCACTACACTTAGGGCATTTAAGTAATCCAAATGCTGTGAGGTATAGCCTGAAAACATTCCTGATAATACACACACCTCTGGTTAACTGAATCCCACTAAACACAGTGCCATTAAGCTGGATTGCGGAAAAGGAAGAAAGTTTCCATCAGTAGTTTTAAAACCGAGGGAAACAAAGCGTCATTTCAAGATTTATGGCCACTACCATTTCAGGACTGGCCCCCCAATGATGCTTTACTCAGTTCATGAGGGATTGAAAGCTGTCACTTTGTTTGCTTTCTGGTGCAGAAATCATGCATGTTATGAGGCACTTTCTTCTGGTGTGCAGCATTTTCACATCCACGTGGGACATGACAGCACCCAGGCGAGCAAGGCTCCCCTTTAGAACTGCACCTCCTGCAGAAAGACACTGAGATTCGTGGTGAGTCTCAGATCCTGTAGGAATTTCTGCAAGAGTCTCGAGATGGTGCTCGCAGTTCTGGTTTCTGCTCTCAAGTTAAAGCTTTACACACATTTACCTTTCTATTTTCCAGAGGAGCAAAGCTACTGATCATGACCTTCACTCCACATCCATTGATCTGCTGCTGTGCAGGCTCTTGGCAGTGTAGGGCCTTGCAAGGAGCCTGGAGATTTGTAGCTTGGCTCCCCAAAGGCTGTGGAGTGTGAGGGATGGACGGGCCATGCTCCTGCACTGTAGTCAGACTTGCCACAGAACTCAGCTCCAGCTGAAATTCCCTGCAGGCTGATGGCTCAGGGGTCAGGAAAGTTGTGCTGCTGTAGCTCAGGTGAGATGTTTGTCTTTTGTAACAGAACTTTGGCTGAGGATCCAAAACCTCACCAGGTTTAGTCTTGATTTTCTGTTCACATTTAAGTCATCTTTCACCCTAAAATAATTTATAAATTATGGCCCTTCTCCTCCCATCTCCCCACATAGTAAAGCACACAGGTCATTGATCTTTAAAGCCTGCTTCACTTCTGAGTCTTCTTTCTATCTTCTCCACACTGTAAAATATACTACAAAATAAAAATGATTGGGCAAAGAAGGCAGAGAAATATGGTACACATTTAACAATAATATTTCTATATAGAATTCCATAGAGTATTAAATCTATTTAATGAGTTTTCTAGATTAAGCTGAAGTCTAGGGAATTTTTATTATAATGCCATATCTCGTAAAAATATCTATGGTCCTGGGAGAACAGACACCATGTTAATCTATTTCTTTAATGTTAGGTGATTAGGTAATAGCCTTTCTGCAGGAATGATATTGACACTGTTACTCCTTGTGTAATTCAGTTAAAGTGTTCTGTTCCTCAAGGCCTTCTCTATCCCAACCCCAGGACAGAATAAAAAGAGTGGAAGTGCCAGTGGCTGTGTAACCTACAGGGTATAGAACAAATACAATCCCCATTTTTAACTACACCAGGATATTTATATTTTATATATGGGCTGTTCATGAAGGAATGGAGAGGACCAGCCTCATGAGGAATAGCTCGTGCCTTGCTGTGAGGGGCCCAGACTCCGTGGCTCTCTCAGGAGCTGTGGGGTAGCACATCCCGGTACCTGGCCCTGCTCCAGCCAGTTTCCAGACACAAGGAGGACCCACAGCCTGCCACTGTGTCCTTACCTTGATGTCCCACCACTGTGCTTTACTACCCAGTGTCTGAGGTTTGCTTAACAGATTTTAAGAAAATCAAGTTTCTAGAAAAATGGGGCACAGAAAAAGAACAGGATTCATTATGACAGGTTAGGAGCCCTGTAGGGACAGCAGGATTGGTCCAATCACACAGACACACACCAAATTACATCATAGTTCTTGTTTAAAAGAAATCAAATTCTGAGAAACATTAAGTGTCTTAAATTATAAATGAGTTGCCTCCGTGTGTGAGATCCGTGTGCGAACGGTTTGCTTATGAAACTGGTAAAGCCGCAATTTCCTTCTAATTACCTTCTGAAAGCCTTGGGAAGGGGCTGGGGCAGCCCCACAGATCCCTCACCAACCGCTGCCGCCACCAGCAGCACCAAACCGTGTCCCCGTGCCCCTGAGGGGGCCCGACCCCGATGTCCCTGCTCGTGGGACTGGCCGGACCTTCTGGGCGGTGGGTCCCCCCCTTGGCCCTGAACCCTCCAGGGCGGTGGGACCCCCCTTTTCCCCAGAGCCTCCCCCCCAGTTATCCCTGTTCAGAGTGCAATGGCATCACAAAGTGGCCACACCCGGTGAGAGCTGTGCCCAAAGGTAAAAAGAATCCTGGCAGCCCTGGGCAGACATGCAAAAACAATGCAATAATCTGGAATGGCCAGAGGATGGGTAATTCTTCTTACCATGAAAATCGCCAGCCCTCTGGGAAGAGGGTTTAAAATTTTTTCATTAGCAAATTGCTCAGCATAAGTCCTTAATTCCCTCAGTGGGCCACCACACAGCTCACAGGCCCCCCCGTGGTCTTCCAGTTTTTTATTTTGTCTTTAGGGAATTGATTGTTCTACCAGGCACAAATTGGAAATATAATAAATTCAACTTTTTGAAACTAGTGCATAGATATTCCGATACCAGTGGTGTGGATATATTCATGTTCTGTAAGTTCTGCTTTCTCATGACTGTTTTCCACACTAATCCTATGACATTCTGGTCTCTATGGTTTTTTTCTTACTGTTTGATATGAAAAGGAGGAATTGATACCACAGAGCAGAGCTGGGAATTTCTTAACATCCCCTAAAACCCCTTTTTGTCTGCTTTTCTGGTGGAATCATCTGAAAGTCCTCAACTTTTCTTTTTACTCTCTGAAAGAGCTGGAGGAAACCGTGCAGTTCACGGTGGTTACTGGGCTCTGGGAGATTGTTATGCAGGAAAGTGACCAGTGGTTTGCTGTTTACATCCTGCTTTCTCTAATCTGTTCCATGTATTTATAAAACTTTCCATTTCACCCCTTTGTATACAAACAACTTGTTGTAACAGAGACTAGACTTCAGCAAAGAGCAAACAGGCCCAGCTCGTCCCCAGCCTGTAAAGACTCAAATCCATGAGTTTTCTCGGCTCTGGTCAGGTTCAGACTGGGGACACCTGAAGCAAACCCCGGGCACTCAGGAGAGCATCGTGGTCATTCCCTAATGCTCTGTGCTGACATGAAGCACCAGTGTCATGGCAGTGCAGCCCGATGGCTGCTGGTAACATTCCCCACACACACACACTGCTGTCCCTGCTGTCCCAGGGGGAAAGCTGAGCTTGGAGCACTCAGAGGAACCGAAACCCACCACGGCAGCGCCGCATTTACGGCTGCATTGGAATAAATTACAGCTCAAGTTGTATTTCTACTGAAGAATAAATGGTGTTGCAGCTTTCCAGCACCACAGGCCCAACCTTTCGCAATTCCTGCTGTTTGGAACATGGCTTCCTGCTCCTGATGGTGAACAGTGCTGGGAATAGTAGGTGTGATTTCCTGGGCACTGTCCTCCTACCTGGCACTGCTCATGAAAGGCTGAGGCCACGTGGATAGCAGTCATTGTGCCCTTCTCCAGGAGCAGCTACACCTCATTTATAGATGAAACACCCCAAACACAAAGTCTGTACAATGCTTTAGGATTTCTGAAGACGTGTTTGCAAGGTGTGACTGTTTATGAGCTGTGAAAGTAAATATTTGGATGTCCTTTAGCAGACCAGACGTCTATCTGGGACTAAATCCTCATAAGGGGAAGAACTGCAGGAAGAGAATAAATATGAGAAACTCAAAGAGGTGGAAAAATATAAGAAAAAAATCTTTTATTCAGCAAAAAGGTTAAGAACAGTAGTTGCAAACAAACACAGTTTGGGGTGAGGGTGGTTGTTTGGATTCTACAATAATACTTTGTTTGGCTGAAGTTTATAGGGACTAAACCCTCTGCTAATCTTTATTTGTTAAGTGACAAACACTGAAAGAACCATCTTAAACATTTGTAGGTTCAGTTTCACCTGGATTGTTAGAGGAATTCAGGGAAGTTTCACTTGGAAATTATGTGTGACAACACTACAAAGGCAGCCAGAGATTGAATATTCACCAGAAACTGATGACAGCCCTTAGACTGCCGTGAGAACACTTGTGGGATGCCTGGTAGGGAACAGCAGTATAATGGCAGAGCTAAGCTCCCCTGAATTACATGGTTACTCAGCAGTGTGAGAGGCCTTATGTGAGGATTCAGGAGATACAGGAACAGACATGTCACTGCCTCTGTCCCACAGTTTGGCTCCAGATCCCTGTGCCAGTAACCTCCCAGTGCTCATCCAGCAAGTGCTTGGTTGGAAAGATATTTTGAAAGATGAAAAATCACTTCTTCACCCCATCCCCCTCACTCACATTAGCTGCTTGCAAAGTCTCCAGAGCATCCATGTGCCTCGGACCACCTCTGTCCAGCAACAGCAGCCCCGGCAAGGCAGGGCTGGGCAGTGAGAAATGCCCCACAGGGACAGGGGGTGCAGCTCCATAAGTGAGGAATCACGTGGAACAAGAATAAAACCATTCCCAGCTCTAACTGGCAATGGGCTTTTGGCAGCTTCTTTGCAACTGCCTGGACTTGAGAGTGACTAATGTGTGTCATAGTTACTGTGCAAATACCACACACCCCCAGGTACAGGGGACAAGGCAGCTTGTGGCTGTACCTGCATTATCCCGACACATTCAGAAGGGAAGAATGGGGTGGATAGTATTAACTCTCCCTGTTGTATATCAAATCTTCATTGAAAGGGTTGTCAGGCATTGGAAGGGGCTGTCAAGGGAGGTGGTGGAGTCCCCATCCCTGGAAGTGTTCAAGGAAGGACTGGACGTGGAACTCAGTGCTCTGGTCTGGGTGACAAAGTGAGAATCAGTCAAAGGTCAGGCTTGATGGTCTTGGAGGCTTTTCCAACCTCAGTGATTCCATGATTCTATGAAATACAGCTGGCATAGTTGAAGACAATTATCAACATGAACTGTTCAAGTTCAAGAGACTTTGGACACATGCTCTTTAACAAGTTCATTGTTGCTAACAGAAGTCACCCCATTGCACCTCGCTGAGAGTCCCTGGGTTATTGCTGGGTATCTGGATTGGTCCCTTACCTTAATGTAAAGATGCTCACAAGCTGTCTGGGCATCATCTTCTTGGGGCTCACATTTCAGTTCTCCCAAAGTGTCCAGTGATATTTTATACAGGGCACTGGACTCCCAAGATACTGCAAAGGTGCTGCAGAAGTAGCACAGCCGCCTGCTGTTACAGGTAGGGATTTATGAGCCCTCAGTTTTATTCTCATGTCTACCAGTCCTGTTTTTTAAGATCCCTTAACCTGTGGACCTTGTCACTGCAGGGTGACAAACACTGACACGGCTGCCCAGGGCAGTGAGGGTGCAAACTTCACTGTTTGCCCTTTCCCCAGGTGACCAAACGTCATCAGCGGCAAAACGAGCGCTCCTCCCTGGCCTCTCCTCACTGCGGGAGCTGCACAAGGTGTCTGCTCGGCTGCCCAAGACAAGGAACAGCAGCAGCATCTCACCTCTGCAGACTTGAGCAACTGGAAGAAATAGAGTCTCACTGAAAATACCAGCCTTTGATGTCCCTTCTGCTCTGATTCATTCCTGTACGCTTGGTATAAAGTAAATCCCATCCGACCCACTGCATAAGTCACAGAATCATGGAATCACAGAATGGTCTTGAGGGACCATAAAGACCTCAAATTCCAACTCCCTGCCTTAAGGGGGAGACACCTTCACCAGACCAGGCTGCCCCAAGCCCCATCCAACCTGGCCTTCAACATTTACAGGGATGGGGCAGCTACAACCTGTTCCAGTGACTCATCATCCTCAAAGTGCACATTCCCCCTCCTGCAAAACACCCTGTCTGCAAACACAGGAGAACAGCAACATCCAAACAGTTTCAGGCACACTGGGAAGCATCCTGCTGCACCTGGAAATTATTTTTGAATAACAAAATCAGTAGGTACATTTAATTTATTTATTTTAAAAGGCATAGCATGGACTGCCACAGTGCTTGCTGGGGTAAGGGACAATACAATCCGGCAAATACAAAGGATCTTCTCATCTGTGTCACAGGTCAAAGACGCCGATCAAGTGACAGCATTTTAAAAGAGAATTTTAAATAAAAGAAATGGTATTTGTAACTATTATGGCAAATAGTCCATGTCTGTCAGAAGTTACGTTCGTCCTTGTTGTTCATCCCAGCTGAGTGTGAGCAGAGCTGCTGGTCTGTGCCATCCACAGATAGCACCTGTGTGCCTGGCTGTGAACAGCTCAGGTGTGTATCACCTCTAATTTCAGTCATAACCTGGTCAGCTGCAGCTGCCCATAACCACAGCAAAAGGCTTTAAATACAAATAGCACTGCAGGTGTGGAACACTGAGATGGGAGTTTCACGCTCTGGGAAAAATCCCACTGGCTCATAGGGCCAATCCTTAGCAATGGTGAAAGATATTGAGGCCCCATGTCTAACCAAAACCTCCAGCCCCTGGGGAAGCCCCCAGCCTGCCGGGGCACTCACAGTATTCCCATATTCACATCCAAACATCCAAGTTCTGAAAAACTGGTAGGAACATCTGTGCTTAGATTACTGCACAGCTCTTCCCCGTTGAGCTGTTTCTGGCTTGAAATGGGCTCCCCACAAGACCACCCATGTTATGGACCCAGGTAAGCACTTGTACCCACAAATAACTTTAAGAACATGTGTGACTAACTTTGGGATTTTGAAATTTGGATTTGGAACCTTGGAGGCTTCTTTCCTGAGAGCCCAAGTCTGCAAGCCCAAAATCCAGCAGTGCAAGTGAAGGTGGGGAGAAGCTGGCACTCTCAGCTGGAAAGCTCACTACCTGGCCTGTAAACAAGGTACAGGGATGATCAATGCTCACCTGGATGGATTTCAGACACTGCAGGTCCTACACTTCTCAACCAGCTGTCCTGGACAGTTATTGTAGCAGCTACAGACTGTGAATTTTAATTTTAATGCAGAAAATATCTCGTTGTTGACAACAATAAACTTCCATTGGGAAATATAACTGGGGCTGTGCCCAGTTCAGAAATAGTTTGGAAGAATCTCAAATGACTTAAACGTAACTGAAGGACCTGTACCAGCTCTGAGAGCTCCAGGACTCAGTTTGACACCCACACCTGACATTGGCAACCTGTGGTCTGAGGTACAGATTTGACACCAAGCACCAGATTTGAGGTTTTCTACTCTGTTTTCTGTGGCTCCTGAACAAAATCAATGTGTGGAGCAGCCACTAGTGTGGCCCTTCCTCTCTCCCAAAGTGTAAACCAAAAAAACAACAGTGGAAATTCTGTGACCATTTCCTTCATCTGTGTTTTGCAGCCTGCCATACAAAACGGCCCATTTAACCAACTTCTGGGATGTCTCACAAAACCCACTAAGATCCCTCTCTGAGACAGTGGAGTTCATCCCTCGAGGTCAGACAAGAGCACACATTGCATTTGAGTAGGACACAAAATTGTATTTGAGGGGTTTATTCTGATGTAGTTTGGATTTTTTTTTGTTGTTTTTTCTTGCCAGTATAGAAAGCCCCTCATAAAGGTCTTTCTAATTAAAGCATAAGCTCCGAGCGCTGGCCCAGCACTGCTGCACCCCTGCTTTATTCCAGTAGAAAAAGCTGTGAAAACACTGGAACTTGGATCAAAAACCCAGCAGCCCAAACCTACCAGCCAACTCTCCATGGCACCTATGCAAGTGGGGACATTGCTTTCCAAGCTGCACAGTGAAAAATCCACAGGGACGGTGATGTCGGGCACTTACCTGACCCTCAGGCTGACTTAAAAAATTCAGCCTCCAGACCATTTTTCCTCATAGTCACAAAGCTGCTTAGTAAAAACTAACTTGATTCTTGAGCCTTCTTGCTCAATCTTAACATTCAAGGCAGGCACCAAGACTGGAAATAGTCAGACTACACTGTCTGGGTTTTAAGTGCTGGAAAACCAGGAGCTGTGATAGGAAACATAAGGCAACCTTAGCCAGGAGTGGTACTTTCCCTGCAGTTACACACCAATCAGATCCCACCAGCCTTCAGGCTCTGTGCAGGGAGAAAGAGAAATATCTGACCTGCATCTGCCCCTTCAGCCCGTGGGGCTCAGCTCAGGGTCAGAGCTGGGAATGCTTGAGCTGGTGAAGCTCCTGCTCACTGGATGGATGCAAAGCAGCACTTTCATATTTATTCCTATTTCCCCACCATTATACCTAACATCTCCACTTGCAAGTTATCCTTTGCAATATGTGGAGGAAAGCTCCAGCTCTACAGCCCACACTGAAGTTTAACATTCACATCACGACGTGTAACTCAGCCCTCACTGTGCGTTTACCTATTGCTCTTTCCCCAGTGCCACTGGCAAACTTTTATACTTTGACACAGATTTGCCCCTTTTCTTTTTTTCCACATAGCACAGCTACAGATCTTGTTCACCTGAATTTACCAAATACCAAGGTATCAGCACTGCACCATTGCCTTTGCAAACCAGCTCATGTCCTCTCTATGCCTTCCCTGCATCTTCCATCATGTTTGTACTGGGTTCCTGCAGCAGCCCAGAGTACGGCTTCAATCATTCCTTGCTTTTTTAAATTGGGAACATCTGTTTTGGACTGGATGCTCCCAGTTGATGGGATGAACAAATTCTGGCCATAGAGGGAACAGCAGGACACTGGCTGTGGTTGGGACCCAGAGCCTGGAAGGGAGCAGACTCAGTGCCCCTGGACAGGCACTGCCCCAGGTCACCCTCACATCTCCCAGGCTGTGCACCTGCACTGGACTGGGCCCATCCCTTTGCTCTGCTGTGGGATGTTCTGGCTGGCCTGTGCTGCCCCACACACAGCCACTGCTCTCAGGTACCACCGCACTTCGCTCTGCGTGCAGCGTTCTTGCTTTTGGAAACAGCTTCCATGATAATCCCTCATTGGGCGAGCCGGCTCTTGGGAATTCTTTTGAAAATGCTTTATAGATGCTGCAGTACTTTATGTTCCTGTTTTCTAAGGTTTTACTCACTCCTTTCCCTCCAGAAGACATGGGATTCACAGCCATCAGCCCAGGCACTGCTCAGACACTGGTCTAACTATGCACAGCTGTGATGCTCTTGCACTGTAAAACTTCCTCCACCAAAGCAATTGGCAAAGTCCCTCCACATCACAGAGGCAATTCCTGCCCAGGCTCTTTACAGGGAACTTCTCGTGGTCTGGAGCCACTTCCCATTCTAGTTTCCTGTTCTAGAGCACTGCCAAACTTTTCACCTGGATGCCATATGGCTTGGGATCCCTTTCCAGCTGGGTGTAATCTGACACAGCTTCCTCCAGCATACTCTGGCTTTGATGTAATTGCTGTTGGCCAAAAGCTGTAAGACTGTGCCAAAAACACAGCAGAGAATGTTCCTCCCCCCTTTTTCTTTTTCCCTGTGTGTGAACATGCCGAGGTATACCAGGATGGTGTGTTGAATCAGCTCACCTTTGACAGCTTGTGGCTGCATCCAGGTAAGTTCACAGTGTCTACAGTGCAACTTTATGCAACAATTATCTCGGGAGCTACACAAAACCTTAGAAGAAATTGTCCAGAGGAGTCCAGCAGTGTTCTGTTTCTCTGCACTGCATCAAATTGTGTGCCACACATTGCTGGAGGCCAGCAAATATCCCACGGATGAGACAGGACCCCACAATTTCAACTTGTTTTACATTTAATTGTATATTTAATTTGTACCTTCTGACAAGGAAGGCCAGCTGAGATTTGCCATTCGAGTTGCATCCCTGCCTGGGAAAGTTTGCCACAGAGGAGACTCTAAAGGACCGACCCATCAGTCAATGCCCGTGCCCAACAGGTTGCCCAGCCCCGATCCCCGGAGAGCCCCTGCCAGCCCGGGCACGGGGGTTCTGCGCCTTGTGCCCCTGCTCCGACCGTGCCAGGGGCCGTTTCGCGCAAAGCAGCAAGGGCTGATCCGTCGTTTCTGGAGTTTCTTTAGCGCAGACACCGAGCAGGTTCCCCCCGCAGCGGGGGCTGCCGTGCGCTGCGGGCGGCTGCGGGGCACGGCCGGGCCCCGCACGGACCCCTGCAGCCCAGCCCTCCCCGAGCCCCGCTCAAGGGTGGCACCGCCGGGGGCGACCCCGGGGACACCGCCGGCTGCGCGGAGGGGCCGCGGGCCCGGGGGGAGCGAGACCCCCGCGAATGGCAGTCCCTGCCCCGCCCCGGCCCGGCCGGGCAGCGCCGGGTGCTCCGCGCAGCTGGGGGACCGACGGCCCCGCCCGGCGCTCGGGGACCGGCCGCAGTGCCGAGCCGAGCCCTGTCGTGTCCTCCCGAGCCGTGTCCCGCCCCGCGGGACAGCGCCGCCGGCTGCGTGTGCGTGCGTGTGTCTGTGTGTATGTCCCCCACCCTCCCCCGCGGGTGGCGTTGCCCTTTTAAGAGCGGCGCGGGGCGGCGGTGACGTCGCGCGCGCAGAGCGCTATCCCGGCGCGCCCGCCCGCCCGCCCGCACAGCCGGAGCGGCGGCGGCCCCGCGGAGCGCCCGGACCCGCCCGGCCCCGCCAGCGGCACCGCCGAGCCCGCCCGGCCCGCACCGCCCCGCCGGCACCGCCGCCCTGCCATGCGCCGCGGCCCGGCGCTAGCCTCCGCCGGCGGGAGCCGTCCCGGCAGCAGCAACAGCAGCGCG
>JAYRBT010000178.1:35949141-35960771 GCA_036023395.1 Myiotriccus ornatus
GTGCCTGTGCTGTACAGCACCATCCATCCCTCCTAAAACAGCCTGGAGAGAAAAATAACTGCTTCAGGGCAAAAGGTGCATTCCAGGAGGAATGGCAGTTAATGGTGGGAATGCTGCACTGGGCTCTGGAAATGGGGCTCTGTTTGCGTTCAGACACAGGCATCCTGTGTGACCCCAAGCAAGTGGCAGCAGATTCCTCAGACAGCTGCCCTTCCGATTGCCACCAGAGGCATTCCTGTGCTCGGGACAGGCTGCGGACACGGTGTCCTATTTCTCCTGCCGAAAGTGGGAGGATTTTGGAAGGATGCTGTGGAGGTTCTGAAGCTCGTGTGGTGGGCAGCTGTGATGGCAGGCGAGCTGGGAGTGCAGCTCTGCAGCTGGATAAGGCTGTGTGAGGAGAGAGCTGTCGGGGAATGGATCGTGCTGGCCGTGGGCGAGAGCCAGGGTGAGGGCTCGTTCTTTCCCCTTCGGCTTGAGGAAGACAGAGGAGTACCATGTACAGTCTGCAGCCCAAGCCTGTAAGGACATGCACCACATTTGGCTATGGAGAAGTTCCTGGCTAAACAAAGGCTCAGTTAATCTGAGCTCTGTGAGCCTCCTGCTCAGCAAGAGGCTCCTTGGCTGGCGCAGGCTCAGATGAATGGCAAAACCAGCTCTTCAGACAGGCTTTACAAGTCTCTCTTTAGTTAGGAGAGTAAGTAAAAGCAGGGAAGGATGCTCCTGTGGGTCTGTGCTTTGGTGAGGCTTGCAGAGACTGTTTACAGGATGTGGATAACGTCACCTTCTCTAGAACGTTCAGCTCTGGGTAAGAGCCTTCACTCGTGCGGCGCAGGAGCGGCCGATCACAGGCATCGGGTACCATGGGAACACACCGTATCCAAAACCTGTTTGTTTTACTTTGCTGAGGTAGAGCTGCCTCTACATGTTTGCTTCTCATTTTCCAGTTTCCACCGTGTTCTTGAAAAGAGATTTATTTTTTTTATCGTCCTTGAATGTGTCATCAAGGCACCGTGTGTTAATGGCTGGGCTCCTTGGAGCAGCTCTGTGCTGGGCTGTTGGCACTCCTGGCACTGCAGTGGGTGAGCAGTGAGTGGCACATGGGCTTTGGGAGCAGGACCTAACTCTGAATTCTTTCGTTAAAGCTTTTTGAGTGATGACATGGGAGCTTGTTTTGAAGGTTTTTGCTTTTCCTGGTGTGGCAAACTCTCTAATTTTAGAGACTTTACCAATCCCAGTGGGGAAAGCAAAAGTAGTTTTCCCATAGGAACAGCTCAGAACTGTGTGCTGGACTCCATGGCAAGTCAGTATTTGTTTGCGTGTCAAGCAAACATGCAAAAAACTTGTACAAAAATCACTTGAGCGAATTCTGTATTTATTAAATATCATCAGCCAGCATTGACTCTATTTTAATTACTTCAGAATTCTTACTTTTTTAGGGAGAGAATTTGTGCTTTTCTCTGAGCAGTGAAGACCTTTGTGCACTCTGGGGCAGACAGCTGTCATTGGGTCCAGCACTGCAACAGATTTGCACAAAGGAGGTTCCCTTTGACAAAAGCACTGGCTGTTTGTGTCCCTGACCTCACCATTCAAAATGGTTTTTAAAACCAGCTGTTCAAAGTGAAAGTGTTGGTCTAGAATTCCTGTTGTGCTTTTTATTGGAGGAAGAAAATGAGGAACTGTTTGTTTGTTTTGTTTGTTTGTTTTTTAATTTATTTTTAACTTCATATGCTGCCAGGCACATGAAGGAGTCAAGAACTGGGTGGAACAATATGATAGGACAAACCCACTCACTTCAGAGAACTGGATGTGACCCAAAAATCTTCTGCTAAAGCTGGTTTGTTTTCATGAACTGGCAGTGCTGTTTTTCTGGGCTGGGAGGACAGGCCCAATCCCAGCTTGGCTGCTCACAGGGCTCCGACAGCCAGTTCTCATTTGTCTTTTGGGACAGCGTTTTAGCAAAAAAGGAAGGAAAGCCTTTTCTCTTCAGCTGTCCTTACTAAATATTAAAGTATTTGTGATTTATGACCACTATGCACCTTTTACTTATGTCAACAAATGAAAATCCGCAGTTCCTTTCCCACTTTTTCCTGAATTATATTAATGTTGTGTGGATCTACTTGTTCTTGTAGACAGAGCTGTAAGCCAGTTGAAGGGAGATACCCTTGATAAGTACGTGAATGTTGGTACAAGACTTGCTTGTGCTGCTTAAAAATAATGAACTTCTGTGAACATTCAGTGTTGTGTAATGAAAATCCAGATTAAACAGGTAAAGGATTTGTTTTGTGCTATATTCAGAGCAGTGCAAGAAAGGTCCCTAAGGAAAGGCTAGAGAGTTTATGGTATGTCCATCCTCAGAGGTGCTTGGAAGCTGTCTGGACATGGTCCTGGGCAGCTGACTGGGTGACCTTGCTTGAGCAGGGGTCAGACCTCCAGAGCTCCCTCCCAACCTCAGCCAAACTTTGTGACAGACAGACATTATACATTTTTTTCCTTGTTGTTTTTGTTTTTTTGTTTGGTTGTTTTTATTGCTGATGCCATTGCCCATTGCTTTCCAGCATTTGCTGAGGCTGACTGCCTACTTCTGTGTTCAGCTACTTCTGGCAAATCCTCATTCCCTTTTTATCTGCTCTTCTGTTACATAGACCATTTCCAGATGCTTTGCAGAGTGACTGTGGTCCAGGAGCTGGAACCATGTGCATGCTTTCCTGAAAACTTGAGGAAAAACATGCGTATTGTCTGTCAGCTTATAAAGTTTCTAAATCTTGGGAAAGCTTCCTCGTGTCCTATTAGTGTGTGGGAATTGGAGTCTCCAAGTCAGGCTTACAGTTCTGAGGGGTCTTGTTTGTTTGCTTTTCTGTTGACATTTCAGTAGCAAATAAATATGCTGTTCCCAGTTACTTCAGAAGTGGGAAGGAGCCAGAAGACCATTCCAAGTGCCTGAGACAGTAAGGGCAGTGGATCCTCAGGGTTCACTGGCAGCTAATGAATGCAGTATTTACCCCAAATGAAGCAGCAGCAGAGGCATGTGATGGGAAGTGATTCAATAGCAGAGCGACTGCTTCACTTTGTTTCATCTACTACTGTGTTTGCAGCATTGCTGTTTGTTACTCAAAGCATGACTGGTCCAAAGAACTGCGCCGAGAACTGGGAAGAGATGTTGTCATAGTGCAAAAGACAAAAAAATAAAAAAAGGCATTCCTCTTCTGTATGTTTTTGTTCAATCCCCTGGTCACGTACAGCACAGTGACCTGCTGTGCACATTTGCAGTCATTCACCTGGCACGGTCAGAGCTTCTGCCAGCACTGTAAAGCTCTCCTGGGACGAGTGTCCGAGGGGCTGTGTCCAGACCCGCAGATTTGTGGGACAGGGCTCGGCTCCACTCGCTCAGCAGGACCAGGCTCGCCTGGTGCCGTTGCCTCCAGCAGCAGGGCAGGTTCAGACCTTTCCCTTTGCAGAGAATTCCAGACTTGGCTCAGTAGATAGAGTTGGCAACCTGCATCTGTGCCCTGGGGCTGGCTGGCTCCTTTCTCCCCGCCACGGTGAGGTGCTGGGTGTGGGTGCTCTGGAGAGGGGCACAGCCCTCTGGGGAGGGGGTATTGGGCAGGGTTTGTTCTGAAAGCCTGTGCGGGGCCGTGTCCTGGACATGGAGCGATGGAGGGACCCCGTTGTGCTAGACACCATAAATGCACATGAACACTTGGTTCTGAATAGTTTGTGACTTTTGTGTTCACTCCTGCAGTGAGACCGAGAAGCGGGGACAGGGACTGGAGCAGAGGAGGATGGACAGGGTCCCTATCCAGAACTGCAGCCATCTCTTCTGGGATGTCACAAATTCTGAAGTGTTAATGAATAGCCTGGATAATAGAGAGTTGTTTAAAAAACAATTAAAACCAATAAACAAATAAAACACAACCAAGAAACAAACCCAAACAAAAGCTAAAACTCCCAAATCCCCAAACAGTTAAAAGTGAATGTTGAGTAGCCTCATACTTGGCAGGAATATTGTTACTGTTTTTTCTTCCAAATACAAGAATAAACCAATAGTCAATCTCCCTCAGCCTTGGTGAAAAGCTGGCTTTGCTCAGGAGTCCAGAGATGCTTGGGTCATGTTCCTTAGAGCTCTTCAGAGCTTTTGCTGAGAGCTGGAGAATATATTAGACAGCACTTTAACTGTGTTTGCTAGAATTGTGCAGATACTGATACTTCATGCATCCTAGAGGGAGATTCCTGCAGCTGCTCTGCATTTTCAGAAGGTTTAGTGGTATTTTAATTTGTTGAAAAATGTGAGAACGTTATCTGGAGATCTCAGCAGAACTGAAACTCTTACTTTGTCTTCACAGCACTTCTTCCAAAACCTCTTAATCAAATCCATGAACTGACTGTTTGTGTTAAAGGAGAATATAGAGAAGTGGGAAAACTTCTGAAGTTGTTTGTTAATGTAGGAATTTCCAGTAACGTTTCTGAAATGTGACATTCACAGAGACAGCTTATTAGACTATTCCATGTGTTTTGCTTGGTTTTTCATGCTTTTCCTTGCTTAAAAAGGATATTTTTCCCTTAGTGCATATTTTAATGTAGAAAAAGTCAAGTGTACAGTGTCAGTGCTCGTAGATGAGGCCTTCCTATGCTGTTTAGGGCAGTGTATCCCTTTCATTTGTGTGCCCCACCTGATGTATATCAGTCTAAGTATAATCCTACATCCCATAAAATAACTGTGGGATTGTGCAAGTCTACCTTCTGTAGAGTGAAAATACAATAGGTATGTTTGCTAAAACCACGTTTGGAATTGAGGGGTTTACTTCAGATGACTTTTCCATGTCTCTCTAAAAGCATTAGCTGTGACTTACCATGGGAGACAAATCTGTGCTTTTTCCAAATAATTTAAGTAACCATGAATTCAGGTGGCATTCCCTATTTGATTTTGGAAATAGATGTTGTTCAGACCTCGGCAAAGAGAGGGTAGAAGCTGTTTTTCCTCCCAAAGCACTTGATTCCGTATCTGCTGGTTTGAAAGTGCTGATCTGAGTACTGCGTTTGCAGTACTGAGACTTCTGGATCAAAGCTCTGCTCCCAGCTCAGCCTCCTCTAGAGTCATTTGCCTTTTCATAGAACGGTGGCCCTGGCCTGTTTCTGGGAAGGTGACACACTGCTTGGCTTCCTCCAGAGGTGGAGGGTGAGCTGGATGGATGAGGGGGAAGTACGTCTACTTTGTTCTCGTGGTGATTCTTTTGGCCAAGTTCTGTGAGTCTGTACCATCTTCCCTCTGGTCCCTGAACCAAGTGATCTACAGGCAAACTGTCCTTTATAATAAACCAAGCAGGCTATGGGAAGTCATAAAAAGTAGCTAGAGGGGCTGCTTGCCTTGTGTCTTACAGTGATTGGTAGAGCTGTTGAAATGCTGCCTCGATCAAATACTATGGACCTCTCAGTTCGGAAGACACTCGGAGTTGCAGGTTTCTTTGGTCGCGGTTCCTGTCGGGCCAGGGGGGGCTGGGGCGGTTGGTGGGGGGTGCTGCAGTGGCCTGGCATGTGCAGAAATAGCCCTGACCCCAGCACTGCTCCCTGCCTTGGAACCCAGAATTTGTCCATCAGAGCCTTTTGCGGAGGCGTCGCACCCACAGCTTTGGGTGGCTGCGGCTGCACCGAGGGACTGGTGCCAGGAGGTCGGGCTATGAGGTGTCCTCTTCGTGTACATCGGTGAGCAGGGTGTTGGGAGTTTATCTCCGGAGTTTAGAAATGCAGCTTGGTTGTGGTTAGTTGTGTAAGGGTTGTTTTTGGGGTTGGTTTTGTTTTTTTTGCAGAGGTGGTTTTTGGAGGGGGGGAGGGGTTAGGTTGTGGGGGTTTTTATATTTTGAAAGGGACTGGCTCCTGACAATGAACTTGAAGAAACTGTGATACGAGCAGGTCATATTGCCCTGGTGAACTGCGTTTCATGTGTGTTACTAGAGAGGTGGTGAAGCTTTTCAATCCTTTTAACCTTCATCTATGTTGGGAGGGTAACCCAGGCTCCAAGGCAGTGAATGTTCTTGGAGCAGTGCTCTTCTGTCTGTCTTACACCTTTTCTCCTCCTTTTATCATTGTCTGTGCTTCAGAGATGGATAAAATGGAAGCTCTCATGTCTGAAGCCAAATTGCATAAACATTTCTGTGGTATATTTTAAGATGTACTGGATGCTTAGAGATCGCAAAATAGGAGCAGCAACTGAGCTGAGCTAAGTTAGTATTTGTGATTAATTAAGCTTGTGGTGCCTGGAGAGCCCCATGACAAGAACAATTTGCAGTACAAATGCAGTGTAAATTATAATGCATACTGTGGAGACAAGGTCTCAGTATGGGAAAACAAACTGTTTGTAAAACCTTCCTAAAATTCAGTGCCTGATATTGAACCTGGAGTATAGCAAGTGTTGTACCTTGTGGAAAATTTGCAAAGCAAATACCAAAGGGCGTGGTGTTAACAGAGCTCATTTAAATGTCCGGGCACCTGACGAGTGGGTAACTGCTGTGTGCTGGGTGAGCAGAGCTGTAGGTGCTGGGAATGTGTGTGTTGGATTTGGAGAGCCTGCTCTACAGTTTTGCTGCGCTTTCTAATAACATAATAGGTTTTGCTTAAATTATGTAAGTGGGAATAGAAGTGTGATTACTTCAGGGGATGCTGCACCATCAGCAGAGTGACCACGTTGTGCACGTGGTTTGTTTGGCACGTTAATTAATGTGCAAACCTCCCTGTTAGTTCCCATGCTGTTGGGTGCATGGGTCCAGTGGAACACCTCCTGTCACCTGCCTTGACTCGCGACCAGGGGGGCTGCTCGGAGGTGAGCATGGTCTGAAGAGGAGCCCAGCATGTGGCTGTGTTTGTCTGTGGGTGTTAAGGATGGCGAGAACCAGTTCTCCAGCCCATGTTCCTCGTGGGGCTCTGGAAATGGCTGTGGGAGGGCTCTGGTCAGAGACACTGAGTGCTGTGTTGTTTGGGAAGTGGTTCGGCAGACGTGCTGATAAAATTGAGGGGCACAGTTCTCTGAAGCATCCTCCCTCCAGACTGCCTGATACTTACTCCTTGGATAAATTGCAGAGCAGAAATGAAGGCAGGGGGCAAAACTGCCCTACTTTCCTTGAACGGTGCTTCAGACTTTCACTGGAATTCATTGCTGCATCTTGTTTACTTCTTTGAGTGTTCTTTGCAAACATTGGCAGCATCAGACTTGACCTTAAAAAAAACAAAGAAAAAAAGGAGAAAGTGTGCTATTTCTGTTCTACCTCATTTTTATTTAATTGAATATTTTTAAAATATGTCTGCCATCCTCACTTGGCAAGGCCCCTTGAAATCTCTAGCCATAAGAAGCTCTGCTTGCCATCTGTGAACTGGAGTTTCTTTTGGTTTTCTTTCTCAAGCTGCTGTTCTTTTTTAAAGCTCAGCACAGACGTTCCTGGCAGTTACAGAAGAGTGACTTAGTTTCTGACAATAGCCGTGCTTTGCTGACCTTTGATAGGCTCTGTGAGTGGCTTGTCCCTGTGAGCTGGAGCTGCTGCGGGAGAGCTCGTTTGGGTGACGACAGTTGAGCTCCGTCATGGAGCACTGGAGATAACAGGGAAATGAGAACATGCCAGTTTCTGGATTTGTACCAAGTAACTGCTAATTTTGGTAGTTCAACAACATTTAGGACTAGTATGTCTGGAGCAGACCTCTTTGTAATTTGTCAAATAGAACCGACTGGTTTTAAGACATTATTTAAACCAAGTTTTATACTCCAGTAGCTTTTAAACGTGGCAGATAGCTAAAGATAATCGCTGTGTTATCTTCCTTCAGAATGATTTTTATTACTTGGTATGTTGTAGCAGTGTGTCTCTCATACTGATGTGCATCCTTCCTATCCATGAGGGAGATGAACTATGTCACATCCTTCTATTTAATAAGCAGAAAGCTTAAAGTGCACTTTGCTTCTGAATTAATGGGTTTTGTGTTTTCACGTTTCACGTTTTAAACCTGGTCTTCAGTGGTTTAAAACTGCTGAGTCTCATAATTGTACACATGGCTGTATCCAAAGGTTGGGAGGGAGGCAGGAGATGTATGTTTTTCCCGTGTTTCTGGTTGGATTCTCACCAGTGGGTGGAAGGAGCGTTGGCCTGAGCCGCTGGGACAAACCTGCGAGTGGCCGTGTAACGGTGGCAGCGGCACTTCTGCAGCAGGGGCTGTGGTTGGGGTTCTGGGCTAGGGGTCTCCAGATGAAGGTCCGGGTGCTTACCTGACTGATTCCTGAGAGCACCCAAGTTTTGGCCTGAACGTGGTCACTCTATTGCTTGCACAGTTTCGTGTATTTTCATGAAATACCACAGAAACTCTAACTGTGTACTAGGGAAGACAGTAATGGAAAAATGACAGGATTTTTTTTTTTTTTTTTTTGGTAACTTGTCTGATTAGCATGAGACTGTTCTGTTCAACACTAGTTTGCCAAATGCTAATTTGTTTGTTTTGATGTGAGACTCCATAAGGTAAAATCTTTATCTATGTAAGTAACTTCAGTGAACCCTTGAGCCTCTTGGTGTGAGTGAAACGAACAGGATTTTCCACAGATATAAGTAATGAAGCCAGAATAGCTGTTTTCAAAGAGAAACAGCTCAGGATTTGGTTGGAGGATAAGAAAGTGTGTATTATTCAGGAAGGAAGTAGGAAGCATTGAAGTGAGGCTGTGTGTGAATTTCTCTCACCCTTCTGTATAAGGATAACCCCACAAAGGTGATGTTTTCCTATATCTGCAAATATTTATTACATTAGATGGATTGATGTTTTAAACAAAGTAAAGCTCTTGATGAAATTTAGTGTAAGTTTCCATATGGAAACTATGTCAAATATAATCAAAGCAGACATGCAAAGTATTAACAATTGTGCTTAGCAAATCCTTTAAGGTTTTGAGAAGACCTTTATGTGTTACAGATTAATATGCTTTTTTTTTTTTTGAATACTGAAATGGGACTTTTTCTTCTCAAACTGTAGTAATTGCTGGAAGTAGTCTGTGAAAATAATCTCACTGCGTCACTGCTGTAAAGGGCTGGCCATGTGTGTTTCGGACTCTGCCATTCCATTCCCACGCTCCTTGGGAGCCTCTCTCACGATGTTCTGTGTTACGGTGCAAACAACGTGGATTTCAGCTGCTCCTCGAGCAGGGGTGCTCTGGCTGCAGTTAACAGCTGCCTGCAAGGGTTGCTGGATTTTTGGTTATGTCCTGAACCACCGTCTTGGACAACATTTTAAAAACTATACACCAAGTTTTACCCTGTAGTGTAGTGTTTTCCCTGTGTTTTGTTTGCCTTCCTCAAAAGTTGTTCATGGGTGTGTACAGACTGAGGGCACTGTGTCTTCAGGTCAAGGTTGTAACAAAAATATGGGAGCAAGGCAGCTCTTGAACAGTCTCTACTTCACACCTTGTGTATGGGAGTGTGTGTGTGTGTGCACGTGTGCCTCAGGTAAAAGAGATGCAAAGACTAACTAGGAGGCTGCATTTTGAGTGATAGGCTGCAGTGTTTACTAACACAGTGGAATACTGTTTGGACTTGTGTACTGTAATTAAAGTGTTTTCAGTGCAGTGGGTAACTGCCAGGATAAAAACTAGTTTTGGGGGTTTTTTTTACATCTTCTTCGAAGGTCCTTTTATGCCAAAGTGCTGAAATTCTGAAAAATCTTTCTCTTTGGAAAGTGGTTTCAGCTGCCTCTTACAGACAAATTCTGCAGTGAAATCCTGCAAAGCAAAGATCCAGGCAAAGACTTTGTGGCTGGGTACACTGCTGTATGTTTGAGGTGCTCCTCGTGCGATAGAGTTTTGTTGGGCAGGAAACAGCCTCATTCAGCCAAAGTTTCTGTCTTCATTCTGCTGATTTGGAGGTAACCTGATTCCTGCTTTTTTTCCCTTCCAACCTTTCTCCTGCTTTTCCCTGCTCTTAATAGCCTTGCAAACACAGATTAGGGCTGTTCTTTGCAAGTCAATTCTTTCCTTTTCCCTTGTCACCACATGTTGTCCAAGCAGGACAGCCAAAGCAGTACAACAAAAATGGGTCCAGCGGGATGTTCAGGGTCTTCCCAAACCTTGTCCTAAGATGCAGATTTCCATTGCAGTAAAGGAGGAGATGGGACCAGAGCCATTCCCGAGGCTCTGAAGAAGTGGCTGGAGATGTAGTTATGTTGCTCTTTACAAGCTCATAGCCACAGAAAAGATCGTGCTGAGGAGCCTCCTCCGTGCCTATGAAGGGAAAAGCAGATTCAACTTGTCCTACGAGCCATTCCCAGCACTCCCGGTGTGCCTGTCTCTCAGATGCCTGGCCAGCATGTTTTATTCATGTATTTTGAGGTTAAGCTTGATTTCAGGTATGCCCACAGACAGGCTTTGCTAAGGTCTTCAGTGTTTCTCTCCTTCATCCTCAGCAAAACCTGTGGATTGCTTTATACCATCATCTTCATTCTTATCTCACCTAATTAATTCCCAGGCATTGCAGGAGCCCTTGGCAGTGATGATGCTTCCAGCTCTCCTGGCATCTGTTTTCTCTCAACAGTCTAATCTGCTGAGAATAGAAATATTTAATTTATAAGTTCTGCAGCCAGTGTATGGGAATGCAGGTGAAATTTATAATAGCCATCTGTGATCTCGTGGTTCCTTTTGAACTCTGTGAAAGGTGTCACAGAAGCTTTGTATGTACTGACAGGAATGAGAAATGCTTTTAAAAAAAAGGAAAGAGAGGGGAGAGAGAGAGGCAGACTGCCTGTTTAAATTATTCAAGGATGAGAACCTAACAGAAACAGAGCTGCTGGATTTGTAGAGTCTAGAGAAACCCAGAAGCCTGTTAAATTCCATGCAGCATTATATTAAAGCTTGTGTTACTTGGTATCATGTATGAGATTCATTTGACGATTTCCATTAAGAATGGATTTAATGACTGTTTCTGGGTGCTTGGCTCTGCCTCTTGGGACTAGTGACACTGTTGCTGTGAGCAGTGTGGGAACCACTGGGAAGCCAAGCAAAGAAATGATACAAATATGCCCTGTGTGTGTTCCCCTGTGGAAAGTGAACAGGTTTCAGGAGGCAGGTGTGATCCAGCTTTGAACTGTCAGTCTGGTTTGCACCTTTGTATTCAGTGTTCCAGAGAATCACAAAATGGTTAAGACTGGAAGGGACCATAAAGCTCATCTCATTCCACCCCTTGCTATGGGCAGGGACACCTTCGACTCTATGCTCCAAGCCCCATCCAACCTGGCCTTGGACACTTCCAGGAATGAGGCAACCACAGCTTCTCTGGACCGGGGCATCACCACCCTCACAGGGAAGAATTCCTTCCCAAAAGCCCACCTAGCCTGGCCCTCAGGCAGTGGGAAGCTATTGCCCTTCATCCTGTCCCTCCAGGCCCTTGTTCCAAGTCCCTCTCCAGCTCTCCTGGAGCCCCTTTAGGTACTGGAAGGGGCTCTAATCTCTCCCTGGAGCCTTCTCTTCTCCACACTCCAGGTGTACACTGGAGGAAGGTGAACGCTCCAGCCTGGTGTTCCAGAGGGACTCCAGGCCTGTGTTGACTTGGTGGCCTCCTCTGGACTTGTCCCAGTGTTTGTCAACACTGACTTTTTAAGTGCAAGGGGAAGATTTGTGCTCATTTTCT
>JAYRBT010000178.1:35960871-36000322 GCA_036023395.1 Myiotriccus ornatus
GGCCTCCTCTGGACTTGTCCCAGTGTTTGTCAACACTGACTTTTTAAGTGCAAGGGGAAGATTTGTGCTCATTTTCTAATGCATAGAATATCCAGTCACGTATCTGTAGACTTCTCAAGAATTCATCAGATGATCGTGTGTGTATTTTTCCGCCCCCCTTTTCCCTCTGGATGAAGAAAGGTGAGTAAATAAGGAAAAGTGAGCTTTTTATGCTGGAGGAATTAATTAAAATTATTTCCACTATTGCTATTGATTTACCTTCCTAAAATTGGACTGATCAAAATTCTCTTGAAATCAATGAATCTTTTAAAACCAGGTCCAGTAAATGGAGATGCTGTTCTTCCCTCTCTAAAATTCAGGGCTTGGATGGAGGGTGTCCATGTTACTGGCTATGTGAGGACATGCAGAGGGATCTGACCTGGTAGATCCAGCACTCAGCTGCTGAGTGTCGTGGATTTGGGGAAGGGGGTTTGACTTGGTATTCATTTGTTTTTTATACTGAGAATGTACTTGAGAAATCTGGTGGTTTATTATTTTAAAACCGCCATGTTGCCTGGTGTTTTAATATCTCTTACTGATGGCTGGAATATCAAACTTGCTGTGAGACTGTGGAATTATCATTTTTTGATAAGTCTTCTGTGCAGGAATATTTTTTCTTTTTTCCCCTTTCTCTAGGTATCTTCTTTTGTAGGTGCCCTCATTTTTACACTGTACCATCTTTTCTCTTAGCATTTTTCCTACTGTTCACATATCAGTAGAGAGATAGGACCTGTAATTTTCAATCCCTTGTACTAAAATAGGACAAATCTTTCAGAAACGCACCAGTGACATTTTCTTCTTGGACTTTGAAGAATTCAAAGGCTCAGCTTTGTACTGTGAGGAACACCAGAGCCTGTTGGATTTGTTAGGAGCCTGGAGGCGCTGCCAGGAGGGCTGCGTACCTGCAATGTTACCTGCTTTGAAGGTGTTTAACAGTAAGATAGGAAATGAAATGGATTCTGAATAGTTACTCTGTCCACGAGGATTGATCATTTATAAGCAAGATCATGCGTGAATGAATTGGCACTCAAATGATGCTTTATGGATCACTTTAGGAAATAAAGCAGTGGTTTCTGTGGGTGTTTGCTGTAGAAGGAGGATGTCTGTTCTCTTCTCCTGGTGCTGTCAGGCAGCTGGGCTGATAGTCCCTGGTGATGGTCTCTGATCCCTCTTGGAGCAGCTCCAGCAGTGGTGTTGACTGTGAAGGTGAGCCTGGCCACAGCTGTGCTCTTGTCTCCGTCAAAAGGTTATTTCAGGTTATCCAGTCACCGTGAGGCAGAGCAACCTCCCTCTCCGTGGGGATTGTGTGGTGCTATCTCTGTGGTAACCACAGCTCTGCCTTATATGGAAAAGGGATTTTTAGAAAGTAAAGTATTTTTAGCTTCCCTGAGTTGCAGCGGCTGGGAAGGTGGAGGGGCCAAAGCAGCATCACCAAAATCTTTCCAGGAGTTACCTGTCCATGATTTGAGTACGGTGGATCCCAGCCTTGCCACTGCCTTCCATCCCTCCCTGTGTATCCGAAGGAGCCCTCTCTACCCAAGCTTTGGGCATAGCGGGCCCAGCGGCACTGGGGTGGCTGTGCCTGTGGCCACTCATGTCCCTGCTGTCCTCAGTGCTGTCCCTGCCACACAGCTGTGGCTCAGGGGACACAGCCATGCCAGTTCAGAGCAGCCCAGGACCTTCTGCATCGTTGGTGCTCCCTCCACGGATGGTGCCCGCTGTGTCCCGGCACGGTGCCTGTCCCTGGCAGTGGGTGTTCCGGAGAGGAGCCTTCCCGGGGCCTGGCCATGCATGAAGGATGGGCTGCTCCTCCTTGTTTTAAGTAACCTCTCAGCTGTACCTGTTGTGATTGCTTATTAACACTCAAACAGGTACACTTTGGGATGTTTTCAAGGTGAAGGGTCCTTTGTGTAACACAAGGGTTATTCTCACTAGTCCGAGGGATTGCTTTTATGATTAATGCTCAGTAGTACCTAGAAGCTAAAGCTGGGTCCTAGCAAGTAAGTTTAGAAAGGATGCTTCTGACGCTCTTGGGGTTTAGTTTTATACTGCTGTAATAAATTGTGTTCCAGACCTAGCAAATCTGGGCAAAAAACACCTGGAAGTGTTGAAAAGCTGTGTGGATGTGGCACTTAGGGATGTGGGTTAGTGGTGGCCTTGGCAGTGCTGAGGAGGAGTTGAACTTGATGGTCTGAGAGGGCTTTTCCAACCTAAGTATTTCTGTGATTCAAATCTGGCACAGGAAGTGAAGACAGGAAATCAAAGGACAGTGAAACTGAAAGTTCCTGTTGGGACTGGCACAGCTGGAGCACCTTTGGGCAATTCTCTGAGTGCATCCACGTGCAAGATGTCAGGCTTTGTGCTGGCTTGAGCTGTGGTAGAGCTCAGGTTTATGTATAGCAGAATCAGAAACTGCTTGGGCATGAGCTGCCTGCTGGGTGTTGACATCACAGGGCTGGTTCTCTGCTGTTAACGCAGCTGAGGAAAAGACATTTTAACCTTAAGCTCAGGCTCTTAATGTAGTAATAAACCCCAGATCTGTCACTGTTACATTTGTCTTGCTCTTCTACCAAAGCTCAGTGAGGGAGATGCCGCTACACGTCCCAGGGAGCTAATAAATCATCCCTAACTAGGGTGTATGACAGCGCCCAGCCCCGAAGGCTGGGACAGAACAGTGGACAGTGTGCGAGGGAATGGCCTTCTCCAGGAGGTGCCCGGGCTCATCCAGTGGCACCTGGATGTTGGTCTTGGCAGCCCAGCTGAAATCGTGCTGCTGCAAGGAGGGATCTCTGCGGGATGTTGGCCTGCTCTGCCCGTCAGGCAGCTCTGTGTCCCACGGTGTCCAGGGCTGGGGTGGCTGCACATCCCAGTGCAGGGAGTCAGCTCCCTGTGGGAATCCCTGTCAGCAGCGGTGAGGTAGATCTGGGTGGCTCCACTCAGTGTGCAGGTGGTCACATGGGGAGTGCCTGGAAAAACCAGTCCAAAGCATCAGAACTCCAGAGCGTTTTCACAGTTAGGAAGGCCAGGCAGATATTTTCCTTCAGACACATGTCTGTGTCGATTAATGCACTGCTGAGGATCTCTTTTGTTCTGATTTTGTTTCTAGTACTGTGACAGAAATGGGACTTGCTCTAGAGGAGGACACTGGGCAAACTGGGGGGATTTTAAGCATCAGCAGCTCATGATGTCTTACCTGTCTCTCTTCCCCACTGCCCAGTTAAAAAGCCATGTTGGTGGCTTTTGGTGGCCTGTGAGCCTAGGCCAGCTCTGCAGGTGAGGTAGAGCTGGGATGCTGTGGGGGAGGCAGTGTGGACTGCAGGCAGTGGGAATGGGCAGAAATGACTGAGGTGCTCCCCAGCTGCTCTTTCCTCTGCACTCTCACACTCAACACAGGCAGAGTGGGGCCAGCTGGGACCCCACATCCCACCCAACCCAAGGGAAGGGGCAGTGACAGGCAGCAGGGATGAGTAGGTTGTGACCAGTGCCCAGGCCAGGAGCTGCTGCAGGTCAGGATGAGCTGCCTGGTGCCAGCTGAGAGAGTGGGATTAGGGACTTGTAGAAAACTGATGTATTTCGTGAGTAAAGTAAGAGAGGGAGGTGTTTGGGGATTAATGCTCTTTAAGTAAAAACATAAGCCAGATCTGGGGATCTTTCATGACTCACATTTCCCTGTCCTGCTGGGTGAAGTGTGCTGGAATTCCCTGCTCTGCTCTCCTGCTGGTGCCACTGTGCTCATCTACAGCCTGACAAAGCTGTTCACTTGGGAATGGCAAATGCCCAAAAAACAGTTCAAGGCCTGACCCGTGAGCTGAATGCCTGTTCCAGCTTTGCCTTGGGCACTGTTAAGATTTGTGTTAAGTGCTTTGTGTCTCTGTGGAAAATAATGTATATTGGGTAATGCAGGGTGAAGTGCAGGTTAAAGTGCTTCGAAAGCACCAAAATGGACTTGGAGCCCAAGTCTTTGATCTTTTTATTATTTAATTGCCATATTTGCTGTGGTGGCAGTATCTATGTAATGCATTAACTCAGACTTCCAACATATTACAGAGTCTTCAGTTTAAAATCCTGTGTCTTTGCACTATCATACAGTATTAATCAGCAACATAGTTTGGGAGCAGTAGTTTTGGAAAGAATCAATTGATTTTGAAGGTGCATTGTTCAGAGTAGCTCTCGTTTGATCTTGTGGGCTAAATACTTGTTTTAAGGCTGGAGTGCATCTTGCTTGGTGGTTTCCTTCAGAGAAGATCCTGCGGGCTCACTCCTATCAAGAGTTAGGGGAAATAATCTGGATTTTGTTCCTGTTTTGTCAATAAGAAATTGATAGGAAGGAATGTTTTTGGATGCGAGAGCCTTCTGAAAGGGAAGTAAAACCATAATGAGACATTTGCATATCTCCAGAAGACACAAAGGCTGCACCTCCTCTGTGCTGGGCTGTTAAGTGTTTGTTATCATATTTACAGTAGATTCAAGATTTGGTCAGTGTGGGAACAGTGATGCTTTTCTTCCTCACTGCTTCTTTCTGATACTGGTGGGTGTACTTAACAGTCCCACTGAAGAGCTCTGAATAGCAGGCTCTTGGCTTTAACAATATCCTTCTGTTCTGGAAGTGTAGGCCTGCTTCCAGGATCATCTCTGCTGGAATTAGAGGATGTTTCCTGAGTAACCTTGACCTTGTGTTTTAAGGCTACTGAGTGAAGTGGTTTTGTCCTTGGTTGTGTTGAAACTGTGAATGAAGCATTAAAAAAAAAACAACAAACATAATCCATAGTTTATGAAAGTTTTCTAGGAAACTCAACTTTTTAAAAATGAAGTATTTTTCTTTTAGTTAAAAAGTTGAAAATATTTCCTTTTGGAAATGTGGAATGAGGCTCTTAGACCCTTCCTGCTCATACTTCAACTGTATAAAAATCCAACCTAGAATGACAGATAATTGGAAGTAAAATTGATTTAATTAACTTTTGACCCTATCACTTACTTACCTTTTAGAGGTCAGTCAAATACTCACCTTAGAGTTGGCAGTGCTAGTTCAAGTGCACACTTGTTTCCTCTGCTACTCCCGGTAAACCGTACGGTCTCAGAGTCTCCCCACTCTGTAATTTAATTAACTCCAGCAGCACTGTGGGTCATCTTGCATCAAGATGTGTCACCCAAAACTCTGCCAGTGCCAGAGTCACACCTCAAGGACTTTTAATTCCTCAGAGGAGGGAGATCCAGAGATATATATGCATATACACCCCCTATATATATATAGGCATATCATTCCTTGGGATTGAGTGAATCTGCAGCCTGTAACTGGAATCCAGCTTGGCTTGATCCAGTGGCTGCCCTGGGCACCGCTTCTATCAGTCTGTAGCTAAGTCTTCATGGTTAGTTTTGTGTGTGCTATGGCTCTGTCTAGGGTTTGAGAACCTGCCTGTACACACTCCTGTCATCGGGCTGTAAATATAATTATAGCTTAAAAGTCATAGCTGAAGCGGAGAACCAAGTTCAGCATGTGTAATCTGGGCCACCTCATTAATAGCTTGTCTGCGTGGGATGTGCCGAGGAGAAGCCCAGTCTGATGGATGGTCAGGGAACCCCGACTGGGATTTGGCTGTGAATCTGTTGTTTTCATCCTGAGTTGTTTTCTGACTGTAAAGCTGCACCTGCACTAAGGGTGTGTCTAAGGACATCCATCAGAGCTGCTGCTGTCCTGGTTAAAATGGGGCCCCGTGAAGTGCTCCCTTTGGCTGCAGACCCCGTGTCTGGCTGGAGCGTGGCCTGGCCATGCCCTGACCTGCTGATGGCTCATTCGGGCTGTGCTGCAGCTCCAAGAACAAACCAGGGCCAGCCAGGCTCTGGGGTGCAGGGTGGATTAATGAAGAGGCTGGAAATAACCAAGTTACTGCTCTGAGGGGAAATTAATTGCTCCATAATGATATCCTCGTCTCCCCTAGCCTGGTGGGATTCCTTGTCGCATGCCCTAATTCTGGCTAGAGGCTGTGTCTGTTGTCTCTGGGGCAGCACACAGCATCTTCATGCATCACTCAGGGGAGAAGATTCAAAACCAAGGGGGCCTGCAGCTTCCTGAGCCCTCAGGATTGGTCACGGCTTCGTCATGTACTGTCACTTGCACTTTATATGTACTGTGAAATGATCACCATCATCATATTCTTACCTAGGTTTGGAAATTGGAAGGGGGGAGGGGGATTCTGGAGTTTTAATCCTATTCATGCATTTGGTGTGCCCATAAGGATCTCTGACAGGCCAGTTATGGTTGAGAACAAGTAGATCTGTTTTGGATGGATTAAACTGTACTCTGTCACTTCAAGCTGTCTGCTCTTAAAATAAGTGCCAAAGCAGGTGAGCTGACACTGAGCTCCAGTGCCAGCACCTTCATGATGTACTTGTCGGACAAGGACACCTGTGCTGGCACATCTGGTGGAAAATTGTGCTCCTGATTTCCAGAAAAGGCAGTGTAAAAAAAAATGATGTTGTGCTATGGGATTTGGGAGGAAGCTTGAGACTTCTGCTTTGATGGGACTGTGGTTGACCTCTGAAGTTGGACAATGTACCAGGATGGATGTAGCCACTCTGAGTGTACCAGAGCTTTACTTTTGAGTAGAGATAGAGAATTAGGTGATATACCAGGTGCTAACTACAAGTACATTAATAAATATTTACACTTAGTTTTATTAACCGGTAACTGCAATTAGGGATAAATTTTGTGTAACCATGGAAAATATTTGTGTGAAAACTTCAGGGCACATAAAAAAAAGAAAAGCCAGTTGGGCACAAAAGAAGGTTGTAAGAATAGGGTGGAAAAAGGATTTTCACTTGTTTTTTACAATCCTGAGTATAGTGCCCTCACTTGCATTTGGCTTTATGGGTAAAAAAATACTCTAGCGGTCAAGTACAGGTCTTATGTTTATGGGGGAGGAAATTCCATTTCTCCTGAGGATCTGAAGTTTGGGTCAGCATTCGGGTCACCTGTTAAAGCCCCTCCTTGTCCCTCTGTGTGTCAGTGGCTGTGTGGTTTTTGGAAGGAGGTTGAGCATAGCTGGGCTCTGCTCCACACAGGGCACTGGTGACCCAGGACAGGGCTGCTGGGGTGGGTGGCTCTGGGGGTGCTGGGAAATGTCAACTGCTGGGTGCTTTTAGCAGGGCTGGAATTGGTGAGAGACCAAGTTTTTAGTGCTGAGCTCACTCTGAAAACTGAAATCTGTTTCAAGGATAGAAACAGTTGCTACTGTGTGAACGAAATTAATGTGATGGTGAATTATTCGCTGTAGGATTTGACAGTTTCCATAACTCTTTTCCTCTGGAATGGACTATAGATTGTGTTGGTGCCATGAGGTGGAGAACAGGCTGTCAGTGTAGAAAAGTGTGGCACAGTGAAAAATCTCAATATAGCCTGATGATGCCACTTCTCTGGGTGAGTGAAATATGATATTGCAGGAGATGGTGAGCATCTTGTGTTATCTAAAACAATACTTGTGATCTGTGTGTGGGCTGCCAGCTTGGAGGGGAGTCCAGCATATGCAGCACTCTTGGGAAATCTGAAAACAAACGTTTTTCTGCTGTGTCTGTGCCACAAGCAGGGCAGCAGCATGCCCATCTCTAGGGAAGCTCCTGGAGGAGGGAAGGCAGAGGAATAGGCTGTTTCCCATGGCTGTCCTGTCTCCTCATGTGCCTGGTAATAAGACATGATGTCCCAGTCTAGCAGTATGGACTGGCTCGTGTCCGTTCTCTCCAGCACCGGAATCTCCCTATTTGTATCAGTCCTGGTCTGCCTCATTCTTGAACTCTGTGCCGTGGGATCAGAGGGGATGAGAGAGAGAGACAGGTGAATGAAGTCTGTTCAGACCTGCTTTGTTGCAGTGGGGTTGCTGTAAAGGCTTTCTTTGAACCTGCAGCTGTTGGGAGAGATTCAGCAGAGTAAGTTTAAAATGCCTGAAGTTGTAGTGAAGTGGTATATTTGTTTTACACGTCTACCTTCCCGCTGTTCTCTGTAATGGCTCTGTAATTTTGAATTGTTCGTGCTAATTTGCAGGAATGTTTTCCCTCTAGAAAAAAAAGAGAGTTGTCCTTGATTATCCAGGAGCTGAGTCCCAGGAGTTCATCCCTGGCCTCCAAGTCCTGTTCAGCAGCTGTGTCTCTGCAGGGGCTGCTTGAGAATGGTGGTTCCTGAGGTGCAGCCTCTGTTCTTACCCCTCTGTGGGCCCTCTCCATGTCAGAAGGCATCAGCTCCAGCTTGAGGGATGTGGGGCAGTTTCCAGGCCAAGGGACTGGCAACTGTGTTGATAGTCTTAATTTTCAATCCTGAACTTAAGGGGTTTTTCTTTTCTTATAAAATTAATACATTACAGCATAAATATGTGTTTCCAGAGCCCTCCAAGCGAAACATTTAAAAACATGTACAGTTGTCCTTGTGAGTGTGTCCCCAGATCTGCAGCAATGTCCTTAAGTGCATCCTCATTCTGTGGTACCCAGTTGCAGTTTCATCTTGCTGAGGTGGTCAGAGAGAACTCGAGGAGGCTTTTCCCAGTGTAAACCATAACTCAGTTGGAATGTTTCAAAAATATGAGGAAAATTTCAGGGGGAAAAACGTCAAAGTTGTCTTTACATTTTGTCAGAGCCTAATTGGAGCCCTGAAGCCCATTTTCCTAAACAGGAAAAGAGCCATTCCAGCGCGGAGAGGAATGTTGATACTAGGTGAAGTGCACTTCCTTGTGACAGAGAAAAATAGAGGTGTTACCTCACTGCAAACAGGATATCTCTGAATAGTTAGGTTTAAATATACAACATTTTCCATGGTGGCTTTGAGTTTCTGGAGCCATGGACACAGAGTGGATCTTGGCTGCAGCAGTGTTATTGCTGGCTGGCTGGCGGGAGGTTTCCGATGGTGCCTCGCGATTCCGCACGTTTGGGTTTCACTGTTGGGTCAAGCCGGCTTGAATAAATGTGCCCACAAAATGTTAGTGGAAATTGGTTTTTTGTGCTTGGTCTTGTTAATTTTTTTGTACTTAGAGTAGGGTTATCTGACCCCGTAGCAGTAGCAGTGTGAGCTCCGGACTGCCCTGGGGGGTGTGAGCTGCCCACTGGCGTGGAGTCACCTCCCCTCCTGGGGTCCATCCCTGCGGTGGGCGCACCCTTGCTTCTGATATAGGAGGTTTTTTGAGATGGAAGATGAATTTTCCAACTGAAGATGCCTTCCCTCTGTTCCCCTCAGAGTCTGTCGTGTCAGCAACAGTGGGTGGTGAATGTTGTGTTACAAAAAGGAGTGATTTTCTCCAAAACACGATGGATAAGCAGGACCCAGAGTACACGTTCTTGCAGTACTTGACTTGCATTTTAATTTTCAAGCATGTGATTATTCCAGTCCAGTGTGCCAGACTGTCTATGTCTAGTAGGTTGGGAAGAGTTCAGTAATTCTGGGGAAATGTATGCAGTATCAGTTCTCTTGGCTGCACTCTTGCCTCTTATCTGAGTGAGAAATAGTTACAGTAAGGAAGAAACTTCTGGAGATGTAACTTCTCAATAGGAAGTCTCTATCCCTGGCCATGTCTTGTGAATAATTCTGTAGATGAGTGTAGAAGGCAAAGTGCTATTTAATGAGTTGAGGGGAAACTTCTAAGTGTTTTGCAGGTATGGTTTTTCGTCCCTTTTCCTTTGGGTTTGTATATTGCTAAGCCTGATCATTTTTGTTCCTCTCTTTGTATGTGGGAAGCTTTCTGCCAGTGGAACTTTGTCCACGGGCTTGAGAATCTCTTCAAGAGTCCCACGGGAGTGGTTCTACCAACCCCAGAGCAGATGGTGTTTTTCTGGCTCCTCGAGTTCAGTTTCAGTCATGACTGTGCTAATACTCTGCCCAGGCCTGTGGTCAGTGCTGCTGCCTGACTTGCCCAGGTTGTTGGTTTGCACCTGGTCATTGTAAAAGGCTTTGCCCATCTTCTGTGTTGTGTCTGTCCATGCTGTACTCACATAAGTCACTTCAGTCTGTCACAGATCACTCCTTGTCTTGCCTCTTCATTTATTACTCATTCTGTTCACATTCTGTTATTTTGAGGATAAAGCTGCCTGACTTCACATAAACCCTCCCTTGGTTTCCTCAGCCTTCCCAAGATGGTTTGTGTCAATAGTGAGAGGTTGGCTCCTAGTTGCTTGGTTTGTTTGTTTGTTTTTGACCAAAGCTTCCTCTCTTGATTGCTTTCACACTGGATTTGCCAGGAGATGTTTTTGCTCTGTCCCAGGGTAGAGCCTTGTAAAAATCTACTAAAATTTCGTGGGGACACTAAAAATTTGAGAGGCGTTGAACAGCAGGTATAGTGAAACAACAGCCTTCCATGCTGGCTTCTAGCCTGATGAGCTCCCTGTAATCTTACATTCTTCAGAGTTAATATTATATTAAACATATATTTGCATGTATATAAAAGAACATACGTACTTTTACATGAATTATGTGGGGCATAGGCTGCAGTGCCTGTGCTGGGCATAGTGCCTGGCATGCTGGGTACCAGTGAGGGGCTGGCACCCTTCTTGCTGTAATTTGGGATTTCACAGGGATCGGGGAGCTGAGGTAGTGGATGAAACCTGCAACGGATGATGCAAATGGAGAGCAAAGCTGCCGAGCGTTTAGCTGGGAGATGTGACAGGAGAATCTGAGTCACGGTGCAGGTGGATGGAGGAGCGCACGCAGATTGGAAGCAGATCCAGGAGCCCTGGAGGAAAGGTGCCCAGGGCAGTAAGTTGGGTGGCAAAACTTGCTCACCTTCTGTGTGATTAGCGAAGCTCTTTGTTGTCTCAACTATGGTGGTGCTTCACATCTGCCATTGTTGATGTAACTTCTGCAGTTTATTCCTTATCCAGCTCAGTGCCCTGCTTTAACCCTTTATGATTTCATCTGTGTGAAATTAGCGCTACTGAATATCAAGGACACGTCCCAAAGATGTGTTATGAAGTGTGGTAAATAAATTGGGGTTTTTTTTTTTTTTTTTTACAAAAAAGACATATTGAAAAGCAGCTTTGCAGCAGTAATGCTCCTGAGCCTCTTGGAGCTCATTGCAGCCTGTCAGATAGCTGCTCACACTGTGAACAGGGTTTTCTTTTCACGCATGGGGCTGGAGTTTGAGAAGTTTCTGTCCTTGTCGTGGGGTGGTTGGGGCAGCACTTGGGGGAGCTGCCAACCTCCAGCCTGGTACTGTAACTGCTGCAACCTGAAATCAGGAGATTTAGGGGAGGGACCTATTCATTTGCTTTCTGGCTGTTACGTATTAGAGAATGCTTTGCATCATGTTTTCGAGTTTTTCTGCACTCACCAGTGAGAAATTACATTTTTCATAGGAATAACAGCTGAGGTACTCACACTCTGGAGGTGTTTTTTAAAAATAATTAAAAAAGGTCTAAATCACAAACGCAAAGCAAAACTTAGAGTGCTGAGGCAGTCAATGCAGCTGTAGGAGCTGAGGACATTGGCTATACTCAGTAAATGCCTGAGAGGGGTTTGCCAGTGCCCTGGGGAAGGTTGCATTGTAGGAACCTTAATTCCCTGGATGAACTCCTGCTTTGCAGGCACTCAGTTATGCTCAGCAGGTGTATTGTGAAAATATGCTCTCATTTCTGTACTGCTTGCTTGCTGCCTGATGGGATCCTTCCCTGGTATTTGCTGAAAATCTACACAAAGGTGATTTGGGTCGTAATTCTGTCAAACATGAGCATGAGCTCTGCAGTAGGACAGGGATACCTTAGCTCAGTGACCATTTTTGATTTACAGTGTCAATCTAGTAATTTTCTTTGAAAAGTTGGTTCATAATATATTACATTCAGGTGGAGCTGAGACTGTGTACCCCACAAGCCATGAGCGCCTTGGTGCTCCCCTCTGGGGATAGTCACAGCACTCTGAGCTGTGTATCCACAGTGATGCTGAGGGAAAACGGATCCTTATGGAACATACTCTGTCCTGCTGGGTGTAACAGGTTTTGAAGAGCTTGATTGGGAGACAAATGGAAATTAGACAAATATGTATTAACACTTAACATGTCTATAAAGACAGGAAGAGGCGAGCGTGACATTTGGAGTAGAGGGCTGGAACAGCAGGTTTGGGGTGGGTGGGTGCCCTGAATAGAGAGGGGGCTGTGCTGGGAGTGCTGCCTCACACACCGACCTGGGGGCTCACTAATCTGTATATAGCAGGACCAGGGAACAAATTAAGCTTGGCTTTTTTGACCTCTGGTTGTAGTTGGATAACCTTTATTGCACTTCTTTGGGCCAAAGCAAGGACTTCGGACTGGATCTTCAGTTTGAGTTTAACTAGCCATTTGTTTTACACCAGAAATGCACTGTGAGCTGTGTTTTCCTTATTGGGGCACCTTGGCACGTACGGCTGGAGGTGTGGGAGCTGGGGAGGTATCTGCAGGGAAAGGCTGGAGGGAGTTTGCATGAGAGGGGAGGTCTCTCAGGTCTGGGAGCAGCAGTGGGGATGGTGCCTGCAGTGGGAACTCGAGCATTGCCCAGACCACTGTTCCTGCTGGGAAGCCCCAGCACAGTGGCTGGTGCACTGGCAAACTCCAGCATTCTCCTTTCCCAGCCTGGTGTTTGAGGGGGAATGACCACAGTGCTCACAGTTTGGGTTACGCTGCTGCTTGCTGATCCCTTGACCAAAGCTGGTTTGAAGACAGGACTGGAATTAGACATCACCGTTCGTGTTGTGGGTTGACACGTGGGATTGGACACACAAACTGCCAAGGTTGTGTGTGGTTGTTATGAACAAGGTTTCACTTTCTCAGGGAAAGCTGGGAGTGCCTGGGCTGAGGAACTGTGGGGCTGGGGCTATGGGGGGGTTGGCAGAGAAGGGGGCACCAGGTGCTGGCGTGCTGGGTTCTGTGCAGTGTGGGGGACCTCCCAAAGTAAAGTCTGGGCTGTACAGAGTGGGGCAAAGTCTGTGTGCTTAAAAATATAAAATGCACCAAGTGAATATAACCACTAACATGAGGCAGAACAGTCAGAGGATCCTGTGGGGCTGGGGTGCTGGCAGGGTGTGTTTCTGATCTGTGCATGCTTTTGTTTCTTTGGAGGTTTTTTAGAATTTACTTTCAGCAATGGGTTTTTTTTTTTCTCAAACTTGAGAGAAGCTGTGATCTCACTGCTGGTTGTTCTGCAGGTTCTGTGTTAGCAGAGCGTGTGTTCTTGTAGCCAGGCGCCATCCGACACTGGGCGCGCTGACGCTCCTGGCTGCTGTTGTCTGCCTGATGTTTCCTTCCTTCAGAATCTATATTTAGTGTTAAACAGTATTCACTGTGGCACAGGGCTGGAGGCAGTTGCCTTTCCAGCCAAAGGAAGCAGTTCTCTTTAGGGATAAGAGTGAACGAGGGGCAGGATTTCCTGTGGATACGCACCCACAGGAGAGTTGACTTTTACTTTGAACTTAATGGAGGCAAAATGAAAAGCCTGGACAGTTTATTCCATAGGAAAGATTGTTTTCCTCCCCTGTAACCACCTCCTTTGTGCTTCTGGACACGAATTGAAACTTCTCCTGGGAGGTGGGAACAGGACCGTTTCAGAGCTGTGTTTCGGTGCTTGTCCAGAACCCACAGGTTGTGCAGCTCTGCTGAGGAGGGAAAATTTGTTTTTTTCCACACGGCAGGGCTGTGGCGGTGGGATGAGCCCTGCAGCAGCAGATGTGTTCCCTGGGGAACGGGATCTGTTTTCCTCTCCCTTGTTAGGGCTCTATAAATAGACTGTCTGTGGGGACAGAGCTGCGAAGGGCCAAACCTGTCCCTCTGTGGACAAGGGGACAGTCCCCAGAGCCGTGCGCTGTGCCAAGTGCTGAGGAGCCCCAGCTGTCACTGTGGGGTTCCAGGGTGACACGTGGACACATTGCCCTACCTGCATGGGGACAGGAGCTCCATTTAGTGTGTGGGCAGCTTGTTTACACGGCAGGAGCTCGGGAAGGTTTGGTTGTGTTTTCATCCCTCCAGTATCTGTGCGTGCCCCTGTATGGGTGTGTGTGGCTAGAGCCCCCGGTGGGTGTTTGTTGTCTGGGGAAGACAGGCCGTCCCTGCCCTCCCACACACTGCAGCGTGCTTCCTCCCACAGCTCTGTGAACCTTCCACGGCAGTGATCGTGTCTGACATGTAAGGTGAAAACCTCTGTTGATTTCCTCAAGAAGTGTCCTCTCACTGTTTCCTACAACCATTCTGGTCCATGTGGCAGGATGATGGAGCAGCTGCTCCACTGACCGTGTCTGCTCTGAGTTGGGTTTTTTGAACTCCTGCAGCTCCTTTAAAGGCTCTGGAAGAAAAAAAAAATCAAACGTGAGCTCCTTAGTATGTAGCAGAGCAGCGTGTGCTCCATTTAGGAGCTGTTAAGCAGTACGTGAGGGCAGGTGTGAGGTGACAGCCCTGGTGGGACACAGCACTGCAATCCCCAGTGTGGGCCAGGGGACGTGTGGGCAGTGGTGCAGATCTCTCCCTCCCCGTGTCCCAAGGGGATCTGTGTCTTCTCCTGCTTGTCAGAAGTGGTGTTGCAACAGCAGTGGCGCATCGAACCGCCTCCGCTTACATCACTGCCTGATGTGGGGAGCACGTTTAAAAAGGGGAATGTTCCAATAATGTATTTCTGTACAAAATGTTCCAGCTTTCCTGAGTAACATTTTGTCCTGTCTCAGTAAACTGCAGTGATGTCTTTAAAACCAGAGAAAAGCTCAGTTCCATGCTGTATCACGTGAACTTTCCCTGGTTGTGTTAAGGCTGTTGGTTTTGTTCCAGTTCTCCCAAGTTCTTGGGACCTTCCTCCTGCTTTACCTTCTGTGGGGGCTGAAATTTGTAAAGGAAATGGGAAGGGAAGGATTGCTGCAGTGACCGCAGCAAGTTTCACTTCTGCCTCTCTCCCACAACAGGAGAGTTTGTATGGAAAGCTCTCTGCAAATGCCTCCTTAACTAGAGGATTTTGGCATTGAGAACTGCTTTTTGTAGTTGTCCCTTTCCCTTACACCTGGGCAGAGGTAGGTGTGTTTTCAGGGGTGCTTCCTGCCCTGCTCCTGTGCAGTGCTGGACAGGTGTCCTCCATGGGAGCGCTGAGGTCCTGCCTGTCAGTGCTCACTGCAGGGAAGGGGTTGCTGGAATTCCAGAATTGCCATCGGTGCTGCCTTTTTGACACTGTAGTAACCTCATAAATAACATTGCACAATCCAGAGTTTGGAGTAGTTTTTTGGTTTTAGCTGATGTGTTCATTCTTTATTTTCTTCTTTCATAAAAGCTGCTAAAATTCCATTTTATTCCATAAAGTGTGGTTTTTTTAATTTGGGTGTGGGGGAGCAGGAAAACATTCACTTCCAAAACATACTGTGGGATTTTTTTGCTTGTTTTTCCACTGTAACATGAGGACTGAGCCCTGGTGTGTTATTTGAAGGTGTATTCTGACTGAGACCAGAAACACTGACTGTACATTCAGTTTTTATGTGTAGAAACCCAAAGGCCTTAACGACTGTGAATGGATCTGTATAGCAGTTGGGGCCCAAACACAGTCCCTAAGATTTATATACTCAAATAAAGATCTGAAGGAATCAGCATTCTAGGCATCTAAGATCACCGTTTCAGTATCGCTTGATATTTAGGTTTGCAAATGAATATCGATGCCAGATTTAAATGTACATCTGTTTTAAAAGCAGCAGGGAAATATTTATGTATTTCATTTGAGAGTTTGCTTCTGCTGGAGCTGGCTGGATGAAACGCTTTGTAAAGGGCTATGCACGTCTGTGCCAATTTATATCTTTCTAAGCTTTCCTCTCTGCCAGACGCCTAATGGTCTTTTGTGGAAACTTAAGGGAATACTGAGGATGTTATTTCCAATTGCACATATCAGTTCTGCTGCTTTGACTTCCTTAAAACTGCATCAGCAATGTTTTATTAATTGAGCAGAACTGTTTTCCTTTTAGGACTTTGTTTCTCTAAATTGTTTCTTTTGAGTTGTCCATGGCTTTGAAGATTTATTTCGCCTCATATACTTTATTTTTACCATAAAGCATCACCTAGAGACTTTCTTTGTAAATTTTTCCTTTTAGAGTAACTGTATTTTAGGGCAGTTATAGTACCTAAACCTTGTTCTTGGGTATCCTAAGGGTGCAGGAGGGAAGAGGACTGGCTCCTGAACAGCCAAGATGTCAGTAATAATATATACAGGACAACCGATGCTTCCTGCGTTCAGTTGTTTTGTTGCTTGGGTGTTTTCCCCCCATCCTTCCTGTATGCAGCAAATGCCAAATTTTGGCTTTTGCTGAAGGACACCTGGTTATGACACAACAGTGGAAGAGGTTGCTCCAGTGTCACCTGTTAGGAGGAGACTCTTCAGGTTCCTTCACCCAAGCTAAGCAACAGATGGGCCCATATGGCTTTTCTGGTCCCTGCTTCTCTCTGGAGCTGCTGTCCTGGCCATGCATTGCTCATGTGTCCAGCCCTCCCTCGGGCACCCAGAGCTGTCTGGCATCAGTCTCCTGCCAGGGCAGGATTTGGCAGAGACTCCTGAGCCCCAGTATTGCCAGGTGCTTTCCCTTGGGGCTCCAGTGCTGGGAACTGTGTGCCATGGAGCCCGTGGGCACTGGGTGCTGTTGGACCCCAGTGCTGTGCGTGGCACACCAAGCTGCCAGGTGGGTTTGGGGGCTGTGCCTGTGCCACTTGTCTCAGATCACTCCTGATGATCCCAGTTCTGGAGCTCCTTCCCATCACGAGACAATTTGTCCCGGCCAAGCATTTGGCTCTTTGTGGGAGCACCGTGTCTGTGTGGGGGAGCCCTGTGGGTGGAGGGCATTATCAGTTCTAAACCACCTCTGCCAGGCTCCCCCTCAGCATTGCTAAAACGAGGCTGGCATTTCCATGTGGTGGCTCTGAATAAAGCTGGGAATAAACTTCGTGGACCCTCGGGCCATCAATCAGAGATGTATTTATTACAGAAACCTGCACAGCAGCAAGGAGAAGAGAAAGCATAACAATCATGAAAACCTACTCTCTAGATCAAATTGTAATTAATTTCTAAATATCTCCCTTGGCACTTTATTTCTAAAATAGGATGTAAACAACTCTCATGTGTCTCCTCCGGTATCAGATACTTACATTAGATCACTGCGTATTTATTAGGGTGACAAATTGGTATTTTGGCATCCCCGGGGTCTGCTTGGTGGTAAATTCACAGCCAGTCTTGGGACTGTGGTATTTTGGTATGAAAGCTCTTTCTTCTGGTGAAACAGGGTGTGTTGGAGCCTCCTTGCTGACAGCTCGCACACTGCTGTCGTGTTTCTCCTGGGACTGACTCTGCAGCGATTCTGGGAAAGGCCTGGAATTCCATCCCCGGCACAGCAGTGCCGTGTCTTACAGTGTGTGGCTCGTAAATGTGGATATATCTTCTTAAGGAAAGAGCATTTAATGCTCAGAGGAATTGTTAGACACTGCTGTACAACAATGCATGTGGCTCGTGAGCTTTAGGTCAGAAACATTACTGTCTGCAAGCGTGAGCTCTTACATCATATTACATTATTATTATTATTATTATTTTTCCACGGAACACTTATTAATTTAAGGCAATATTTATGCTGGCCTCCTGCTATGCGGTTACTCCCGGAGTTGTTGGGCTCAGGTGTCCCAGAGCTGTGGGTGTGTCAGGGTGGGTGCAATGTGTCTGTACAGAATGACTGGCCAGGGACGCTCCCACCAGTCTGTTTATTTCTTGTGGAGAAGGCACTGGGAGTCTGTGGGATATTCTGCTTCACGACGCCAGCACAGCGTGGCTGTGAAAAGGCCTGCAGCTGTCACAGCCCACAGGATTAATAAAACATGTGGGATATTTTCAAGTCTCCATAAAATCCAGCCTACAGGAGGAACTGTTTGGATCATTGGCTTTAGTGGCTGCCGTCACTGCTGGGTCTCTGTTGACTCACAGGGGCTCTGCAACTAAAAGTTTCCTGAATTTTTAGCTGTGTCCCTGTTGTAGCTTGGACAAGTGAAAATTGTAATGATGTAGCAACCACAGCAACAGGGTGGATGCACAGCTGGAATATACTGGTGTACAGCTGGAATATACTGGTGTGCAGCTCTCAACGCATCTCACTTTGACTTGGCTCAGAGAGACAAATTACTAATCAGGCTTTTGTCAGCAATGGACAAGGATTTTCCTTTTCCTTTCTGCTAGTCCATGTTAAGTTCTCTTGCTTGTCTTGCCTGCCAGGCAGGCCTCAGCTTGCTGGGCTCCTCAGAGGGTGGCAGAGGTCACTTGTAGCAGGCAGATCTTGTGTCCATAGAGTGATGAGCCGTTCATTGCTCATGGCTTGATGGTCTGGGCCCACCACCCGCCTGGGAGACACGAGTCAGGACGATGCTGCTCCCCTGGGCATGTTTCCATACCACAGAGATCTAAAAGAACAGTTGTAGGTATCCCCCTGTTCAACCTGGGGGAAGTTCATAAAGGTTTAACTTCAAACAAAACCAGAAAGAGACCCTGCAAATACACAAGACAGACCATGGTGGTGGTTGTGAATGTGAATGTTGCCAGAGCTCTGTTTTATCTATCTATGTGCAAGAGCACATATGTGTGATTTACCCTCTTTTTTAGTTTTTCCCATGCCATTCCAAAATCAGGATACAAAGCAAATGGAAAACTTGAGTGTATTAATGTAGTTAATCCCTGCTATTTGCTTACAATTATAGTTTGTGTAGTGTTGGATTAGCTCTTGTTAATGCTCTTAACATGCTGGTTATTCAAATATCCAGGAGCCTTTAAGCTTTCAATAAGATGTTGGTAATGGAAGTTAAATTTGAAGCACATGGGGAGTTCACTGGGGTCAGGAGAGTTAAGATTCCGGGCCCCTCTTATTCCAGTCTTAGCAGTTACTTGTAAATCATTATTCAGCACTAGTTACCACCCTGTGCTGGTGCCTGGCTGGGTGTATCCTGTGCATGGGCTGTGGAGGGGAATCAGCGCAATGGGACCGTGCTCTGGCCCCACTCCTGGTGTGGTGTGTGCCCTGGGACAGCCCAGGCTGAGCCCCCCAAGTGCCAGGGCATAAACAGTATCTGTGTGCTGCTTACCTGCAGGAAACATGGTGATTAAAAATGGTTTAACCTTATGTTTTAAGGGTGTTTCTGGATCTGTGTTAGACCTGTGTAAGCCTGGTCATGTTGCCATCAGATCTATTATATTATTTTCTACACAAACAATTGTAGAAGTCCGGAAGTCTTGTTGCTCCATCTCAGTGTAATGTAAGGCAATCCTTAAGAAAATTATTGGTTATCTAACGCTACTAAAAATGTGTATCTTAAATTAATTGTAGTGTGGGAGTGTTATAACTGAAAGCTGAGCTTCATTAGTGCTGAGGGAAGTCTTTCTCTTCTGTTCTGTCACAATGGATTAGCTGAGGAAAGAATAGGCTTGGGACAGATATTAATACTTTTGACTGGAATATCAAAGAATCACACAATGGTTGGGGCTGGAAGGGACCTTAAACTTCATCTCTTTCTATCCCCTTGCCATGGGCAGGGACACCTTCCACTAGCCCAGGTTGTTCTAAGCCCTATCCAATCTGGCCTTGGACACTTCCAGGGATGCGGCAGCCACAGCTTCTCTGGGCAACCTGTGCCAGGGCCTCACCACCCTCACAGGGAAGAATTCCTTCCCCATATCCCATCTAACCCTGCCCTCTGACAGGGAACCCATTCCCCTCGTTGTGTCCCTCCAGGCCCTTGCCCCAAGTCCCTCTCCAGCTCTCCATGAGCCCCTTTAGGCACTGGAAGGGGCTCTGAGCTCTCTCTGTGTGTATGTGTGCGCTGATGTACAACCACATGCACCTTTCCCAAGTCGACTGCTTTACTTGGCTTTCATTCTTCTGTATATATGGATAGTGTGGCATCATGAGAGAACAGAGGAAATGTTTACCTTTCCTTCTTTTTTTTGTTTGCCTTGTTTACAACCCATGACAAGAGGGACTTAGGGATCACCGTTGCCCATTTAAGATGTTATTTGACATAAATGATACAGCAGAGGAAAGAGGATCCACCTCTGTGAATGCTGCTGGCTTACAGATTATCAAGCAGCTTGCATTTTATAAAAATAGAGTTGTATCAATTATTAAGGCCATGTTGGTTAATTATCAGTCTCTGTCAGTCAAGGCACCCATGAAAAGCAAGGGGCTAGAGCAGTGTGGGGATATCTGCTGGGTATTTTCTGTCACACTCCCATCAGTGACCAGGAATGAGCTTCCCAGTGCTTGTCAGAAAGCACCTGTGACAAGCTTAGCTGTGGCCAAGGGCCCTGGACAGGCAGCAGTGGGACAGATCCCTGCCACCTCCTACCTGCCTGCCCCTCACCTCCTCAGGGTGAGCAGCTGCCCCTCTGGGATGGAAAAGGCAGCCCATCACGTTGCTGTGCTTCCTTCCCACACACCAGCTGCTGATCGAGGTTCTCAGTGTCACTGCAGGTGTCCAGGGGAACCACATGCAGGCACAGCCCCACACTGCTCCTTTGGGCATCTGTGGAACTCTGAGACTTATGCTTGATGTGAATAGTAGATTGCTTTTAGTCACTGCCCTGATTCATCCTGTAATAAATGCGAGCATTGTTGATGCTGAATTAGGTGACCAGTTTCAAGCTTGTCATGTAAACTTCACTCTTTCCATTGATGTTATTTTCTTTTTTGATTTTATTTTTTCCTTTCCTGTTTTCTTTGAGAGATATTCTTGAATGGACTTTCTGTTCCTTTATGCCCAGAGAGTTTAGGAGGTGCTCTTGAATATCCCCATTAAGAACCTGGGACAGAACTGCTCTTTGGAGCTCTTTGGTGTTCTCACCTCGCTTTTGTGCCCTGTCTGCAGGGAGCTGCTGGTCACCCTCCTGACACCCTCTGGTCACCCTCTCCTGACACTTGTGCCCACGGGGCACAAGGCTTTGGGAGGCTTTGTACATACCAGTCCCCAAATTAAACTGAATTGGGGGTGCTTTTACTAACAGATGTTCTTTAATAAAAAGCGTTCATAGTTCTAATTATTTTTTTCACTTGACTCTTTCATGTGCAGAAGAGGTTTGACTGCAGGTGCTGCACTGCTGTTCAGTGCCTGTGCTGGGCCTCTGTCCTACCCAGGGGCTGCTCCAAGGCTCCTTGGCAGGGGCTTATCTGTGCTAGTAGAGTTCTGGCACTAATTTTTTTTCGAGCACTATTATGGCATCGACCCCACGAGCTGAAGCTGCTGAAGATCTGTAGCTTGTTTCAGCTGCTGCTCGGGAGGTGCCCTCTCTCAGCCTTGCTTTTGAGGTTATCAGTGTGATTCTTTGTTTATTTCAGGATCTTCTCATAATATGTTAGGTTGGTTTCACAGTCAGTGAGGTCCTCAAGGGTTTGGAACATCTTGTCCAGGTTAGAGTCCTGACAGTACGTGTTTCCATTACTTTATAAGAGTTAAAGGCAGATGGATCTTTCCCCTCCCCTGCCTTGTGTTGTTTGAGATAAGACTAATTCTGCTCTTGGTGTGAACTGTAATATATATTATGTTGTGTGTGTCTTCACATCCACCTCCTTTGAAGAGGTAGGGATTTGCTCCGTCACTCTTGCTTCGGTTACATCATTCCTGACGTTTCCCTCAGATGTGGCCAGAACAGTTAATTAACAGGTCACCTTTTGCTCTTACTGTTTTAGGCTGCATTTCCTGTGCTTAAGAGAGTTGTGCTGTGTTCGGAATGCAGCATCTCTGTCCGGGAAGGGCCATCTCTTGGTGTCTCTTACACTCTGGATACAGATGGTTGTGGCTGTTTCAAGAGGCGCTGGTTTCTCCTGCGTACGCAGACACCAGTTCATAGACAGGTTCGGTTATTTAGAAATACATACAGAGCAGGCAGTAGATGCTCAGTATCTTTCTTTCAGCTCGTGATGTGTTTTGACAGGTTTTCCTGCCATTCCTGCTGAATCCAGCGCAGGCCCTGGGCCGTGTCCGTGTCGCTGCTCCACTCCCAAGGAGCTGCTCGCTCCTGCCCATGTGTTCCTCCCTGCGGAGCTGCTTTCGGCATTGTTCCACAGGAAGCTGGGACTGCCTTGGTTTCTGTTAGTATTCCCACCGTGTATTGTGTCTTGATTTAGAGCCACTCACAGGAAAGGAGATCAGCTGAGAAGGTCAACAAATAGGCTTTACTGGGTTTTCGGTAGCTCCTGGACTGTCAGTGGTGGAGGTCAGACTGGAGAGCAGGGACAAAGAGGTGGTTCCCAGAGCCCCTTGGGCAGCTGGGGGACCCTGGTCCTGACACACCAACCCAACACCACAGGCAGCCTGGGGCTGGCACAGCTCTGTCCCCTCAGGGCAGTGTGTCCTGGGTCTGCCCCGGTGACACTCCCCTGTCCCTGAGCGCTGTCAGCCCCCTCCCCGAGAGGGACAGAGGCTTTGCCTCAGGCACAGACTGTCTTTGCCGCTCATGCTCTCCTTCCCCATCGTGTGTGTCTCCCGTGGTGCTGTGTCCTGTGGGCAGCCAGTGTCCCCTGTCACAGGAAGGGTGGGCACAGGCCCTTCCTCTTCCTCTGCCCTCAGGTGCCGCTTTACCCCAGCGCTGCCTCTGCCTTTATTCCTCCATTTCTCCTGGTTCAGCACCCACAAGCCTCTGCTTTGCTGAGCTGGGAGTAAAACAGTCTTGAACTCCACAACGACAGACACGTGTGCCCAACCCTGTTTTTCAATTTGTGGTAATTAGTTTTGTGTCCCTTCTGCCCTGCGCCTGAACCTCGTGCCTGTCACTGTGGGTTGTAACAGCAGCAGGGTGGCACTCTCTTCTTTTTCTGCTGCTGCTTGGGAAAACTGTGGGCTTTCAGAAGCAGAATCACAGGATCAACCAGGTTGAAAAAAACACTTGAGATCGAGTCATTGGCCTTCTTGGCCACCTGGGCACTCTGCTGGCTCACGTTTAGATTCTCGTTGATTAGAACCCCCAGGTCCCTCTCCACCTGGTCGCTCTCCAGCCACTCTGTCCCCAGCCTGTAGCGCTGCACGGGGGTTGTTGAGGCCAAAGTGCAGGACCTGGCACTTGGTCTTGTTAAACATCATACCACTGGAACTAAGGGACACTAAATTTGCAGTTGGAAGTTGTTTGTGCAAATGTAAGTAATGAAACCACCGCGTTGAAGTAAAAGTTTGGATTTTGAAGAATCTGCACTTTTCCTTTAAGAGTTTTTTCATAAAATCATGTGTCACTCCAGTTTTCCTCATTGGTTTGTCTACGTTGGCTTTGAAATGCGGTGGACAAATAATGTGAACAGAATGTGCAGGTTATCTTTTTTTTGTTTGTCAGCTCCAAGTGTAAAGGTGGTACAAAACACCACAATAGCAGTACCCAGCTGATGGAGGGTTTTGTTAGCATTGTCTGTTTAGTTTGATAGAGCACAGGAACAGAGAGGGTTGCAAGTCTATGTGAGGACAAGAAAAGATTTAAATCCAATAGATCTTGGAATGTAGATGTCTAGAGGATGCCAGCAAACTTTTGAAGACAATACAGGAGATCAAAAATTTTGATCAAAAAATCTTAATATAACTAATTATGGTTGAAATAGCTGTGATGGTCAGTCATGTTGATGGACCTGAAAGCAGTTTTTGAATAAGGCTGTTACTGGTCAAACAGAACTTGATCAAAGGTTTTGCTTTTCATTAAATAGCTAGAAAACCAAGTATAATAAAGGGAGGGGAAAATAGCCTGTATTTCATATTTTTGTCTGAATGTAGCTCGAAGGAAGGGATGAAAAGTCCTGCCTGGGACTGCACTTTAAGAGACTATAACAGCAGCAGGGCCAGCATGGTGCTGTGGGATGCCAGGAGACCTTTGGAGCTCAGCGTTCAGGGATCCCTCAGCCCATGTGGGGTTCTTGGAGCTGTTTAGGTCAGGCACTTAGATGTTTGGGTTGGTTGTGCCTTGTGTTCACTCAGCGTGCAGAGTCCAACTTGCCAGTTCTCCTCTGGTTCGTTTTGGAGCTCAGTGAGTTTTCACAAAGTGAGTCAAGAATTTTTTCCCTTTAGCTTAAAAAATGAGCCTATTCTTTGCTAAAAATAACCTTCACAAAATAGAACCTGCTTTCTATAATTCATCGGCATTCTTCCATTTCCCTCTGAATGAAACTAAAAAGAAATTTTCCAGGCTGTTAATTTGGTTTCATTTAGTTCTTTCCCCTTTTTTCCTTTGAATGAAAGGCTCCTTACCCTGTCTAAATATATTTTCTCTTTCTCCTTCTTTTTGAAAAGACTCCTTCCCCATCTGAATATATTTTTACAACAGGCTTAAAGCTTTTCTTTTGGCTGTTGGGTGTAATTTTGTAGGAAATGGAAACATGGAGGAGAAGAGAGACTACTTGTGTGTTGGATTTGAAAAGCTGCTTGTTTTCAGGCTATTACCAGCTCATGTGGTGTCCATGTGTTCACGAGCTGGCTGGTTTTTCGTATAAGCCTGACCAGTACAGTGACCAGCATGACATAAATAGACCTCAAGTGGAAACTTGTTATGAAAAGAGATGGTTTTAGTGGGATTTGGAATTCCAGGAAAAGGTCAAAACTGCTTTTAATTGAAGGGAGCAGTGCACACAGGACACATGTCCTGTTATTTTAACATGGATCCCACGTGGTGCTGCCGTCTGGAAGTCGTGCATGTTTGGGAGGAAAGGGTTTCTTTTTGGGAAGGGTTTCTATTTGTGGCTCTATGGAGTCAAAATGTGTGCCTGATGGGAAGGTAGGATGAAACCAGAGCCGTGCTCCCCTGGGCTTTGGGGTGTTTGCAGAGCTCAGGGAATGTCAGAATTTGGTGCGTGTTTGAGGAGCAGCCTGAGCTTAAAGCGGGCAGAGAACCCTGAGGAATCCATGCGGACCAGGCTTGCTCCCCCGAAGGGATATGGGCATAGGGCAGAGTGACCCGGGGCCTGAGTCATGAGGGGAAGGGAGAATGGTGGGAAAGAAGAGCACTGAGGGCTTGAGAGAGCGCCCTGGAGCAGACGAGGCTCTGGGGAGACCTTTGAGCCCATTCCAGTGCCTAAAGGAGCTCCAGGAGAGCTGGAGAGGGACTTGGGACAAGGGCCTGGAGGGACAGGACAAGGGGGAATGGCTTTCCACTGCCAGAGGACAGGGTTAGATGGGATATGGGGTAGGAATTCTTCCCTGTGAGGGTGGTGAGGCCCCGGCACAGGTTGCCCAGGGAAGCTGTGGCTGCCCCATCCCTGGAAGTGTCCAAGGCCAGGTTGGATGGGACTTGGAGCAACCTGGTCTAGTGGAAGATGTCGCTGCCCAGGGCAGGGGGTTGGAACGAGGTGAGGTTTAAAGTCCCTTCCAGACCAAACCATTCTGTGATTCCATGATATTCCAAACAAATTGTTAGTATCTGTCCCAAGCATTTTGCTTTCTTTTGTCTCTCCTGCCATTCCTCGAGCTGTTGCTCTTTGGCTGATCCCCCAAGGGCAGGAGCTGAGGCTGTGGTGTGGACAGGGGAGAAGGACCCAGAGCAACCAGCTGGCACAGGGCTGGAGGCAGGGGAAGCCAGAAAGGAGGCTGATAAGGTGGAGTTGGGATTGGTGAGTGGGGAAATACTGGTCCATCGGTGAATGGTATGAAAGAATTTAGCATTGAAGAGGACAGGGAAAAGAGTTATTTCCATTACGTTACAAAAAGAATGAGATAATTTAATGAAGGACAGAGTATGGAGAGAAAGGATGGGAAGAAGGCCAAAGTCTGTGGAAGACATGAAATATAATGTGTCTATTTTTAGGCAGAAAAATAAGAGGATGATAAATCATCTTTCTGCTTGATTGTTATCTCCAGTCCTTCAAAACTTCAAATCGTTTCGTTTATAGGAGGTGACTGGGGAGGAGTTTGAGGCAGAGGGCTCGGTTGCAGAATTGTACCACTCAGTGGTAAAAATGGAAGGAAAGGAAGTGGTCGTGCCGTAGGAGGGACTGTTGGAGGAGGGTGCGGTGGTGGGGAGCTGGGCAGCGGAGTGTTGAGGTGACAGCCCAAGCTGTGGGCAGCTAGGGGAATCACAGCAGCCACAGGACTCACCAGAACCCAGCCTGGGCAGAGGAGTCCGTGTTGGCAGCCCTGGAGACCTCGTTAGCATCTGCTCTATCGGAACTGCCTGCCCAGGGACTTAACGGGTGCCTTCCAGTGCTGCTTCTTTCTCCTACTCCAATTTGTATTTCTGTCATCACCTCTTCAAACCTTCCTGTGTCTGTGGGATCCCAGAAGGAAAGAATCTGCACGCGACAGCCTTGTTCAGCACCTCTTCACGTTATTTCACTGGGCTTTTGCCACCTGCTGTTCCTGTGTCAAGGAATCTCCCTTCTGAGAGCTGTGATGTTCACTCGACCCCTCACTTCTCACCCGGGATGGCGCAGTTAACAACCCTTCATGGGATTAACTTGTTTAAATCCGGCCCCTTGGAGCTGGGCATGCAGCTGCAGCCTGTGTTCAGCTCCATGTCTCCATGCTGCTGCCTCCAGGGCAGGACGGGACACAGGGCAATGCTCCTCGGCCCTGGTGGGGATGGGGCCTGACCCCGCAGATGGCCCAGGGGCCTCGGCCTCACGCCTCTCTCCAACATCCCTCACCCCGGTTTGCTCTCCTGACTCTGCCACTTTGCTGCCTTTTTTGTTGTGTGTCTTAGAAGTGGAGAAAAGGAGGAAAAGGGGAAGGTCCTGCAGCTTTTGGTGACTTGCATCATCTCATTGTGCCTGGCTTGGTTCTGCAATCATTTCCATAAATCCATTCCCTCTGAGCCTTTGTTTTTGTTAGTTAGTTTGATGGGTCTCACAGGAGTCAGGTATGGGTTTTCCAGGCCATTGGTGAGACAGTGACCATTCTTCCAGAGCTGAAGGTCTCGATGGACCTGGGGACAGTGCACAGCAGCTCTACAGGGGACATCTGCCATGGGCTTCCAGGCCTTCCAAGTACTGACTCCTGGGGTTAAAAATAATAAGAAAATAAAGACTTTTTAAAAACAACCAAGCAAAACCCAAACACTCAAAGCACTGTTCTTCCCTATTTACATGCTGCCTCTGCTTTTTCACTAATCCAGGAGCTGGTAGAGATGGTTGCAGTGAAATGTGGCAGCAGGAGTGCCACTGGCAGCTTTGATTTAATTGTCACTTGTGGCTGAGTCCTGCTCACGCTGAAAATCCATTCCTGGTATGCTTTCAAATGTAGCTGTTGTGGGTTTTTTTCACGTGGGTTTGAGATTGGAGTTTTCTTGGGAGCTCTGGGTATTACATATGAATTTATATCTCCTCCAGTGGGAGGTGGGTATGGGTACAGCGATGCTCTGTTCATAGTCTCTGTTGTGCAACGATCTTGTGCTCGGTGGACCTTCTTGTTCTCTGTAACTTCCTGAAACAAGGTTGGAGCCAGGTGGGAGTTGGGCTCTTCTCCCGGGTCACAAGTGACAGGATGAAAGGAAACAGCCTCAAGTTGCAGCAGGGGAGGTTTAGGTTGGATATTGGGGAAACTTCCGTCATCAAAAGGCTTGTCTGGCCATGGCACAGCTGCCCAGCATAATGATGGAGTCCCCATCCCTGGAGGGATTAAAAGCTGTGTGGATGTGGCACCTGGGGATATGGATCAGTGATGGGTTGGCAGTGCTGGGGGAATGGTTGGACTCCATGATTTTAGAGGTCTCATCAAACCGAAATGATTCTCAGGTTCCCTGCAGATGGCAAGTAATCCCCAGGACATCTTGTGACTATCACAAATAAAGGGAGTGAGAAATGCATGGATTGTTTGTTTCTTAAGATCAGATGCCCATTGCTTAGTGAGGCTCCACTCTGGTTTGGACATCAGCACCTGGTGCTGTCAGAGCTGCGCCAGAGCACTGTGCTGGGCTTTAATGGGAGGTATCACAATCCCCAGAGTCCTGTTTATTTGATGGTTTGAGTCTGGCCTTTTGGTTTAGACCATAAACAAATCATATACAAAGCACGTTCTCAGGTCATACCTGTTTTGTAGAGGGATTAAAAAAAACCAAACCATCAATAAGTCCTGTGCCTCCTTTGTAACTTCAGCATGAAGTCAACTTGAAATCGCCGCAGCTCGTGATTTGCTTGGTTTCTCTTTGGCTGTTATAAGAGCAGCAATCCTTACTGTTCCTCAGTGGGTTGTCTCACTATGTTCAGGATGAAGGGGAGAAGAGTTAAGCTGGTAAGCAAGCGGTTCCTGGTGGGCATTTCTCACAGGTCAGTTTTACCTCCTGCCTGGCGGACACAAGGTTTATCTGTGCTGGCCGAGGGGTAGGGCACAGGTGGGAGAAGGGGATGTTGTATTCTCTCTGTATATTAATTTAGGCTGACCCTGAGCTTGGGCAAAGGTTCAAGCTCTGCACCCAGAGTGAGATCTTCCATAGGGAATATGGACAGTGCTCATCACTGGGGAAAAATAATTGTTCCTAAGGAGAAGAAATTTCACCTTCTTGACCAGTAATGTCTCAATTCCAGAATTGTCCAAGGATGAATAACAAAGGGGAGGTGATGGGTAGCATGGGACAAACCTTGTGCCTTTTCCCCTTAGCTTTCGAAAACTCTTGAGGCTCACAGGATGTTTCAGCCTTACAAATCATTACAGTACCTGTGGGCAAACCTTCGTGCAACAAGCAGTCAGGATAAAATAGTAAATTCAAAGTTGTATCCAACTATATGAAAATAACACACTTCATGGGGTAATAGAGCAAAACAGAGGTTTTGTGCCTGTGTGTTTGCCTCTGGATAGGTGGTTTTGGAGCTGTTTGTAAGGGATGACGTTGAGGCATCTCTCTGGCTTTGTTTGGTGTGTTCTGCTGACTCCCACAAATACTGCATGGTCCTGCCACTGCTGTGACAGGAAAGTCTCATCGGAGTTTTTATTCACCACCAGGATGCAAAAATTATCCAGAAGTCTTGTTGTTGAAGATAAAGCTCAACAAATCAATTCTTTCCCTCTGTGAGCATATCTAGGCCAGCCTCTAATGCTGAAAAGGACAGAACTTTGCACTCACTGTGGTTTTGCTGCTTTGGTTTCCGTAACTTCTGTAGCAATCTGGAAATGCTTCTGCCAGTTTGTCCTTGGCAGGAGCTCTAGTGGACTTGAGCATCCTGTGGAAGCACCGTCATCCCTCTGACCCACTTTGTTACAAGTAAATCCAGGTCCCTTGCAGCTCAGGTGGCTGGGTGTGGGCGGGCCGGTGAAGTTTCTTATCCCCAGGTGATGAATGTGCCCATGTAACAGGACATGAATTTCAACACAAATCAAGTCTGCTGATTGAATTGCCTGATAAACCTGTGTGGGTACAAATGCTGTGCAGTCGTACACAAAAATGCGCCTTCTTGGTGAGAATCAGAGGAGACTTGGAAAGGAAAGGCATTGTCCATTGGCATCATGGAGGAGCATCCTCGTGTTTGTACTTTTTGCTTTAATTGTGAAAAAAAATAAATCCCCACTTGAAGGTACTGAAGAAAGGAATTAAGTATTGGGATATTATTATAAAAATACATTACTCCTGTTCCTAATTAATTTTTATCTTTTGTTTTTCAGCCAGAAAATTTGCAGAAGAATTGGCTTCGGGAATTTTATCAGGTAAGGTAAAGCTTTTTTTTTATGGAGTTTTGTGCACACTTGCTTATTGGCATAATTTGTAATGTCAGGATCTTTTGCTTTGTGAAGTGTAATCACTGACTAAGGTAAAAAACAGCTCTGAAAAATGTATCTTTATGGATTTCTAAGTAATCATTATAAAAATGCAGCATATGAACACTATTTGTTCTCATTAACAATACTCTGCCTTAAAGAAAGGGTTGATGTTTTATAAAATTCACTTTAGTTTGGCACTGGTCTTTCAAGTCTCCCGAGTAAAAGAGGTATTTGAGTATTTAAAAAAGAAATAAAAATCTGTTGGGAAGTCTGGTTTATCTTAATATTGAAATATGACAGTTTCTGGCATTGGTTTGTAATAGATCAGTCCTGTGTCTGCTCTTTCTTGAACATTTTCTTGTTTGGGCAATGTGACACTGAACCCATGTTATAGAATGTTCTGTAAACTTTGGGTGTGAGGTTTATTTTAAAAGTATAAAAGGCCCTCTGACTTGTTTAACTAGCAGACATGCAGAAACATGGAAATAAGCAACAGGAAATGAGCACTGGTGGGGCTTGAAGGTGTTATCCCTGGGAAGCAGCACAAGCGCTGGGTCACTCCAAGAGCTGGTGCCACAGCTGCCACAACTGAGAGTCAAAGTCACAGACTCACTGAATGGTTTGAGTTGGGAAGGACTGTAAAGCCCATCTTGTTCCACCCGCTGCCATGGGCAGGGGCACCTTCCACTAGACCAGGTCGCTCCAAGCCTTGTCCAGCCTGGCCACTGAAAGGAACCACGTGGTACTGAAGGGCCACAAGATTTCTTTATTCAGTCCTACTTCTCTTATAGAAAAATGGTTAAAGTGACAAAATTGTGGTTTTCAAGTTTTAAACTGAAACTGTGTGCAGCAAAGATCGTTAGCAGTATTTTATCTTTTGCTTTTGGTAACTGAACACGCCCTGTACTTCTTTACACTCTCCGGTTACTGGTGCAACCTGGGACCTTTATTGCACTGTGTAAAATACTGCAGTTTGCTTTTTCTGGCAAATGTAAAGAATTTGCAAAAATCTGAGGTGCACTAATCAATCCTACATTCTTCAGTATCTGCCAAGTTCCGATTCATCTCTTTATTTTTCTTCTTCCATCTTGGTTGATCAATGCTGTATGTACATGGTGCTTGCACTGCACAGGCATCTCAGCCAGCGTTGACTCCAACCCTCCGCGGCTTCAGGAAAAACTCTTCCTGAAGAGAAATACAAATAAACAGAACTCTTTTTATTTAATTTTCTATTTTTTTTTTCAGATGGCTGCATATTTTTCAGCATCACATGACTTATTTATATATATCTTTATCGAGGAGACTCCTTCCCTGTTCCCTTGTTTGCTGAAGCAGGATGAGTGCTATGGAAGTGCTTCTGAATAGTTTGTGGAAAACAGGAAGAGGAGGGGAATAGAATGAGCTGCTGCTATCTTAAGGCAGGGACCACTGACGTGTGACTGGATGTGGTCTGTCTTTGGTCCAGTGAATATTGTGTTTAGAGAATTCCAAACAGGAAGGTGGTGATCCATTAACTCTCCACGAGGCCAGTCGAGGGCAGAGTCTTGACCAGGGAAAGTGTCACTGAGGCAGATCCGAGCCTGTCCCTCAGCTGTGGGGGTTCTGCAACATCCCCTCTCCCTCTCCATGCCTCTGCCCTCTGTCCCTGCAGTCTGAGAGCTGTATTTTAAAAAGGCAGGAAGAGTAGCCAGGACAAGGCTAGCAGTGCTGTGTGTGGTCAGAGCCAGCCGTGCCCTGTGGTCCCTTATCCTACTTCCCCTCTCGTCCCTGCACAGGGTGGCTGCTCACACCGCGCTCTCCCATGCAGTAGGAAGTGGAACAAAACTCGATAAAAAGCTCCTTAAGGAAGAGACGAACGTGGCTGTACCAAAAGTCGCTTAGCACCATCCTAGCTCAGGCTGCAGAGCGACCCAGTGAATGTACAGCTTCAGGGGGGATTGCTGTGTTTAATTCCACACGCTCTGTGCACAAACCCTGCGAACTGAGGTTCAGCATCATCGCTGGAAAATGACTCTTCGTGTTTCTTCGTAAACTTGAAACCAGATAAACCGCAGACCACAGTTTTTTCCATTCTTCTGAGGAATTCAATTTGCATATGTAGTTGTGTCAGGGCAGTTTGCATAACTTCAGAGGATGAGGTCCTTGTGCAAGTAGTCAAAATGTTCTCCACGGAAAAGGAAGCACCATTACCACTCTTAATTTAAAATGTTTCTAGAAATTAAATCTGTAATGTCTTTTCAGTTGATGTCAGAGAGTGTATCAGTTACAGAGCATTTTGGGGGTTTGTTTTTAAGTTCCAGTAAATTAAAATAAGGGATTTTAATTGCTGTGATGGGTAAATACAAGTCATGTATTATCATTGATTGACATGCCGTATGCATTTCTGAGGACATGGCAGGGCTAAAATAACATTCAAATGTCACATACTAAATTTTTTAAACTTCTGCCATTGATCTACAGATACCCTACATTATTAATATGAAAAATATGGGAGATCTAATGCTGTTAAATTAAACAGTTTGTCCAAGAAATACAAACAGGAAAAAGATTTACTTCAAAGACCCTTTCAGAGCTGGTTTTAGCAGCAACTCCCAGCCCAGAGAGCCACCAGCTGACAGCACAGTAGATGTAGCTGAGAGGTGTTGTCCTCCCTGATCTGGTTACCTTGGATTCATCCACCTGCAGTCCTATAGAAGCGGAGCCTTCATCTGGGTGACAGCTGACTGGGTAGTTTAAAACGGATTTAAGGTGTAATTTTCTACCAGTTTGCTATTAATTGCTGCTTTTCCCCCAAGGAAGAGTAAAACTAAATGAAACAGGAGTTCAGGTGCACTCAGTCCCAGATATTTCATAGAATCATAGAATGTTAAGGGTTGGAAAGGACCTTAAAGATTATCTAGTCCCAACTCTCCGTGCTGTGGGCAGGGGCACCTCCCACTAGACCAGGTTGCTCAAGGCCTTGAACACCGCCAGGGTTGGGCCATCTGCAGCCCATGCTAGTGGGGCCTTTCCCAGGCAAGTGGGGGACTGCTGGAGTAGCCAGTGGCCGTGAGGCACGGCTGACCACCGGATCCAAGGAGGAAAGGTGCCCTGGACCTCAAACTTGCCTGTTTCCCAGTGCTAGATTTATAGTGGAGCTTTTCCTCCCTGCTGCTCTGCTTTGTCCATTTTATCTCAAGGGCGTCAGTACATGGCATTCACCTTGGGGCTCCATAACACTTTTCTTTATGTTTGTTACAAGCCGTAGGTTTTGTGTTCTCATTACATGTAGATAAAGAAAGACACCTAGGGGGCAGCAGCTTAAAGGAGGAGAACGAACGCCAAACTGCTGTTTTGCTAAATATCACCTAAATATCAGGTAGAGGTGAGCAGAGAAGACACTTTGCCTGCCAGCAGTGTCCCTGCTTCGGGTGTTTTCTCCTGTGACTGGGGGCCTGGAAGAGGTGTCAGACTTGGGTGTGAAATAGTTTGATTTGAACTCTGGTCCTTTTTCTAGTAAAAATTCTCTTACCCCAGGAACTTATCTCGGAAACAAGGATGCGAAGGGGCTGTTTGGGGAGAGTGGAAAATGCCTGAAAACAGCGGTTTGGTGCATTTTATTTGTGATGGGGAAGAGTTCGGTGCTTATCAAGAAATGGGATGATATCATGAACTAGCTGCTGTGCGAATGAGAATATTCACAGAATGTGCGTGTCAGAATTTTGTCCCAGTCATGCAAAGTGCCTGTGCCTCGGCTCACAGCCTCTGTGTCAGTGCACAGGAAAAAGGACAGGGGAACAAGAAGCTTCAAGAGCATGGGAGGAAGCTGTTTGCAAGTGTGTGTGTGTGGGGGAGTAGGAGCACAGAGAAAGGACTTTTATTGACTTATTTATTTACTTAGGGCTTTCTTTCCTTTTCACCCCCTCCTTCCCCATACCTTGTCCTTTCTCCAGCTGCACTGGGCAGGAAGAGTTCAAAAGCTGGAGCTGTTGCAAACCTTCACTAATTTTAGTAACAGTCTTTTGTGTTGCATTCGTGGCAGACGGTCATTTTAGATGAAAAGCCCTCTGCCTCCAGGTTTTTTCCCCTAGTGCAATTTTCCATGTTGCCTGATGCGTTTGAGAGTATTTTGAGCGTTTACTTGTAGTTACACAGAAGTGAAAAGTTTACCTAAAAGCTAAAGGTCATCTTGGTATTGCGGTGTGGGAACTTGGTGTGTTACTTTGGAAAGAAAGAAGAAAGAAGAAAATAACAAACAAAAAGCCCTCAAACCAACCAAACAAAAAACCCCAAAATACAACAAAAACCCACCCAGCCACTCAAAGGTTGTTGCTTAATTATTTTGGTGGACTTAATGCTGTTTGTTTTATTAGAGAAGGTAATTAACCAAAAAGCTCTGTTGCAGCCCCCAGCAGCTCTTGTGAGCTGAGGTCTTGGCCCTTTCTCAGAGGGCTGGAAGTTGTGGATGTTTCTTCTTTCCTGAAGCTTTTCCTCAGGTGGAGCCATTTGAGGGTTTTCTGGTTGGTTTGAATCCATGGCCTGTGTTCAGGCTAGGGAGGGGGGCCTGAGCTGCAGCACTACAGGGCTCTGGGTGTGCAGTCCCTGGGAGGCACTTTTATTTTATATCTTCAGACTTACAGAAATGGTGAAGATTTGGATTGCTTTGAGACCACGCATGATATGTTGACTTGTACATATTTCACAGCTCACAAGGAGGCTAAAGCTCGTACTTTGTTAATTTTTTTGAGCAGTCCTGTGTATGGGCAATGAAGGCTCAGGCTCCTCTCCTGCCTTGCTTGAATGAGGTCTGAGCGTGGTCCCCTCGCTCCAGGGAGGCCTGGCTGGCAGCTCCTGCCCCAGCTCCAGGAGACCCTGACTCACCCTGGCCTGTGGCACTCTGGGCCAAGGCACCCCCACTGCCAAGGGTGCCCTCCCCGTCCCCTCTCCAAAACAGGCAAAGACGTGTAGCAGTGGGAAGGTGTCAGGTTTGTACTTTTCTCCAGTTTTATATTAATTTAGCTATGTTGGAGCATCTTGCTCAGTTACCCACGTTCCCCAAAATAACTCCTGATTGTGGCTTCCTTTATGCTATTTTTGTGTATCCAGAAATTGAGAATAATGCCCAACTTGGTAAAAACATTGTGCTGCTGCGAATGCAAATTACATGTTTATGTTGGTCTCGTGTATGATCTTTAACCTCTGGCAACTGGGAGTTTTCTGCTCTGAAGTATTCATTACTCATTATTATGTACTGTTTGTTCTCCATAAGAGTAGAAAACTAGTAAAAGGTAATGAAGCAGAACCAATTTGCTCTTAGTTGGAGGAGTTTTATTATATGAGAAGACATAACTAATATTCAGGTATGCTTTAGTGGTTTAACCTGCAAGGAATGCCATGACAACCTCTACTAAGCCAGTGCTGTTTCCCCATGGATATATCCTCATCAATATAAGTTTTTTTGTTTTTTTTTTTTTCTTTGGGTTTTTTTTAATACCCACTGTGATTTCAAGTTCTCAAGGATTTAAATGCAAACCAAAAAAACTGTGTTCTGCATCTCAGTTCAGAGCCTGGGAGTGTTTTCTGTTGCTGCTGCAGCACAGTGGAATTGTTCTTCAGTGTTTTCCCAAGGCAGGACTTCCCTATTCAGGGCTCCCTGTGACAGATCATGAATGTGAGATAGTTTATGCCTAGACCTTACATGAAATTGTTTATTTTACTTTTGTCTTACCAGTTCATTAGTTTCATTAGCTGTGTAAGAAGAGCTCGTACTGAAGCAAACTTGTTGTAGTTCAAATGAGTAACATGGTGCTGGTTCTGCTGTACCCACAGTTGGTGTTACTGGTGCATTGCCCTGGAACAGTGAGAGTGGATGGACTACAAGATTAAATAATTACAACTGCTTTCTGATGATGGTAACTTCATAGAGCTGTCCAAGTAGATGAGATCAGGATGTAGAGTCCAAAACTGATTTGGAACAATAAAGCAGATGGAGAATTGGGGTGGCATTGTGTTGGAGACCACAGATGAGCTCTGTTCTGAAGTTCCACTCCATAGGCTGTGTTTGGTTAGTATTTCTCTCCAGGTAGTGAACAAAATGAACCAACCAGGTAAAGAAAGGATGCTCCATAGTCCTTCACTGCTGCTGCACTCTGTGACGACAGGCTGCTGTCTGTGGTCCCTTGGGCAGCACCCTGGGAAGAAAGGAGGAAGCATCTGTACAGGGATGCTTTCTCAGCAGCTTTCTCTCAGCTGTTTGTAAACCTATAAAATCAACTAGTATTACTGTAAGCTTTCGTAGTTATGGGAAGTATGTATCAGAGGAAAAATATCTCCCAGTTGGGTATCATTTCTTGTGGTTGAGGTACTTTTTTTTTTTTTTTAGCCAGCTGGTCTGTCGTCTGCATGCTGGTTTTGGTTTTTTCAATTGGACTTTCCTTTGGGTCCTGCTCTGGCTCATTCTTGGTCCCTACCAATGGTGGTCTGTTTTAAAGCAAGACTTCTGTTATCCTTGTTTGCAGAGACCAGCATTAATGGGATAATGAAAGTGCTCAAACACTTAAGTGGGAGTATTTGCTTTTTGCTTTTATACTGTAACACTGACAGCAGCTCCTCTGAGCGCTTCAGTGAGCAGGTCAGTGGCAAGATGTGTTTCAATGACAGGGAAGCTTGAGGTACAGAGGAAGAAGTAACTGTCTGAAGTCACTCGAGGCACACAGCAGGACATTCCCTCCGTCCTCGAGGCTGACCCAGTGTAGGTTGGCAATGCTGTAATTCCCTGGGACCTGGACACAGCGGTACTCCGGGTTCCCCTTGGCTTTGGTGTGCTTGAGCCACTGCCAGGCCTCCCCTTGCTGAACTCTGTGGCTGCCAGTCCCACTGCCCCCTCTGCTGCTGGCCCTGGCTACTCCCACTGACCTGGACTGCTCGGGGCACTGATGGAGAGCAGTGTTCCAGGGATGTCCCTGAGGAAGGATGTGCCACCAGCTGGTGATACACCTCGCTGTGTGTCACCTTGCCCTCTTGTGCTCTGGCGGGGACTGGCTCTGTCTCCTGCCCGTGGGCCCTCCCTGCCACAGCACATCCCCGAGTGGGGCAGCTCTGCTGCTGTCATGAGAAGGTGCCAGCTCGGAGCAGGGCCCTGTGACTGCTTCTGACTCAATGCTAAGCTGCTGTGGTTTGGATTTTGCTGATCTTTAGTTCATTGTCTTTGAGCTTAATTGTCTAATGAGATTATTTGTGCAGTTGGGAATGAGGGATTTTGTACTCTGTCATCAGATCAAATGGCAGTTTCTCTCCACTGTGGTTTAAAAGAAACATCCACAACTTCCAGTTCGAGTGTCCCATCCCTAGAAGTGTTCCAGGCCAGTTTGGATGCGGCTTGGAGCAACCTGGTGTAGTGGAAGGAGTCCCTTCCTGTGGCAGGGGCATGGAACAAGAAAAGACCTTTAAGCACTAACATTAGCCACTTTTGATTTACATAATTAAAAGTAAGACTGCAGTGGTTTACTGTGTGTGCCTTTTCAGAGTTGTGGGGTAGGCAATGAGTACAAAGGGAAAGCAGTCCCTTTGTTTTTTCAGCTGTTCTTCCCTGGGGGGTGTTGAGGGGAGAGCTCTCCAGTCCCCGTGCCCTCCTCCCGCACGGTTCTGCCCCAGTAGGAGTGGGAGAGGTGCTGTGCCCCCCACATGAGGAGCACCCGAGCCTGCAGCCAAGGCCTGCACAGGGCAGCTGGTTCACGATTCTGCTGGGAGCAGCTGTTGGGAACCAGCCATTCTTCCTCCCAGTGGCTGCAGGGACAGCGTGGGGCTGTGCTGGCTGGGGCTGCCCAGGGCCACCCATCAGAAAGAAGGGAATCCTATTTCGGATTTTAGCTTGTTCTCTCCCCGTGTGCTTGCATCATTTATCGTTTCAGGCTGCTCCCTTTTAGAATGGAAGTAGTTCTTCAGCTTGTGTCAGTTAATTCACACTAAGATGTGGAGTACAAGTTGTAGAGACTCAGTATCAACACAGAGACATTTTGGATGTGGTGTTTGAAGTGCTGAATAGAGACAGCACAGAGAGAATTCCGTAGGACAGATTAACGAAGAATGTGTGTTCAAAGCAGCAGCAAATTTATAAATACTGTATATTTGATTTGATGCACGATGAAAGACAGAAGCATTCTAGGTTTGTGGTGTGGTAATTGCATCCTAGTGCTGACTGTTTAGTATCTAAGATATTTGCAGTGTACGAGACTAACACCTGGAATAGCGTGATGGATTTCCGTGCCTCCTGTGTTAGATATGTGTGTGTACCATAATGTGCGTGGTATTTAAATACTTTTATAAATAAGATACTCCGTAAATAAAAATATCAAACACAACAGCTAATCAGCCTTGGGAAATTTTGTAAAAGTGGAAAGAAACCCACTTAACAGTTTAATTGAGGTGTTTGAACTCTTCCACCTCCCAGACAAGGAGAGGTTTTGATCATCTTAATGACATCAGCTCCTCTTTGAGGGGAGTTGAACGAGTTTGTTTGTGTTTTAAATCCCTAGGAACTAATTTATAGTTTAAAGAGGAAAATATTAACTTAGAACACTTGAGATAATTACTGTGTATTATGACTCTTTTATGTGGAAGCAAATGATGCTCCCCTTGCTGCTTATTGCTGTTGTGCCAGTTACCTCTCAGGTAGCAGCTGTCAGCCCTCCCCATCCAGGGGACACACCTGGATGTGTGTCGTTCGTGCTGTGTTAAAACTGGCTTTTCTCTCTGTTCCAGGTCGTCCATGCACACAAACCCCACTTCATGGCTTTACATTGTCAGGAATTCGGAGGGAAAAACTACGAAGCTTCCATGTCTCACGTGGACAAGTTCGTGAAGTAAGTGTTGGGGGGCCGGGGCCGGGCGCCCCCGGGGCCGGGGACAAGGGCAGGAGCGACCAGTCACCGGCGGAACCGCGGAGCTCCCCCGGGAATGTTTTGGTGTATCGCCTCCAAATCCCCGGGAGATGGGAACGAGCCGGGACCGCGCGCGCCCTCTGCGGGCGGCGGGCGGCGGTGCAGCGGCGGGACCGGGGCTGGAATGGGGTAGCGCTGAGACCGTGGGGTCTTCGGCACAAATTGCCCAAATCCGCCGAGTTTTGTGGGCGTCGGTAGCTCGCGTCCTGCCCAGCCGCGTCCAAACGGCCCTGGGGAACTCACGATCCACGTCAGAGGTGCCGGTGCTCTGGATGGGAGCTCTGGAGTGTCCGGGCAGGTGGCTGTGCCAGGGACACCTCTGTCCATGGAATTCCCCCCAGGGGTTCCTTTGAGTGATGCCGGGGACATCATAGCACAGAGCAATGCCAAGGCAATGCAGTACCATTGCACCTCCCTTTACATGTTCAATCTCTTCTTTCTCTTTCAGAGAATTGTTATCAAGTGATGCAATGAAAGACTACAACAGAGCTCGAGTTTACCTGGATGAGAACTACAAATCACAGGAACATTTCACGGTAAATTTCTTTATTTCACAAGTTTAGTTCAACCAAAGATGAATTTCTTCAATTAGGGGGTTTTGATCCATGGGGGCTATGAGCTATTTCCATCCTGATGGTGATTACATCTTTACTAAGAGTGTTGGAACTCCACTCCATGGAATGTGTACGTGCTGGTCTCACAGAGGTGCATCCACCTAAAATGAGTAGAATATCATATGCACAGTCTTTTGTTTAAAACGATCATCAAAGGCCTTCCTTTCTCTAAAAACTAACCTTGGTGGCTCAGTCACCTCCCATTCCAGAGCTTGGCAGTGTCTGGCACCTGTGAGGTGGTGCCAGGGATGAGCTGGTGACGGTGCTG
>JAYRBT010000178.1:36000422-36018311 GCA_036023395.1 Myiotriccus ornatus
AGTCACCTCCCATTCCAGAGCTTGGCAGTGTCTGGCACCTGTGAGGTGGTGCCAGGGATGAGCTGGTGACGGTGCTGGTGAGGGGTCAGGGCTGCTGTCGGGGATCCCCTGAGCTGGCTCACAGCCCCGCTGGCCTGGGGCACAGTCACGAGAGCCAGGGCAGAGGTTTGCACTAGCACACGAGTGGTGTTTAGGTACACGTACATCTGTGTGTGCAGGGCTGCCTTCCCTGCAGAGCAGAAGGGCTCACGTGGCCATCGCCAGGGCTTCGTGTTGTGCCAACACGTCTGCTCTTTGTCCAAGTGGTCACTGCTGAGTTGTATAGGAAAGAACAGCCCTTTGGAGGTGAATAGTGACATCTGCCTTCTCCCCAGGGTAGCAATTTCCTTCTCCCCCAGGATGCTCCTTGGAGGAGCCTGGCTCCCCAGTGCCTCTGGGCTCTCTCTGGCGTTGAAGGTGGTGCTGCCCAGCGGCCAAAGACAGTGCCTGAGACACAGCTGGGACAAGGAACAGCCATCCCCTGGCACACACACAAACCCCAGCTTGGAGGCATATAAGTTTGGGGAATAAGAACCCGATTCTTATTTATTCCTTTTTTTAATGACTCTGGCTAGAAGCCTAGCTAGCGTGGAACTGGAGGAGTGTCGTCAGTGTTATTTTCTCTTGCTCATCAAAGAAGAGAGAAACAAGATTATCAGCTTTACTGAGCCTTAGTGGGACAAGCCTCAGCCAGTAACGTGGAAACTGTCCTCTGAAGGTTTCAGAAAGTGCCAGTAGGCGAAGGGCAGTAAGACAGAGCTGCATGGTTTGGAGTCACTCACAGGTCAGAGCTGCATCCAGATAAACGCATGCCCCAGCAGAGACCCTGCAGGGTCCTGCAGCAGGTGCCTCCTCGTGTGGGCAGGGGAGCTGCCAGGGGCTCTGCATTACCTGATTGACCTTCAGCCAGGTGAGGTCCAGAAGTCCCTTCCAGCTGAGACTTTTCTGTGATCTTAATTGGGAAACAGCATAGAAAACTAATGCAGTCTATAACAAACTGCACCTTTTTTTTTAAAGATGATCACAGTATTTTATGGCACTGAAGTTATTTTATTTAGCGTGAGGTACATTTATTTTTGATGCCACTGTGGTGGATAAAAAGGCTGTTATAGAAGCTGACAGGAATACCTGTCATAGAGTATGTGCTGTTTGTGTCTCTGTGAAGAGCTCTGAATTTTACAAAGTTCCCAGTTCAAGAAATAATGTGCTTTCTTGTTTCACATACCAGCATTATTTTCTAGGCTTTGTGTTTTCTTGCAGTATTCCCCAGCCACCTTAATATTTCTCCCTTTCATGCCATAAGGACTACTTTGCATATTTTTTTCCTTCTAGTTCTTCATTTATTAAAGCTGGGCCTTCCTGGAAAAAAAATTCAGTCAATATATTCAATAAAGGGGGAAGGGAAGACTGCTTCTACCAATAGTATTTTCCGTGAAAAGCAATGTAACCAAACACCTGTTATTATTATTTGTTTAAATTGCCCTTGGTTGAACTGCTGGGGAGGGAGCACTCTGGAAAGGATTTACAGGTTGTGGTGACAGACTCAAACAAGCTCCCGGTGCAGTGCTGTCTTTCAAGGAGGAATGTGACCCCTGAAGGTGGAGCTAGTGGAGAAGGAGTGTAGGAAACACAGTGATTTTGTATTTGTGCAGACAAGGCAAAGCAGCATGGGTATTCTGGGATCCAATTGGGCAACGTGGGTTTTCTGGGATCTAATTAGGCAGCATGGATGTTCTGGGATCTAAGTCTTGCATCTTTTTAAAAGCACAGTGAAAAGATCATAGAATGATGTTTTTGGATTTTTTCTGTCTGTTGTTTTCAACCTGTAAGAACCTTTCAGAGCTGAATCAGCTCAGTGTGGAAAAAGGAAAACCTAAAAGATGAATGATTATTCAATGATGTTTTGTGTTACTGTCACTGAGAGGATAGTACACTGAAAGGAGTATAAAACACTCTCCAGTGTGCTAGGGGAGTGTTTTATACCTTCCCTGCTAGACTGTAGTAGTAGTAGTGGCTTGGAACCAAAGCCCAAAAACCTAGAAAGGAGAGAGGATGCACCTTCATACCGAGCTCCTTGAAACTGTGACTTCTTGGAGGCTGCTCTTTGGCACTGAGTGCTGACAGTCCTCATACACAGTTCCTGCAACTTCTGCCAGGAATCAAAGATCCATAGAAATGGTGTTTTACACACATGCTTTGGGCTGGCAGTTCTCCAGCTCCTCTGCTCAGCGTGTGTAGCTTACACACAGGGTGACTGTCTGAGCGGGGGTTTCACATGTGGTGTGTCCATTTAGGGTAAAGTTTTGGTCTTATCTCCAGTGTGGTTTGGCTTGCACGATGTCATGCATCTACTTGTTTCCTCATTAGTTGTGTTTGCAAAGTTCTTTAACTTCTGTGGGCTTTTTTCCATCCCTTCTAAGGCGTAGACTTGGCAGCAGATGGTGACCTTGTTGTTATTGTATTATTACCTCTCTGTCTCTGAAATATAAACATTTATCACGTATATTGTTGTACAGTGCTATTTTCTTGAGAAAGGGAGAAGCCCAAGCAGTTACAGTTTGGTTAACCTTTAGCCCTGCTGCTCTCACATCCCCTTTTCTAGAAGTTTTGGCATCACTTCCTCTGTAAGGCTTTCCTTGGCTTGGCTCCTGCAATGCTAAACCAGACTTTGCTGCCCACAGTTACTCAGTTTGCCTGCAATAGGACTGAGACAGCACTGGCAGCAGCCTGTCCCTTCAGCACAAAGCCTCTGTCTCTGGCTCACAGCAGCTTAGGGGGTGAGTTCCACACGAGAAGTAACAGCCCAGTGTGATAAGGAGGTGTCTCTAGTGGAGTAATTTGGGTTTAAAAACTTTGATAAATCAGTGCATTATTAAGGATCAAAATGGTTCATTTGGCATAATCCCAGACATAAAGCTTAATATCAGGATTTGTCATTTATGGTCACATACACCAAATCTGGTGTAGAAGTGACTGGTTTGGGGTTTTGGATTTGTGGGAAGAGGAGGAGGAGTCTTGACGAGGGAGAGAACTGAGCTTTGGTGGGTTGGGTTTGTTCTGCTGGGAATGGCAGTAGGATGCAGCTGTGTGGGATTTTGTTCCACTCAAAACTTATTAAACTCATGCACAAAGTAACCTCCAGGCTGAGCAGTGAGTGCACGGCCCAGGAAGGTACTGGGATGGCAAGACTCTGTCCCAGGGATAATCTCAGCTTGCAGGCTCTGAGGGTCGGGCTGGGGTGGGAGGCTGCTTTGGACAGCAACTCCTGACCCAAGGCTTGGGTTAAGGCCAGGCCTTGGGAGCAGCTGAGGTGTCACGGGAAGCACAGGGATGAAGCAGCTTGTGTCACGCTTGGGAGACATTTATCAGATTTATCAGATTTAAAAATGACCTGAAGATTAATCTCTTGGCTGCAGTAGGGCTGATGCCTGTCAGCTCTGGGAAGGTGGCGGTGCTGGAGAGCTCCCAGCAGGTACAGACTGGTGGGTGACAGCCCCTGCAGGCCTAATGAGGGCTTCCCAGAAATTTCAGATTAACTAAACCAGCAGCTCTGCTGCTGTCCCGGTTCTGACTGGAAATACCGATGGCAAACGAGTGTGGATGGACTGGCTCCTGTGCTAGCCCGAGATTTCAGACACTCGAACAGCTTGGCAAGGCTTTGTGAAAGGCAGCCTCCTGTAAGTCCCTGTTTGAAAGCATGATACTTTCTTTTGTCATATATAATTTACCTAGGAGGTAGGTCTTGATTGCTATCAGAGAATGTACAGTTAGTGAAGAGAGAAGACAGAAATAAGAAGAGTGAAACAAGGCTGAGAAGCTGAGAAATTCAGTACATTGCTTTTATTTGTTTGTGACTGCAGCCCATTAATGGACTTCACTCTTAATAAAGCAGATCTTTGCAGTTGTATTGATTTTTTTTCCAACATCTCATTATTTACATTCTCTGTTAATTTTGTTGTACTTGGTATAGTTCACGTAAGGGGTAAATTATAAACCTTGACACTTTTCTATGTGAAGAGTTACTCAAAAATAGTTGGGTTTGTTGAACTACTTTTTGCTACTTCTGAAATAGGCCAAGTTAATGGTAAATAAGGGGTTTTTATTCTGGAATAAGAATATTCATTCTGAAGCTGAATAGCAGCCAGAAATATGTTGATGTTTTCATCAAATCCATAACTATTTTGTATGAAAACATATCAGAATATTCAGTGATATTTTTACTGTAATTAGATTGGTTGGTGCCCCATATTTATTGATTTCTGGAGTACTCAGTTAAGGTTTTATATTGCTTAGGAAATGCTTTTTTTCTTTTTTGTTGTTCAGAGGAAGCAGAGCAAACCCCTGTGTAGCTTAAACCTCCTTGCTGTGTTGAACACAGCAGGTGTTTCCGTAGGTTGAGAGAGAATCTTCAGTGCATCAAGTCAGTCCTGAGGGTCCTGGCAAACCAGACCTCCAGGAGTGAGCTGCTCACCAGCTGCTGCCTCGAGTGTTCTATGAGCACGTTGGGAGCTGTGTGGTCGGGACAGCCCTTAGCTGATGTCTAGGAGCATCAGCCCAGTGTGGGGTAATGGCTTTACTTCACAATATAGGTTTGTTTTTAAGAAATAAGCAGAATCCTTCACTGCCTGTCTGCCTGCTCAGCCCCACAGGTGACCTTGCAATGAACAAAGAGCCATTGGGCTCTACCTACGTGTGATGTGCTGAGGTTCCAGCTTCCTCCTCTTAGTCAGGGTGCAGTGCACTGCAGTTAGCTAACTGCATAGCAGAGTTTTATTGAAATTAAACCAGAAGACATTTTTTGGAAAAGACATTTTTTGAAAACACCATTTCTGACATTTTGGATTTTGTACTTCTGGTACCAGTGGATTGAAGGGAGAGAGGCTGCTGTGCTCACAGGGCTCCCTGCTTCCAAAGGACAGGTTTGGTAAGATAGTGACTGAAATGAAACTTCCCTTCAATGACCACCTTGGAGGTGGACAAAGATGGGAAACAAATGGAGAATACAGCAGTAACAGGCCTTTCTCTGCCAGGCTTTCTGTTCCCACCCCTGCCAAACCTGCGCTCGGGTTACGGAGGCCGAGAGGCTTTTGGGTGCTGAAGGTGGTAGAGGCACCAGTCAGTCGGTGTGGGTGTCCTGCTGTCACAGATCCTTGGGGATGTGGGGAGCTGCACATCCCTCAGGCCCCTTGCTGCACTTTGGGGTGCTGCCATTCAGCCCATGTCCCTGCTCCAGGTGACACAGTGCTGTCCCTGGGCAGGATGGGGGACGGTGGCTGAGCAGTGCCCCGTGCTCCTCTGCGGGGGCAGGAGACACCATCCTGTGGGAGCAGTTAACATAAAGAGAGTCTGGGCACTGCCAGGGCGTGTAGGAAAAGGTTGTGCTTTTTGGTTTTTTGCCCCCTGATAGTTTTGACTTCGTGCACTCTATACCAGTAGTTTTGTTTTAATGTAAAACGTCCCTTACACTGAAGTAGATAAAGCACTGGTGGCCTGCAGGGGCATCTGGGACAGAGCTTTGCTCGAGTCATTATGCTTAGTAGCAGTAACCTGAGCCAGTATGAGGGGGAGCCCTGGTGGGGAGCAGTGGTCCTAAAAATACACATGGACAACATGCTATTCAAGTGTGTTATTTTACTTTAAAATTATATCTGCTCATTACTGAGAGAATAGTAAAGTTAATTTTTGTTAGATTAATGATACTTGAGTAATATTTTTGGTTGAGCCGAGTTCGAATAATTGGCCATTAATTGAAAAAGGAAATTGAAATGAATTTATCTTGTACATAAATCATGTCATAGTTATTAATGGGTCCTAGAAAATATCAGCCTGTTCCCAGAAATGGATGGTGTACAGTGATTCTACCGAGCTTATTAGCTCTGGCAATTTCGAGTTTGGTTAAGTAAAAAAGATGATTTAGGAAGAGAGATGTAATTGAATTGAATATTGGGGGAATTCACATGCCTGATGAGTTCTGAGCCTGCTTCTTCATTAACAGTTTTACAGAATGTTCAGGCTTTGCAGAAAGGCAGGATTTCCCCAGGAGATGGAGCTGGAGCACCAGACTGCGGTGCTGGGGTGCCCGTGGCAGCCAGGTGGGCACTGGACCCTCCAGGGCAGCCTGCTGGGACCCCACACTGCAGCTGGGAGGGCACACTGGGACACGTGGTGCCATCGGAGTGTGAGGGCACAGCGGGATGCACAGTGCCACTGGAGTGTGAGGGCACGTTTGGGCACTTGCTGCTGATGGGCTGTCAGGGCACGTGTGGACACTCAAAACACATGGAGTGTGTCCTTGCCCTCAGCCCCCACTGGGACACGGGCAGCTCTGGCTCTGGGGAGGCCAGGGAAGGGCTCTGCTGCCACTGGGATGTCGATCACAGTCTCAGATGTGACCCTGTCTGTCACTGTGACTTGCTGCTGAACAGGAGGCTTTGGAGTGTGTTTTCTTGCTTCTCTGTTTACTGTAGCCTTGATTTGAATTTTCCTCTGCTACTCACAGGAGCCTGTTTTGACCTTCTCCGTTTTCCTTCCTCTCCTTTCCACGGAATTATATTTTGTATCAGTGTTTGTTTTTATGATGATATCTGTGAAAATTATGCCAGTCCAGTGAAGTAGGAATTTGTCTGAGTGGGTGGCAGCAGCAGTGTCTAGCAGAGAAGAGATGGGGACAGGGCTGTCCTGCGAGGGAAAGTGATGCCACAGAAGGAACCAGGAATCTCACTCAGACTCTTCTCAAATTATCTCCTGTGGGGTTCATCCAGTGAACAATCTTCTGGGATGGAGAAAGGTCCAGACTCCTTTCTAAGGCACATGTGAGAAACCTGCAAGTGTTCTGTCATCACCAGCCTCCCACATCACTCCTGAGCAAACACTTCCCTCTGCCTCGCTGTTGTTTTGTGTTTTTTTTCCTTAAGAAATTAGTATAAATATTTATATTAGTATAAATATTTTTAAACAAATCTTACTCTGCCAGTTCTTTGGTAGTTTTTTTGTTGGTACTCCAGCCTGTGGGAGCTGTGTAAGGCTGTAAGGCTGGTGGCAGTGAGAGGGTTCCTGGGTGGAGGGCTGTGTGGTAATCCTGGGTGAGGGCTGGCAGCAGAACACTCAGGTATTTGCTTCTTGGGTATTTGTGCAATCTTTACTTTCTGCTAACTCCACTCCTAGGTAGAAGAAAAAGAATAAAACTGTTTGAAAAACGTGCCATTCTTCCTCATAAAGGCCCCTAAAATTCCAAAAGCAGAGCTACAGCCATGCAGAGAAGTGCTTCTGGTGAGGTGTATGTGTTAGCAAAAGGGAAATGGAAAAATGAGAGTTTAAAGGCCATTTGTAGGAAACACAAGCAATGCAAAGCACGATAGAGCCTCGTGGTGGCAGTGCCTGTCAGGAATCGGCGCTGGTACCACTCGGTGGAGACTTCACTGCTTCTGCCCATCTTCCAGCAGCTCTTGCCTCATCGTGTTCATCCTCATCTTGTTCGTTATAACCCAGAATCTCTTCCTGTTACAACCTTCTGCTTTTTGAGGGGTTTTGATGAAATACACGGTTGGGAGCTTTTTGAAATGTGCGTCACGTTTGATGTGAAGTTTGACCTCTTCATTAGCTTTTGTCTTTTTTAATTGAAAAAAATGAGTTCATGAAGGGAGCTGGTGAATGTCGAAGTTAATCCTACAGCTTCTGACAAAGTCCTGGAAAAATGGTTGTAGAAGCATTGTCATTCTGTGACATGGACATGTATTTACAACCACCTGAAATGAAATCTCCCACTTAATTTCTTAGGGAACTAAGTTGTCTGTCAGGTAATCGCTTCCAATCTCTTCTGGATGGAAATAGGATCTGAAAGGTGTTTCCAAAGTAAAACCTTCTGGTTTTGACTTGTCTTTTCTATGCATTTTTAAAACAAATCTTTTAAGACGGTGACAGAGTTCTTGCTGGGAGGAATTTCATGGCTTATCTTCCACCTGTTTTCTGACACTTCTATATAATTGGAAGAAGAGGAATAATTACAAAACAATGAGGGATTTCACAGATCAGTAGCCCAATAATGCAGCCATGGGTCAATCTCTGTTGTTTACAAATGTGCTGCTGCTGAGGAAATTTGCGATAAAGCAGCTTCTTTATCCACAGAATCGTTATTCTGTTTGTATCAGCTATGGATTTACAGTCTGCATGGAATTGCATTTTCTGTGGGCTGTGGATTTGATATTCGGAATTTCACCCTGCAGTTGTGCAACAGGATGCATGGTTAGGAAAAGGTGAGATTATTTATAAAGGAATAACTATAACCTGGTTTTGTAGAAAGCCATCCATCTGCAAATCAACTGAAATACTTGAAATGAGCAGCTCCCAGTGCTGGGCCAGCGGGCGGCAGGTGAACTGCAGCACTGCCGTGGGCCGTGGATGGAGCAGAGCTGCTCTTGTTCCAATGCAGGAGCATTTGGCATTTTTGTTTGCTTCTGCCTCGTTGCATATTTAATTGTTGTATGTTCTTAAAGTAATTTGTCCGAAGATTTACGAAACAGTTATTGGTTGGCTCAACACATACCTCAGACAGTAAATCTTCTCAATCATCTGCCATTTGTTTGACAGCTCTGCTTTTGACAGTCCAGCGATACTGCAGAGATATTCCCAAGGCTTTAACTTGGAGTCCTTGACAGCTTAGGGCTTGTTGGCTGCTTTTTGCATGACGGTTCTTAAGTTTTATTTAGCTATTTTCCCATTTTATAGTACCTAATACTGAAATTTATTCTTCTTAATCCGCTCTTGAAGAATAAATATAGTTCAGTTTAATACATAAATCTGTTGCATGCAAACAGTAAACAATTTTGGGGGAAAACGTGGTTAATAGACATTTTCACATACTGTGAATGGAACTCAAGTCCTGTTTTCAGACCTTTCAGTTTAGTAAAGTTTTCTTTGCAGTCCAAGAGCACAGCAAATCTTCAGAGGTGAAAGAACGAAAACTTCCTCAGCAGAGGAGCTGGGAGCGGGCTCTGCTTGGGAGAGGCTGTCCTGGCACAGGCACGAGGCTCACGGCTTTGATCGTGGCATCCATCCCCTCCCTGAGCGCAGGGATTCCCGTCGCTCAAACCTAATCCTTCCCTTCTGAGACACAGGGTGTCCTCCCAGCCCTGTCCTTGGGCTGTGGGGCTCTGCTCAGCACCCCTGCCCATTGCCCCCAGTGCCCATGGCAGGTGCCCGGCTGACCACGGGCCAGCAAGGCCAGGAGCGTGTGAGCTCCTCGCAAGGGCCGAGGGTGTTTTGCATAAAGGTTTGCCAGGTGCTCAGGAGGATGCTGAGTATTTAATAGAGCAGAAGGAATGGTAATGAAAAATGGTGCTTTCTGCTGAAATAACTGAGGATCTGACACAAATAATATAGTATATGTTTTAGTTTGAAGTTTGCAAAGCCCCACGTGGATCCCCTTTAGAAATTTTGTGGCCTAGTTGCTAAGTTTTGTCTTTGTACCATTAAAAAAAAAAAAGCCTGAGGTATGGGGCAGTCAGAAATCTTGTTTGCATTTGTATGTGGTTGGGAGAAGGGCAGGGCCAGTTACACATTGATCGAGCAGAGCCATAATGTTAATAACAACTCTTTTCAAGTAATGCGTGTGAGGAATTTGGTTTGTCTGACAAAATGTTTGATTTGGAACAGTTCTGGCTTTCAAGAAAAGATGTGAGATTGGAAAATGTGAAAATAATTGCGTAAGAAATTATGAAATGCTGCTTAAGGCACTTGCTAATGTGTTTGTCTGAGGCATTGAATTAATTCTTAAATAACAGCAGCATGACTACAGAAAAATCAGATGTACTGTGTTTATTGATAAAAACTAATGGGTTTATTAGTGTTTGAAATTATGTTATAATGCAGCATTTGTAGCCAAAAAGAAAGCAATCCATGAGGGTTCTCACTCCCTGTCTGTGAACATCTTGTGCCAGTCGGGTTTCACCGCGCAGCTCACCAGCCGTGCATTGGGGAAAGGCTGGGAGTGCATGTGTTGTTTCACAATTAAACAAGTGAACAGCAGCAAGAGGTGGAATTGTGTTATGGCAGCTGCTCATATCTCAGGATGTGGCTGTTGATGTGAAAGGCAGCGAGCAGCCCAGCTTCCAAGGGAAAAATGGTGAATAAGGACCTGCGCAGCTCTGAGTGAGGTGGAGCTGGGCTGAAGCCTCAGGCTCTGCTGGCAGGAGCAGATGGATTTCAGCAGTGGAGCCGTTCCCAGGGAGAGAAGCCAGTGACAGAGTCCCAGTGAGCACCAGGCAGTGCCTCCAGTGAGCCATGAGCGCTGGGAGGTTTGGATGGGAGCGCGGAAATGCCTCAGCCACGCTCACTGCTCTGTCACACTTAGCACTGTTCACAGCATGCAGACCCAAACTAGAGCCCTCTGACACTGAGGAAGTGTTTCCACTTAGTTTTAGAGGGCTTTCCAAGTGTCTATTGATCAGTGTTCCCTAACAGCACAGAAATAATGTGTCTAATTTAACTGGCCACATGGAAGAGTATAGAAAAAACATTACTTATGCCTTGAAAGGCTTGGAACATCGATAGGAGGACATAACATTAATGACTTTCCTATACACGAGCTTCAAAAATGGCTAAATGAGGAAGAAATTACAAATTTATTTTCCTATAATTTCAGCAGTTGTCTTGTTTTACTGCACCAGTAAAGCATTAAGCAATGAAATGTCACACAAGGAGTATTTTCCTGATAATTTGTCTGACATGCAAAGCGTATGAAACAAAAGAGGAAAAGATGGAAATGTGGGGTTTAGTCATTTTGACAAATTTAGTGATTTTTGCTCATGAAGTCTGGCTGAGAGTCTGCTACCTCTGTCCAAATGATTCCAAATATTGCTGTTTGCAGTGGCTCACTGTACAGGAATAGCTTTGTGTCTCAATTATGGCCTTTACCCTGAATCCAGGTTGCTAATTTTGCAGTAATTTATTAACATAAATAGATGTATAGCAAACCAAAAGTCTTCTGATCATAGTCATTTTTTTGAATAAACAGGATAAATACCAGGTCTCCAGAGGTTTGTGGTAGCAGTTGTGGTTGGGAAGAAAGGATTGTTATCCATTCCCTTCCTTTGGTTGTGTAGTATCTAAGTGCAAAAGAGTTTTGGGTTGGTTTCATTTTATTCCACCTTTTCCAGATAAAAGAGAGAGAAAGATGTAAAATCTGATTTCTGAATGAAGCAAAATCACCCTGAACGTTGTCAGAGCTGGACATTACTCCCGGATTACCTGCAAACATTTCCCGGCCCAGTACCTGTGTCCTGTGCAGGATCCCTCCCTGCCAGAGGTGTTGTGGGAGTAGAGTGCCCTTTGTTCTTGGGGAGAGCAGGTTTGCCTGTGGTGTTTGGATGAGCTTGTGCAACTGGTGTCCTCCCAGTCTGGCTGTGCAGGTTGTGCCTCTTTCATCTTGCAGGTTTAGTGGAGAAGGATTGTGTCTGGATGCAATCCTGTGCAGTGTGCTCTGGGATGACCCTGCTTTGAGCAGGGAGGTTGGGCCAAATGACTCAACTGTGATGCTTTCCAACCTGACCCATCCTGTGGATCTGTGTAGCATTTATCCTAACATTTGGAAAAGGCTCCTTGTCTCTTAGGAGGAGGAGTGTTTTTCTTTGCTTCAAGTCGTTGCTGTTACCAGGGTTCTGAGACATCCCTGTTCTCTGTCTTCAGGCTACTAGGTCTCTCTTACACCTGCTTTTAATAAGCATAGGAAAATTGTGCTATAAGTAGGAATCAGCATATGTAAAGCAGATTCACTTTATTTCAAAGAACCAGGTCAGTGAAAGAGCAAAGGTTTGCTTGGGTCACTGATAGGGAGGGGCATCAGCTTGTCCAAGAGGGAACATCGGATGGTATAAATACCATGGTAGGTGTAAATCTGTCTTGTACAGTGTTGGAGCTCATCATGAGCGTGTCTGTAACAAGTGCAGGTACTCTGTGTGACGGTGGTGAGCTGGTCCATGTTCCCTGGAGCAGGCTGGGACAGCATGTGTTTGTAGGTACGGCTCTCTGTCCTGGACATTATGAGAAATAGGGCTGCCCAGAGACTGGGCCAGAATTTGGGGGACCTTCATATTAAAAGTTCATAGTGTAAGGAAAGGAAGTTTGAATGGGTGGGTAACATGTGGGAAAGGCTGGCACGAAGTCCTAATCATCAGGAAATGATCTCCTACCTGGAGGGTAGGAGAAGACAAAGTAAATCATAACTTTATATTAAAAAAAACCAATCAAACAACACACACACAGAAAAAAAACCCCAAGACCCAACAAAACCACAAACCCCCCAAGACTCCCTAACTTGTTTTGCAAGAATTTGTGTCTCTCTCAACTAATTACAGTAATGGCTTACTAAGCTCAGGCTCAGAAGGCTGCAGCCTAAGCTGCCTTGCATTCCTGAAAAGGTCTCCAAAAAAGATGAAGTATTTCTGTATTGACTCATTTCTTTGTGAAAGCAGCTGCAGTTATAAATCCCACATTTAAATATTACTGTTACTTACAGTCCTCTTTTATGCAAATTGTCTTTTTAAACAATAGTCTCTATAAGGCCAGATCATTATAAAGCTTCCTGTCCCCTTGGTGCCCAGGTACCAGGTAAGACTTTGAAAACCCCTCAGTTCCAGGGCAGGAACCGACTGCACCAGCTTTGGGTCCTGATACGGATGATGTGTGTGACACAGATGAGGAGAAAAACACCCCAGTGCCTTGTCACCTTTCACTGCCAGGCACCCCCTGCCTGGTGGTTTGGTGTTCATGCTGGTGCTGGCACCTGAATTCTCCTCTGAGACACATGCACGGACACAGGTGCTCCCAGGTTACAGGAGTGTTCACTTTTGACACACTCAGGGAAAGCTGAGTGTAAATCTCTGCACTGGGACCCTTAGGCTGAATCACAGCTGGATCTGCTGCTCACACTTTGGACCCTCACCCGAGGGGTGCGTTTTCCCTGGGCTCACCCTCTAGGCAGGAGCAAGGACCCCTTTCTGGTGGTACCTTTATTAGCTTTTGGGCAGCAGTGGGAGAACACTGCCTGTGTGCCCAGGACCTCAAAGCTGTATGGGGAAGGAAGGGATGAAAAAATAATTAAGAGGCTGCTATTTTCTGTGAAAGTGCAGAGCAGCTGCTTTGTTGTAAATTCATATGGAGTAATAATTTATCCATGTAGACAGGGTTATTCTGCTATATATGGATGTGATTTTTTGAGGCACAAAAAAAAAACAAACCTCAGTGAGTTTCAAAGTGAGAAAAATCTGTGCTAAAATTAATTAGAATACTTGGAAAATTCAAACTTAAATAAACTTAAATGAAGCAATCCTGAACCAGGTTGTGGAGATGGAGGCAGTCACTTGGCAGACATTCCTTAGGATTTCTAGTGCATCAGAACTCTGCTTCATTTTTTTTTTTGCCTTTAACCATGAGCCAACAAAATACCGCTGGCGGAATGTCTGTAAATCTTCAGGGTTGCAGTGGGTATTTACAGGCTGGTAAAATGCTGTGTCTCTATACTGGCTGAGCTGGAAGGATGTGTTCCTTAGCAAGGATGATGGAGTGGAGAAGTTTGAGGAGTGTTATCCGAGGTGTGTGTCTCCCTCAAAGCATATCCAGTGATGAATGTTTCCCAGGGGCCTTGGACCTGTCCCTCAGTCTTCAGCCTTTCTCCCAGGTGAGAGATACCAAATCACGAACTCGTTCCCTGCCAGGCTTCCAAAGAGCACCCAGGAGCGCCAGGATCCTGGGGCTAATCTCAGCCAGGTTTTGGTGTTTGTTTTCTGATCTCCTTATGTAAGAGTTATAAATGTTGTTCTTTGACCTGAATCCCTTTGGTTTCTGATTGACAAAAATTGACAAACCAAAAATGTTTACTGAGTTGCGAGGATATAATTGGAAAATTAGGTGCTTTGCAGCGAAATCCAAGGGCTGTTCCTCCTGTGAAAGCACAGGTTCACGTGTTTGGATCAGTTGTCAGTCACTGCAGTTCTCTGCTGTTATCCTTCAGGAGCTGACTTGAGGAGTGGGCGTCAGTCCCTCTCTGTACAGAAGAGGTGTGTGGAGGGGGCGGTGTGCGCGGGTGCCGTACGTGTCCCTGTGAGTCCCGGGAAGTCTCCTTACCCTGACTTTGCAGTGCTGCTGACAGTAAGCCAGAAGCTGCTTGGCTTTCAGTTAATGTCATTACATAATGCTGCTCCTTTAATACGACCTTTAGCTCAGATACATAATTTGGAGAAATAGTCCTGCATTTACTTTTCAGTTAGTATTCTGGAGCACACCCCAGGAGGATGACTGTCATTTATTACTCTTCCAAGCATAGGACTTCATGAAGGCAATTTTTTAAAGAGCATGAGCTATTAATTATGGTGAGAAAAGAATGTGTTCCTTGGAGCAGCCCTTCCACGGAGATGCACTTCCTCCTTGTCTTTGCTGCTTGTTTTCTAGGATATGCTAAGAAGAAAGCGTGAGATTTCCCCGTAAATACTTCTTACAGGTAGATGCTTTTGCCATTTTGGTATCCACCTGGTTTCAGGTGAGCTGTGCTTTCAAGGAGCTGATTACTGCACTAAATGGCAACAGTTACGTTACGGTATCACCCATGACTTCTTGGAGGTAGACATCACCATTTTGTTATGAAATCGCTCAGGTGTGTGCGGTTAGTCCTTGGATCTGAGTTGTGGTTCCATGGCCATGAGAGTACTTGGTCTGTCCGCAGACCATCGTCTGCCTGCAGCAGTTGCCTGTGCAGCACATGCCTGCTCAGGTAAGCTTGAGTCTTCCAAGGCCTGCCAGCTGCGGGTCCCCCAGACCTGTCCCCGTGCCACACACATCCCAACTCTGACCTGCATGCAGTAAAACCTGACTTAATGCTCTTCTCAGAATCTGGAAATAGTCTTCCTTTTTCTGAAGCACTATGTTAGTGTTTGTGTGGTATCTCGGCTCTTACCCTGGAAGGATGGTGCCATTGAGAAAGGGAGTCTTGGAGCCCCAAGACTGTATGTAAAAGGCACCTTCAAAGCCAGTACATCACAGTGGAAAGGAGGCAGCCAGATTGAGGCCGGAGTAGAGTCAGCTGCGACAGTGCAGCGGGCAGCCCACTGTGCCGTTTGCTTTGGCTCCTGGAGCAGCAGTGTATCCTTAAGGGCTGCGGGAAGGAGCCGTCAGGCAGGGCCACTGCAGGGTCTGTGCCTCCCCCGGCCCCTCAGCGCTGATCGATAGAGCCACCGGAGCCCCCGAGCGACGCGTCGTGCCGCAGGGATCCTCCCTCCTGCTTTCCCGTGCTTGACTCCTTCCAGCCACCAGAACAATATTTTGAAATTTATGGAAAATTAATTATCGATTACAGATGTGCCCTGGTTCAAGGAAGGTAAAAACGAATGGATGCATTTACGATGAGGGACGTAATCCGCTTTGTGAAAGTGATTGTCTTTTGCTCCGCTCCTGCCCTCCCTCTCTTCCCCTTCTCTCTCCTCCTGCCCCCTCCCCCTTCCCGTATGCCGCGTAAGAGACAGGCCTGATAAAGTGGGAGAAGCAAGATTGGTTTTCTAAGGGCACCAGGCCCTTCATGACCAGGTAAATCATGGGCTGTCTGGCGCTGGGGCTGGGTGATGACCTGCTCCCTGCGCCGCAGCACCGCACCCCCCTGCGGGACGTGATGATGTGCACCCGGGCGGCTGCGGGGGGCTGCAGTGAAGGTGAAACTGTCATATCGATCTTTTTAGCACTAAAATATGAGCCACTTTACTCCGCTCCCCGATGCTGTGATGTGAAAAATAATAACTCGGATCCAAATTAAAAATATTGATCTCTGGAAGGTGTTGAAAGTAAATAAACACCTTCCGAAGTTTTCGGGTCAGCCAAGAAATGGTATTCAGCAATAAATGTGTCGGCATGTCAGAATCCAGGGTTCTTGATCTGTTTTTCCTTTCGAATTGATTTTTCATTACTTACTTCCTAAAAGTGTTGGAATTTGGTCCTCTACTGTTAAATCCCAGTGTTTGGGCAAATTATTTCTTTGGGGCTTATGAGGTGCTCCTAATCCACTCGCTCATTGATTGATTGATTTTTGACTCAATAAACTTGCATTACCCTTGCTTTATTTAAGGCTTCCATCATAATTTTTTGTACATTTAGGCTTGACTTTTTTATTTCCTTCTAACAGATGAGCTGACATTGGTCTATCAAACATGTGGGAAAACAATTGCCACAAGGTTAATTTTATTGCTAGCTCCATGCATTTTAAGTAGGTGCCAGGTATTTTCCACTCCAGGCTGATAAATTGCAGTTGAACCACTAAAGCATAAGAATGAACAGAAGCACTGTAACAACAACAACAACAGAAACCCCATAGAAATGCATCACAGAGCATAAGCATTAAATGGATTATTTTTGCTTCATTGGTTTAACTTCATTTTACATCCGACCAGCAATAGGTACGTGGCAGTGTAATGAGCTCTTTAACTGGGACTCGCTGCGGCGTTGTGAACTCTGGGGGTGGAGGTATTTATGTATTTTTGGTGAATGGAAACAGTAAAATGCAGTAACCTGCATTTTCAAAAAGTCATCTTCTCTTACAAAGCAGCCAGTTGAGTTTTAGATGTCAAAACCTCCTTCTGAACAGCTCTGTTGATGTTGCTGTTCTCTGGCATCATTCATGAACCTGCCTTTGAAAGCTGTTCCAGCGATTGGCAGGGTGCCGGCTCGGCGCTGGAAGGTGGCAGGAAGGGAAAGCTGCGATGGGCACGGGAGGAACTCCTTCCATGGGCAGAGAGAGAAGTTTGGTCAGTGCTGAAAAAGCTCCTGAAGCAATTCAGTGTGCCCTGCAGGACCTTTGCTGCACTCCAGGTGTCCCGAGCCAGGGCTCACACCTTCACCCGTTTCTGTGTGTGGGAGTTCCCATTTTGTGTTGCTTTCCTGGATTTACTAGCCAGGACCTGACAGTTCAAATATAGTTAAACTCATGTGTTTATTCTGTTTAATTCAAGGAGACACGATCATTTAAGAGGAACAAAACTAGAGCTCCATAAATTACTTGATGGAGCTGATGGTAGTTTGGTCACTGCCCACTTGCCACCGTAACTGCATCCCATCAGCCAGGTTTGGCCTTTGTTCACGTGCTGGAGTTTGGTTAATATTCTAGGAGTTCATACTGGTTTTTTGATTTTTGTTTTTAAAGCCTGTGTCTGTTTGTCTGGTATTCCTGTGCTGTGGCATGTTAAGAGTGTTCCTGGGGCTGCAAGGCTTGCACATAGGAATCTGGAGGTATCACCAGACCACAGATGTTCACCATATCCTGAGACAACTGTGGCTGTATGTTTTATGTACTTTCAGATCACTTGTGGGGAGAGCAAAGGGGAAAAAAAAAAAAAAAAAGGAGATTTTTACTAATGTGAGTGTTGTAAATGCAGTTTGTAACCTAGGCGTTCTTCTCTCTGTGTGTGCTAAATAACAAAGATCATGTGTTTATTTTCAGGGACATTTTTTGACTGTGAGTTAATGAATATTCTTAAGAATTTGTTCATAAAATGTCCAGTTCAATAATCAAAAAAATGGAAAGGGAGAAGTTCTGTAAGAGTGTAGACCAGGAGAACAGTAAAAACTCCACAGGTTCACGTGCTATATAGAGATGCAGAGCAGGAAAGAATTCCTAACAGTCTTTAAATGTTCTCTCCCTCCCTCATAGCTTTGCAGTCATCGTGCTGTGGGCATCTTTGACAGCTGTGTTTAGCATAGCAGCACTTTTCTCCTTTCCTGCTCAGGAGTATTTCCAAATGGAAAAACAGTATTAGGTTCTGTTTTATCTCGGAAACTAAAGACAGTCCAGTCTCGCTATGTATTTGGGTATTTTTCTCT
>JAYRBT010000178.1:36018411-36029410 GCA_036023395.1 Myiotriccus ornatus
AAAAAAAAAATCAGTAGCTGTTCAGGGATTGGTAGTTGTGTTCAATTTGTCTGTTTAAGTTAAGATCAGTGTTTTGCCTGGATTGTCTTTTAATTCAATCACTTGTCACTCGACTTTCCTAAAGAGTAAGAAAAATATGTAACTGACAGGCTGGCAAAGGTTTGACCAAGTGTATTGTGGTTGGACCATATATCAGGAGAGAAGACAAATATGATTGAGTGCTGTGTCATAGCACCACGCGTGGGAAACAAATACTCTGCACGAAATCTATTGGTGAGCAAACTGAAAAATTGTTAAGCTCTTAAAGAGCTTAAAGGCTTGTTAGCATTTTCTGACAGAAACCCACTGAAGCAGAGAACAGGAAAAAGAAAGAGCCATAGAGTCACAAATGGCTGATTGGGAATTCGGATTTGTGGTTCTGTTCAGCGTCCTGCTCCATATGGGCCCTCGTGCTGGGACTGGGACAGGGACAGGAACAGCAACATCTCCTGGCACCTGGGAGTCTCTTCACTCCATGGTCTGAGGTCCACTACAACTGCACAGCTGTCACCTGTGCTCAGAGAATTCATCATGTTCCCGTTTTTAAATTGTAGGAAAGTCTCAGTGATTTTTTTAAAGTACCTCTGTCCTTTGACAGTTTGGATGGGTTCTGATGAAGGGGCTGAACCCACAGTGTTTGGGTCCAGCACAGCCATGTGCTGCCTTACCAGAAAGGGTTTATTTGACCAAGACTGGTACTTGATGTTAACAGCTTTTCATGGAGCCACAAGCTTAGGACAAAAATTCTCTGTTACCCAGATGAAGCCCCTCCTTACTTCAGGTGCTAAATGAAGCAAATATGCATAGGAGATATGAAGATCGGGTGATATTTATAATCTGTTAATGCACTTGGTTTTCCTTGCCTTCTCATGGGTTAATAAAAGCCCAGTAGAAAAAAATAAGCTCATACTAGACACAGTATTAAAAGGAAAAGTGCTTTCAAATAGGACAAAGATGAGGACAAACAAATACCGATGGACTCCCAGTAATGTTGCAGTTTGTTCCTGCTGACCAATATTATTTCTTTAAAACCTTGCTGGTTCAATTTGAAGAGCAAAGTGAGGTTGAACACCTTTTATAACTTCAACAGCAAAGGTGTGTTTAACAATTCTGAATGAATCTGTCACTTGGGGTGAATTTTACCAGTGCTTCCTCCATTCTTAGGCACTGAGATCAGTGATAATTAATAAGCTTTGTAAAGCCAACACGGGTCAACATGTGCATGATAAATGGAGCTATTATTGTACATAGGGAAACAATTAATGTGTTGTTCCATATGGTGGGATGTCCACTAACACGCCCTCCTAGTAATACAAACCAGAAAAGCTTTAGTAGCGTGTACACAGATTTTAAGTGAGGTACAAAGGAATGTGTTCTAATAACGTATTAAACCATTCATTACAAAGTTGTATTTTCCTTTCTTTCCTTCCAGCCAGCAGGCAATGAGCTCTGCTCTGACCAGAGGGGTGGGGGAGCTGTGCTCATCCATACCCTCCCCAAGCTGTGCTCCCTGCTCTACCTCGCGGGAGCAGCTGGATGCTTGAGGAAATGTCTCATTCAATTCTCTCAGCATGTTTGTCCTCTTTAGTATATGGTCTATGAATTCAACTAAATGTAGAATGCATGTAGTATCACGTGGTCAGCACTCACATCTGGATTCATTTTTGGTGCTGTGTGACACGGAAGTATTTGGAAGAAATATTTGAAGCTGTCGGTGCAGGTACTGCATAACATTGTCAGTGGTGATAATTTTGCTGTGGTGTGAGAAAAGCGTTACTTCATATTTCTTAACTCAATTTAAAAAACAAACAAACAAACAAAAGACCCCCAGAACGTGTCTGTTTAATTTCCTCTTCCAAGTTTCTTGGAGAAGAGAGCCCCCCTGCCTACAAGAACTGTGCTTCAGCACGCTCTGGCAGCAGCCAAGTCTTTGTGCCTGTCGCTGACACTAGAAGAGAAAGAGTAAAGTGGTGGTTGAAGGTACCAGGGGAATCCCACAGCAACAGTGGCCTCACTCCTTTGATGTGCTTTCTGGGCATTTTTTTGAAGATAGCAGTTTGATTCTGTTTTGGTGCAGAAGCGTTATAATTTGAAGTTTTCATAATTATCACGGCAAAATGTAATTAACTCACAGTAGCGTTCCTGTAGCCTCCCACTTATGAATGTTGTCTTCCCAGTTTTGCACCTGCAGCTGTTCCTGCAGGAGGAAGCTGTTTTTCGTTGCAGCGAATGGCACTGGGGACTTGGGTTTGAGCTCTGCCATAGCAGCAGTTCCTGTGTGCAAGGAGTGACTAAACCTACGACACGCCACTCCCTTAATTTTAATTTCCGAAGTCTGTTTGTGCTACAGTTAATGCATTTAATTTAAAAACTTAAACTTGTTTTTAAAGCTCAGTTGTTTCTTTTTATTTTCATCATTATTGTGAAAAAAAATTTCATAGTCTTTGGTTACTCTCTCGGGTTTCTTCTTTAGACAGTTCATCTGAGAAAATCTGTGAGTTGATAGATTTTCTGATTAAATACTGGAGACACAGTAGATGTTTTAATTGTCCTGAGATCCATTTTTCTTGAGAGTCTGTGGCAATGTGCAGTCTGCTTTTTAGAAACACTGATTGATGAATTCTGCTGTAATTTAAACTAAAAGTTAATAAGACAGGCCTACATGGATCTGATGCAAGTTATTAGACCTGTAAGGCACTTTAATATATGCCATTTATTATTCAAAGAAGCGCAAGCCAAAAATGTTTCATGTGCACTAATAAAAATTCAATATAATTATTTCAGAGAACTTCAGGAAATGCAAGTGGTCAGATAAACTGAATTTATTAAACAATAACCAGTGACAGGAATGCTGATGGACCTCTCAGGCACCTCTGGGGGCTGGTGGTACCTTTGCAGTAGGAATTTGGTACTGCTGAAACTTCCCACGCAGCAGAAGTTTTCTGCTGTTCCCTATCACTGAGTTAAATCCATGACATACAGTGTTTCACTTCTGCTATCTGTTTGAAAATATCAAATATTGATGGCTCTGTCCAGGGTTTTGCCTAAATTGCTGTGGATTTCTGTGTCCTGGAGTTAGAGATGAGCTCAGGTAACAATAGCTCGGCTGCGCTTTCAGCTGGTCAGACGTGAAATCCAAACCCACTCCTATGGCTGTCTCACAAATTTTAAGGTTTTTTATTATTAAAATCTTGCTTTGAAATAATAAATGACTACAGGCTGTCACGGCAGGGTCTGGAAAGGCCAGCACGTACAATGGGCTGAGATTTCATCTGAGCGTAGTTGAGTTTTATAGATCTATTTATGAGATCCAATACTGTAATGATGTAATTTTACTTGTCTAATAAATGTAGCTGTACAACGACGGATAGCAAACATTTCTATTGTGACCAAAATCCTTTAAACTGCAGCCACTTTGATCTCAGAGCTCATGCTATTTAATAAATGCTGGCCATTCTTCTAACAATCACAATTATTTAAAGGGTTTTCAAAAGGGATAGAGCAAATCAAATAAAACAATTACTGTTGTATCTCATTCTGAAGTTAAGTGTATTTTTTATGTGGGTCTTGTTTAGTGTCTCCTCCCAGTTTTCATCCATTATCACAATAATTGAGTTTGTAGCTGGAATTAAATTTATCAAATTGTGTTATCCTCTTTTGAAATTGGATAGGTATCCTGGCAGTGGGAGCTAGAAGTTAATCTGCTTTGCTAAAGCCTCCAGTGGCACAGCGGCAACAGGATTGAGAAGGCTCAAACATTTTCCTGTCACCCTGGACACGATGTAATTTCTCCTCAATCCCTTGTGCAAATAATGACATTTGAATCGAGCATTAACAGGCTTAATTACTTTAAAATTGTCATTTTAATTTACACTGATATAGTATTGATCATACAAGCAGAGATTAAGCTGTTCACTGGAGCAGATGATGGGGAATTAAACATTAAAGGGTCCTCGTGGGGCTGAGAGGCCGCCCAGAGAGTGCCAGGAGAGGAATGATATTTCTCCGTAATGAACTGGCGGCATGCAGGGACATGAATCTTTGGCCTACTGGAAAAAGGGAAATAATGGGGTTTGGGAAGCATTTGCAGGTTATTCATTCGCTGCCATGCACCAATTCTCCAGTGATTCATCCACCTCACCAACATTTATTTATCTAGCAAATTCAGGAGCTCTGACCTTTCTGCTAAGTACATTTAACATAAGACGGAGTGGAATATTTCAGGTGTAACTTTTTACAAATATTAGTTATTGTTTCTTATTTTTGACTAATATTAAACAGAGTTATTTAATCTGCCATCCATACTTGCGCCCATTTGCGCGACTCATGATGAGCAGATGGACTTCATAAAGAGATCCAGGTATTGTGGGACTCGATGAGGTCCTCAAAGTCCTTGACCTCATTTAGTTACAGTCTGATTTTCTTCTTTGGCAAACTTGAATTAAAGTTAATTTAAGACAAGCTGACATGAGTTTACGTGGGTGACTATACAGCGTGTAATAGTGAAAATGACAACTAATCCTTGTAAAACCTCTAACCTAAAAATGTCACCACCCTGGGAGGGAGAATGCTTTAAAAGTCCTAGCAGATATGTATATATGGAATACTTTAAGGCCAAAAATTTCATTTTGCTGAGATGAGTTTGTCTAATAATTTGTTTGAAATGCGGTTAGGAAACAAGTATTGTTATTTTGATAATTTGCAGTGTAAAAATTCAAAATCAAATGTGGATGCTAAATTTTACAATAATGATGTTGTGTTTTCATATATAGAAGCAAGTTTACTTTTTCCCTGTCCTGAGCTAGTAAGCTGGTTTTCCTTATGCCTTATGTTTTAGTTTCATCAGACAAAACCATAATCAGTAGTGTAACAGTGGAGGATAGGGGGTGAATCAGGGTACTTGCAGTCACTGCAATTCAAGAACAAGTGTCTCCTTTCTGAAAATGGACATTTTGCCATTTGAGAGAACATAGGGCCAGATCACACCTTTTGACTTGAAGTGTTAAATTCTTTTCAGTTTGTAGCTCTGTAAATTCCTGAGGAAGTCCATTGAATTTAATAGCATCTGTGGGTTTGTTAGTGTAGCTTACTTAGGATGTCATTTCTCTTGCCTGTAACCAAGAAACTGGTCCTTAAGAGTGAGGAATGTGATGCAACATGGGAAGTTGAATTTTTTTACTGCTTACATTTGTTCACCTAAAGGAGGAAAATGCATTGAATAAAAATGTAACCTCTTGCAAGATCCAAAAGGCATGGATTCCGAAATACATGTCTTTGAAAACTGAGGAAAATTTGTGTATGCCTTTTTTATCAGAAAGGATGTTCTGACTGGGATTTGGGAGAAGGTCTCTGGGTTTGGTTTTCTATAATTACAGACTTAGGAACATACTTGATTGCTCTGAGTTCCTTGTGGGTTTGGGTGCTGTCATAGGTCTAGTAGCTTTTGCTTATAAACATTCCTGTTTCCAGTGAAGGCTGAAATGCTGGAACCTGCACTGCAGGTGAGGAGGGGTGTGCGTGGCGAAGTGGAGCGTGGCTTCCCCTCAAAGGCAATTGCAAAGGCAGGGCAGCGAGTGGCTGAGGTGGAGGAGGAGGATGTGCAGGCACACAGCTGCTCCCAGCAGAGCGTTCCATCCAAGAGCTCCCGCTGCCGCCTGGGGTCTGTTCCCGTGTCCTCCCAGGATCTGTCCCTGTGTCCCGGAGCGCGGCCGAGCCCGGGCGGCTCCCCAGTGTTTCTGCTTCTGAAGCAGGAAGGAACAGTCTATCTCCAGTCCTTTGTAGGCTAATGTATCGCTGCAGACACTGGTATAGACATCTGAAATATAATTAAATGGCAGGAATGCTCTATTTGTCTAAACAAGACAAAGCATGGAATGGGTTCATTTGACTTGAAACACGTAATTAGCATAACCCTTCTGGATGCTTGTTTTATCATTTGCAATATAGTCAAAGATTGATTATCGTACTGTACCTTTTGAATGTCATTAATAGAATTGTTTTGTCCACTTGATTAATATGTTGCCTCAACCTCAGAATAATCAGATTAAACTAGGTTGCCTTGTTCCTTCTGACTTGGAACATTCCTATTTCCATGCACCAACTTCTCACGAAGGCCCCACATAAATTGTCTTTGTTGCATTTTGTCATCTCCAGTGTTTCAGCATACATCCTGCAGGGAATCTCTCCTGATGGTGTGGAATGAGTGTTGCTATAAAAATGGATTTTATAACCTAATTAACTACTCTTTTCTAAGTTTAAACAGTGGGGGGTGAAACTGGGGTGTTTTCACTACAGTGAAAAGCAACAAATCAGGCCACTGGTGTCCATATATTTTAAAATATTTCAGATATTTTAGGTATTATTTCACATCAGGGATTTTCAATTTTGAATGTGTGAGCCATAAGACATTAAGGGTTTGTTTTAATTTTTGTCTTATTTTCTAAACCAAACCACATTACACAAAACCCTGAGCCTCGCTTTTCACGGGAGTCAGTACTAAAGGTTTTCATTTGTGTGATGATGTGTAACATTCCTGTTTGTGGTCGGTCAGTTCTTGGCTGCATTAAGTCAGTGACATCCCAGCAGCTGAGTGGGGTTTGGTGCACTGACATTGTCGCATCCCAGTTAAAGGAATGTTTCTATTCATTGAACACGTGTTTCAACATATTTAGGAGTGAAGTCTCTTTATCAGATTTTTCTTAAGTCCAGAAGAACTGAACTAGGTTAAAGGTAGGTCCAGTCACTGCAAGGAAAAGGCCAGGCCCAGGGTAAGAAGTGTACCTTGGTGCTTGTTCTGGGAGAAGCTGCAACTTCTGAGCTGGGCAGAGAGGATGGTGGGGCACAAAACCTTCCCTCTCTGTATGGAAACTGTGTGTGCTGCGTGTATGGGGGGGGTGTGTACACACACATTTGCTGTAAAAGATGTAAAAACCCATGAAGATTCAAAATGCCTTAGCAACAAAATGTGAATGAAGCACAAACTTATGCTCCAGAATTAAGATTTAAGTTTATGTCTACCTGGGTCAGTGCTTGAGGTTACTAAGTGTTTGAGTCATTGAACTTTAAGACTGCATTCATCACAGCTTCCTAGACTAATATAAATTTCTTCCCATTAAGTCAATAAGCGTGGTTACATCAGACAGCAGTTCTGTCTAGAAACTAAGATTAATGTCCATCATAAAAGTGACATGAAGAGACAACTTGTTTGATTTATACAGACTATTTTTGTCTTTTCAGTTTTAAAATAAAATTCGAGTTATTACTTCTAGCAATATAGGGGTTTTCTTTCTCTTTTCCACTGTTACTGAAACATTCAGATGGTGGTTTTCGGTAATCAAGGTGTGAGCCCGTAGGATGAAAAGCCCTTCCTGTAGGTGGGCTAACAGCACAACTGACTGATAGCAGCACAACTGTGTGATAGCTTCCACTTTGAAAGAGCCTTTTCTTTAGGCCTTTTAATTCATCTGTTTCTGTGAGAAAACATTTTCCAGTTTAGGAATGGAAAATGCTTTCTATTTGTTTGTGCTCCACTTTGAGATGTGAAAGGGCAGTAGTTCTGGTAGTGCAGCAGCCCAGCACAGCTCTTGAGCCCCACTGTAATTCCAGGCTGGAATTCTGTCTTTTGGGTTGTTGTTGAGAGCAACCAGAGCCCACAGTGCCCTGATCAGCTCTGTCACTGCCAGTTCATGCAGGAGCATTGACATCATCCTGAGCAGGAACAGATCTTCAGTTAATTCCATTGGAAATTGTAGTGAAGTCAGGCCTCATTTGGAAGTTTGGAAGCTTTTTAGTCCTCATCTCCCCTATTCCCTTTTATCAAATTCCATGTGATTAAGGAGCATGAGCTTTATTTGTACAGTGGACTTTTTGTTACTGATGGATCAGCTTCACAAAGTGCCTTATGATGCTCTGCTGCTCTTGAAATGCTTAAATATATTTTCTTTACCATTTACTAGCTCAAGGCTAGAAAATAATGGTAATATGGTAATGGTAGCAAGGCCAAAAATAGGGTTTGAGCAAGGCAGTGGTGACAGACTGGTAAATTAAGCAATCTCAATTCACTTTTCATATGCTCTATAGAGTCTTTTAGTTTTGTTTTTCTTTTTTAATTTATTTTTTAAAGTCAGGGATGGGTATTGAAGTGCTGCCCTTGTAGGCCGGGCCCTCACCATGAAGGTGGTAAAGCCTTTGGGTGCAGCTGTATTGTTGTTTCTGGCTCAACACTGAATTCCCTTATGGCAGTTCAACAGATGAAGTTTCGCCTGAGACTTCCAAAAGTAAAACGTTAATGGAATGATGAATTGCAGTTCCAAGCAAGATATGGCAAACGTATTTCTAACAGGTTCTTCCTAAACTGTCGTGTTTCCTTTGTGAGAGGAGCTCTTCCAGCAGGGAGGGTGGCATCCTTCCAAGGTGCCTCTACCACGAACCTGGATTTCTGCTTCAGGATAAATCCAAGCTGGTGTGCCAGGGCAGCTGGCAGGTGTGGGCCTGTCTATCCTGGTGTGCCGTTCATCTCCAGGCTCTCACCAGGATAAGCAGGTCAGGAGATGCGAGCCAGCATTTGTGCTCACGGTTTATGTGACGTCTGTCACACAGGGGCAGCTTCACGAAATGAGTTCCCTGCACATCAGCATCCGCTGCATCCGCATACCTGCATCCACAGCATTGCTGGAGTTTCTGTTCCTACCATAACGCAATGTCCTTCGAATTCCACGGTGAGAAGATGCCTTTGCTTGGTCTTTTCTTCTCACAGCCAGTGCTCTGGGACTTGTCAGGTCTCCCCACAGTGAAACAGAAAGGAGACAGCAGAAATAGGCCATAGCAAACCTTTTGTTTCAGACTTTGTAGGATGTCGAGACAAAAGGGTGTTAAGGAGTTCTGTTTGCAGTGTTACCAGTGAGTCAGGGAGTGACAGTTTCTAGTTTGTTCTTGAGTAATTCAGTTGGGTAGCCAGAATTTTCAGAGAACAGTGTTCTTGTCTGTCATCAGAGCGGTGGAACCTGCCTGTCTGTAACCAACTTCAAGTGAGTGTGCTAAATACCTTTTAATTGTAATTGGTCAGGAATGTGTTCCTTTAAAATATGATTATCTCAAAGCATGACACCATGTAAAACAGGTATTTGTTTGAGTTGAGATGCAGGCCTGGCTGGTTTGGGGTGCACAAGGAGTGTCACCATTGCACTGAGCTTCAAGTCCAGGCTCCACACTGTCCCTGTATTTCCCCTAATGCTAGAAATCAGAGCTCAAGCAGAGTACTTATGAATGTACAAAATGTACCATATTATTGAAATTTAAAAAATCAATTAAAGCTTTTCTGTAATTGTCCACATGCTCTGGTTGAGTGGCCCGTAGGTAATTTGTAAACTGGTTAGGTTCATTGTTGGCCATCTCTTAGTACTGATTGTCCTTTAATTAACTTATCTCTATCATGCATGTAATGTGATTCCCAATAAAAATTACAGGATTTTAATTGAAATTGAAAAGTTCTGAAAGGTAGAAGTATAAATATTATGTATTATATAAGTGCATGCTCAAACTCTCATGGACGTTTTGAAAAGATTTTAATAGCAGGGCAGGTTTTCCACGTGATTTAATTATCAATTGACTTGACTGAGTATTTAGATTAGGAGAGTATAATTCAGTTTATTTCATAAAGAAAAGCTTTACATCTTTATGTCCTTATTGATTTGCCAATACCATTTAATGAGTTGCAGTTCAAAAAAAGTTACATTAGTTGAAATACATCTTTGGGATTGGTCCATGTAGCCCTACTTTGGAAATAAAACCACTTGAAGAAAATGCTGAGCGTAGTTCAAAGTTAATTATGTCACAGTATTGCTCTGAAGTGTACATGAAGAAATGCAAAGTGGCAGCAGGCATTTGGTTATTCTGCATATAATTATTGTATATAATTCCAGGAAAAATAGTTTCTTTTCATTAATCCTGATGTTTTCTTACGTTTGCTAAACCAGGTATGCTGCACATGTTTTCATTTATGCACTTATTTTTAGTTTGCATACACTGAAATTTTTTTTAGGATTCTTCCTAACCCAGTTTCCAGTATTTTTACTGAACTTTGACAGAGTAAGTTAAATTATTGCTGCTTTGTTTTATATCACTGTACCTCTATGGAATCAGTGCAAAAAGGGCACAAGGACTTAAAATATCTAATCACATAAATCATGTTGCTCTTCATTTCAGTGAAGTGAAGCCTATTAGGAAATATCAGGTTTGGCCCCTTGTTAGTGATAATAATTAAACCCCCCATATAATCTACATCTTTGTCTGTAACTGAAGTGGCAGCATGTGGAGCAAGGCAGCACAGTCACTATGCTGGGTCAGGTCTGTCAGTGCAGGGACATGTCTGGTGTTTAACACCAACTCTGTATCAACAGCATCAGATAAAAGACAAAGAAAAGCTGGGAGAGAGACTTCCTATTTTTTACTCTAAGATATTTTGTAGTAAGTGGGAAAAAGTCATTAGAGATTGCTTGTCAAATGTGGGCAATTCTCATTGTACTTGTGATTCAGTACGTAGTGGTGGGAACACAAATAAGGCACTGAAAACCATGGTTTTTGATGATGTTTTTAGAGATTTCAGACTCAGATTTCAGACTCAGATTTTTCTGCATGTTGCATGGAAGACTTAAGAACATCAGGTGTAGGGAGGGTTTTCAGAAGGGAGTTACAAGCACATTGTCCTTGGCCCGGGTACTTCTGCCTTCATGCTCTGTGCTAAGGGACTCCAGGTTTCTCCTGAACGTGGTCAGGCAGCTGGTGTTGCTGTCCCAGGTTTGAGTTTCCAGTTTGGTGCACTGAACAAAGAGCAGGACAGTGTGGGTGCTGCACACATTTCTGGAACCACCTTTGGGGAGGTTTGGCAGCAATGGCAGTACCTGAGGCAACACGTCCCCGCAGCCTGGCTTGGGGGCTGGCCCCAAGGGAGCAGTGTGGTGAC
>JAYRBT010000178.1:36033179-36073661 GCA_036023395.1 Myiotriccus ornatus
CACCGGTAAGATAAAAGTACAAAGTGGCTTCTTTACAACATGGGTATTGTAAATAAACAAATATGTATCTTATTTATGTATAAACATTGTATGTTTATGTTATGATGCATAACATTGTTTTAGATTTTATGGAGTAAGAGAGTCTGCAGTGCCAATCCTGCCACTGGTTTTACTCTTTCCAAGTGGACAATTCCATTTGCGTTAATGGGAATATCACGTGGAACTGAACTGTTGTTTTTGATACAGACCAAGTTCCGGTGCGTCGAAAGAGTTTTTGAAGTTTGTCACTGAGTGTTTGGAGCCCACTCACTTTGACACTTTATTAAAGATGTAATTATTCAAATACTGTTGAACTGAAGCTGATACCCGTGTTTGCGATATGGAGCTGCGGGAGTGGTGTGTAACTGTTTGGAATGGTCGGATCGGGCTCCGGCCGTCTGCACGTCAGGTGGAGCAGGGCTGTCCGGGCAGGCTCAATGGCACTTTAATTGTATGTGCTTTAGCTGATAAGTCTAATTCAGGAAATGATAAATTGCTGGACACCTAATTTGTTTGCAAATAAAAAGTGACAGAGTATTTTATAATGAGTTGATCTGTGTACCCAGCGTGGTTTTTAACCTTGAATGGGCAATAGACGGTTGGTGTTATTTGGCTGTAGTGAATCAAGCGTGGCAGAGCCACGGGCAGACCCTGCACTGTTGCTCGTGGTGTAAGTCCTTCATCAGTCACTGTTCAGGTGTGTTGGAACCAGCCTGTCCTGCAGCTCCCCTTCCCCCGTTTTTGGGAAAGGGGCAGCTGTAGCAAAACTAACTTTTTTATGGCAAACTAAAGGTGGGTGTTTTCACAAAGTGTCTCTGAAGTGCCACGGTGCCACAAAGTGTCTCTGAAGGTAGCCAGCAGCTTGTTCCCTGGCAGAATTCTGGAGCTGTTTTGCTGTTGCTGTACCCTGTGGCAGGGCACCCTTCACACCAGGTGCCCCCACAGTCCCTCAGCAGGAGCATACCCCACAGTCCCTGGGTGTTGGGGCCTGGCCTGGGGGCAGTGGGCAGCCGCAGCCTCTGAGCCCGGCAGCCCTGGCTGGGGAGGTGGCAGCGGGTGGCCCGGCCGTGGCAGCCACCGCGCTGGCCCAGGCCACAGCCCCTGCCAGCTCTCAGCATCCCCCGGGCACGCAGGGAGGGTCAGGCCCCGCCGTTTCCCGTCTCAGGTTTGTCTCTTCGAAGGATTTTAAACTTCGCTGCGACGTAAATGAGCCCAGATAGGGTGTCCCCGTGCCGTGCCCGTACCATCTCCGCTGTGACGTTGCTGTGGGCCCCTCTGGGGCCGCTGCAGCTCCCAGTGCGGTGCCTGCCCTGCCCGAGATGTGGCTGCTCACAGACTCCATCTCGCTAATGGGAAAGTAATACCTGCTCTTGATGTTCGGGTTTATAAACATGTGAAATACTTTTTTAATTGTTGGTAGCAAAGCAGGCGGGCAATCAATAGTGTCAGGCCTGCCAAACTCACTGTTGACATTCAGCAGAGCCAGAAAGGCTGGTAGGAGATAAGGGCTTCCTGTCAGCAGTGCCTGCGCTAATTCATATTCAGACATTGTCATGTTCTATGATAAATGAATTCCTTGAACTATATTGATATAGTAGGTTAAACATTGAAAAAGTTGGGCTGAACTTTGACTTTAAATATTCATTAAAGCTAATTATGGATTTTATGACTACATGAATTACAGTTTCTATGTCATCATGGGCAATTTATTTTAAATATATTTAAAGCAATCTTTATATATTAACTATCACATTTAGTGAGGTAATGCAGTAAATGTTTACTCTGTACAGTAATTAAACATTTATTCAGCTATTTCCTTTATGCATTAAATCTCCACAGTTGCAATGGTCTACTATAAAAAGAAATTATGCCCATTAACTGTTAAAAAAAATATAGCTGTTTAAATCTTCAAACTTTTGTGGCAAAATTTCTGTATAATCAAAGGAATAGTGTTTGTAGTTATGCCAGATGTGTAATCCATCACAACCAATTTGTTTATCTTGCCATCAGTACCAGTTTTCCCAGATGAGTCTTTTGGTATGGAATAATGAAAGAAATGTCCAATACCATAATGAGTATCATTCTGGAAGCTAATTAAACAGAGTGGACATATAACTTCAGTCTGCTAGCAGAGAGAAGATGCCTGTTTTTTTCTCAGTAATACATTTTTGGGGGAGATGCAAAGCTCTTCTAATGAACAGGCCCAGTGTATGGTAAATGTTGCACTGTGTCTACAGCTGCAATACAGGTACACTCACAGACGTGGTAGGAACAGTCAGGTACTTCTGTCAGTCCGGAAAAAGCAGTTGTTAATAGCAGCATTGCCTGAGATAATGCCTGGCCTCTCCCTGAGCTCCTGAGCATTTCCGGAGGGGCCATTCTTACAAAAGCCGGGACGTGTTTGCCTGTGTACTCTGCAGTTAGTGACTGTGATACTGAAAGAGGTCCTAGGACTTTACAAAAGAAATTTTCCCTGCTCTACTTGTAGGATTTTGTGTGCTGGTTTGACTATTTGATTTTTAGGGGTGTTAAATCCAAGCTGTTTAGTTATAGGGAGCAGGGGAGACAGCAGAACGATCAGTTTTACCATCTTGTGTGTTTCTAAGGAACTTGGCCGAGCTAAAACTGAGTATTGCTCATGACTGTGCCATCTGCCTTTCTGCTTTGATGTCTCTGCTGGTTTAGCTGGATGTATATATGTATATTTGTGTCTATTTATGTTTAAACTCCTCTGGGAAGCAAAATGTGAATAAATTTCAGTACAGCTATTGGCAGTGACTGTGTGGCGTTTTCCTGTGGGCATGGGTGTTATTCTGAATTGTGAATGTGCTTCTGGAAGTAGCTGGGCACCTCAGGGTCTGATGAAGCTCTTTGTGTCTTGTCAGCCCCTGGCTTTAATAGTAAAGTAGAAATCGTAGAATCATGGAATGGCCACACTTCTGGGGATTGGGCAGCTGCAGCTTTTCTGGGCAACCCGTGCCAGGGTCTCACCACCATCACAGGGAAGTATTTCTTCCTCATTCACTTGGTTGGTCAGTCCCAGGAATTACATGTGCTGTCTGTGTGACCATCTGAGGTCAACAGGTTGGGCTGGTCTCCCTGAACTTCTAGAAACTTCTGGTACTCTCGAATGTAGTGATTTTGATAGTTATTGGCCCAGGAGCAGGCAGGTTGGCCTGACAAGTTAAGAACTTTCTGATCTGAACCTAACTGTGAGCTATCCATTCATCACTCTGCCTTGAGGCTACTGAAACAGAATCCATGACTAGTTTGTGTTTGCAGACTGCTTGGGAAGTCAAGCAGACAAGCCTGTGGCTGCTCCCTGCACTTCACTCTGGTGAGACTTCACACGTGGCAGAGCGTGCACCATGCCCTGTTCGTTCCCTGGGGCAGGAGTGCTCTGTTCGGGATCGGAGCAGCTGATGAGGTCTGCTGCACTGTGTCTGAGCCCTGCCCTCAGAAACTAGGGTGCTCTGAATGCTGCAGGGGAAAGGCTACAGACTGATCCCTTCAGGGGTGACACTGTCTGGAGGGGCACAGCTGCAGAACGTGCATCGTCTCTGATGTGTGGTGAAGTCAACCTCAGTGGCCCTCAGTGCACGCTGTTTTCCAAGTTTGTGCTCTAGAAGGGCTGTTGTGAAGAGGGCTGCAGTATTCCCAGAAGAAGGAATGAAGAGGGCTGCAGTATTCCCAGATCTGCTGGTTTGCGCTGGTGAAGGCTCTGTAACTGAGCGAGGAAGGGACGGTGCACAGCACAACCACAGATTCCATTTGAGTAGAAGCACCTGTTTACAGGTGGTGTAGAACTTGTGCTAACAGCAGAAGTCATCCATTTCAACAACCCTTAAAGTGGAAAAAATAACAGCTTTCTTTCTTTGCGTTTGAGATGTTTAAAAGTTGAGCTCTTTGGGTTGTTTATAATCTGTAACGTGTTCCTGTGTTGTATCACTTAGATACTGTATGTACTGCTGCTGCTGTATGTGCCACTGCTGCTTTTTCCAAAGGTATTAAAATTGTAAATAAGAAAATAAAGCAAGGTTCTATTCTTTAAATTAATCTCATTTAACTGTATTGTTAAACTGGCATTTTACGATAAATAAATTGAATTAACATAATCGTCTCAACAAAAGGGCCTAAGCATTAGGCCCTGGAAGGTTTTTTTACATATATTTCATTGTGTTAGGGCAGGGAATTATAAGTGCACTCCATCATTTTTACAAGTTCACATTTATGTACCTAAACCTGATTAAGTCTATAACAATGCGGAAGATAGCGATAGCTGTAATTTCCATTCCATTATAGTTTTGATTCTTTTCAGTGGAGTGTTTGGAATTGCACAGTCCAAGGATGTCTTAATGTTACTGGTATCAGTTCCTGAAAATCAACGGAGTTACTTCATCAATGTCACAGATTCATTGTGCACAAGTAGTTGACACTCTGTGCTACAAATGCAGACTATCAAACCGAACTTTTGCTGCGTAAGTCTTCAAAATTAGTTTTTAAAATTGAGATTAAAACTGTAAGAAGTCAAGCAGTGAGCGAATCGTGACATTCAGAAAGAAAATTGTAGCTTGACGAGTGGCAGTACTGGTTTTAATAGAATTATGACACCTAAATAAAACAGGTTTTAGAGCATCTAGATTCTTCTTGGTTTACTTGTTGGTATGTTACATGAGGAGCTTCAGAGTTCTTAATTCTGTCACCCAGATTTAACATTATTTGTTCCTGATTTGGACAGATCGCTATTTCCAAATACTATTTTTTTACTTAGTCTTTTTTACTTAGTCTCAGCTGTGGCACAGGGAATTCTGATGAGAATAAAGGGAAAAGTTTACCATGAAGGTGGTGAGACGCTGAAGCAGCAGCTCAGGAGGGGAGGGAGGCTCCAGCCCAGGAGAGTTCTGAGTCTCCTCTCTGAGGAGACTGCATGAGGCAGGGCATGGACTGGAGGTACTTTGACTGCATGATCCTGCTGTCCTGCTTTGTGGGACTCCCTTAAAAACAGCATTGAGGTGTCACAGGTAGGCTGGCTTGGCCACATGTTACTGGCCCAAGAGTTCCCATTCCAAGATCCCTTTTTCATTTGCTATGAATGCCACAGACTTGAGGCATTTGGGATGATACGTTCCAGGCGCTTGCTGAGGCTCCTTTTTTTTCTTCTGAAGGCCATGTTAGAAGCTGAAATAAAGCTGTATCTTTATACTGAGTTTTTAAAGAGTATTATTATTTAGCAAAGTCCTATCTTTATATATGTCAGATTTTGCCCTGTGCGTAGAAGAAAGGGATGGACCAACTGGGAATATCAGGTGGCAGTGCTTTTATCTTGTACCAGGATTTATTTTTTCCTGGCAGCGTGTCCTTGTTGCAGCACAGTTAACCTTGAGTCCTTCACAGTAGTGTCTCCTGCAGTTGCCTGTTCACCTCCTCCATGTTATGAAAAAGAAGCCCAAAGGCCCGAAGGAATCTGCCTGGGTCGCAGGGATGTATACTCATCAATTAAACGTGTGACAGTGTTTTCTGTTGGATGGACTAATATGTCAAGGAGATGGGCAGGACCTCATGTTTGTGCTTTTGACAAATCAGCAAATGTTTAATCTCTGGATGTGCAGCGTCTTATAAATAATGCAGCAGTCCCCGGGCCGAAGTGGAATGAAACTAAATCATCCTTTTTGGTTAATGCGTTGCTTCTTTTATTCTTCTCAGTAAGAGTTTATCTAGTGGCAGGCTGCTTTTTTCTCAGCTTCTCTTGAGTGCATCAGATGTATTCAAAGGCTTATCAAAGTTCTCATTTAAAATTTCTAAATTTTTTCGTATTCCACTATGTCTATTTACACTGCTTTTTAACTTGATTTTCATTTGCTCTCTTCTAACATGTCATTTTCCTCTCATTAACTGGAGGAAAGCACTGTATGACATGACTGAGGAGAAGGCAAAGCAAGCAGCAAGCTCACAGTACCTGTAAGTCTCATCATAGCAAAGCTCCCACGGCACAGACGGAGCCAGGAAGGGACTGTTGGCCTGAGCACCCTGGGTTGGCAGCCCTGGAGGGTCTTGGGAAAAGGGGCATATGGAGAGAAGACTGTAGCAGGAAGGCAAAGGGTGTTGTCCCTGCTGAGGAACTTTTTCAGTCTCAGGGTAGGAAAAAACTAGGTCGGGCTGTTGGGAGCTTGTGGAGCCCCTTCTACAGAAGCTTGAGGTGCAGGTTAGAAAATTGCGAACTTTTCCTTGTTCCTGTACAACAAGCTCCAAAAGCTTTGGTTTTGCTCTGAGAGAGAAGGAGATATTGTCAGGTTTTTGTGACAGACCTTGGGGGGCTGTGTTTGGGGCCTAGAAGGGCGCCAGTTGGTGTCACCCATCGTGTCCATCCGTTTGGTGTTTAAATGTACACTGGCTGTGGTGCCCTTACCGTGGTCAGTCAGCTGTTAAGGATCTTCTTTATAATGGTTGATGAAACTTCAGAGAAGCAACAAAGGAAATTAATATTTTTAAAGATCTTAGAAAATTTAAACATGAATAAATTTCTTCTGGTTTTTTTTTTCTCTAATTGAAAACCATGATATTCTTTTGATTTTACTTAGCCAAAGTGGGTATTTTTATAATTTCATATTTTATTATTGTTCTATTACAGGCTCTAGGAAGTTTTTACTTTCTTCATGAATCTTTGAAAAACATCTACCAGTTCGATTTTAAAGGTAAGCAAAGGAATCAAGTGTTTTTAATGGACAGTTGGGTTTATACACGAAGGCAGCTTTTTCTCTCTTTTCTGATGTGGTGCCTGGCAGTGTTTCCGTGTTATACAGGCTCTGTTTGCATGCAGGTCCCTTGGTGACAGGCGTTGCTTTTCTTACCTTTTATAGACCTCTTAGGAGAAGTCAATGGACTGGCCACAGGTTGCAAGCTGGAGCATTAATCATTCCCAGGGACCCTTGAGTCCATAGTGATCCCTGAGGATTTCAGAACGCTGAATGGCCACAAGGTTCTTCCGTGTAGATCAGATACAGAACCAAGACCTTAACTGTCCAACAGCAGTGGTCATTTTGCAAAGCAGCTGAGCTAGATTTATGGCTTAAATTACTCAGGAGCAGAGCAGGTCAGTAGGAGGGTGGCATTGTTTTAACCCACATTGATCCTTCAGGTTGGAGGTCTTGCTACATCTCAGAAGTTTAAAAGTAATGCAAGGTTATGTACATTAAATATTAAAAATATGATAGAAAATTATTGAATGCTTCCAGAGGTGAATATAGAAAGGATTATATAAAATTTATGTTATTTCAGTTGAGAACTGTGTATATTTAATATAAAAAAATCCCCTGAGCTTAATTTAGCTCACTGAGCTGAGCCACATTAATACTCCATCTAGCATCTCATTAATCTGAAACACTGTTGAAATGGTGGTAACTATGGAGTGAACTAATTGTCTTAATTATACAGATTCATTATTTTTGTTCTCAGTAGAGACAGATTCTTTCTGCTCGTGTAATTGAGGGTACAGGGTCTTCCTGCCCTGAAATATATGAAGGGTAGTTCTGCATGTATAGCTATTCAGGATTTAGCCAACCTAAGTCGTCCTGTCACCACTGGTTTCAGTGCTGAAGGAACATTTTCATTATAACATCACAGGCTGAGTGATTTTATCTCTGACAGACCATATGGGAGCACTCCTAGAAGTGCTGGCACTCCGAAGAGAGGCTGTACCTGGGCTTTCTCCCAGACCAGAGCCGTTGTGCAGGCACTCAGTAACAAACTGTGCACACGGGGGACTGAACTGTGGACAGCGGGGAACGCAGAGGGTCCCAGGTGTTGCCCAGGCCCTGTGTGGAACAGTCTGCTCTCCGCTGCTGTGGCTATTCATTCATTCTGCCTTGTGAATGACTTTGTGTGCCAGTAATCCGTGAACTGTCTCTGCACACCTGAGCCCGCAGCTTCATCCCACCGGCACTGGGGGAGCAGCAGTTTCGCTCTGAACTCCACTTGGAGGTTCCTCCTGCTGGTCACAGACGGGACGTGTCCTGCTCCAGCCACACCTGACAGGGAAATGGCAGCTGCTTTAGGAAAAGAGGAGCTTTTGGGATTTATTAATCATTCTTTGGCAACATATTCTCTACTGTACAGCTTTTAAAAAAAAGGAAGTGTAAGAATTAAAAAAGGAAGTGAGAAAATGGAAAGAAAAGATGTAGGGGAAAACCATCAATAGGAAAGCAGTAAGCAAATACTTGTTCCAGAAAATAAATGCTTTAAATGGTCAGTGCTTTGTTTTGCTTTGCAAAACCTTAGCAGAGCCAGCTGGGATGTGAACCATTCACATAAAGATGTCTTTGGCCCAGGTATCATTTGGAAGGAAAAAACTCTTAATAAAAATCCAAGAAAATGGGTGAATCACTGTTGTAAGTCACCCACTGTTCTCATAACGTAGAGCAGAATCTGTCTCCCAGTGTAGGGTTTGTAAAATATGACCCTGAAGGCTCCCATCTTTCAGGAGAAATGTAAAACTTGCCTCTTCTCTTCATGACTGTTGACGTTTTCACAGTGTATTAAGCCCTTAAATCAGAAGAAAAATCCGAATGGATACAAACATTCTCTGCACAAAAATCATTATGAAATTCCGGTTCTGCTCAGAAGCGTGCAAAAAATAGATGTTAATGCACAATTCAGTATTCCCAGAACATCACTGTGGCTTTTCAAAATTCACTGCACAGTTGGATGTGACTGAATACAGACTTTGGAGAAAAAAAAGATTGTCTCTGTTTTTCAGATCTCAGGAAGATGTATCTGAGTTTTAAAATGAGAACATCGTTCTCCTACAGCCTCACATATTATTTGCTACAGCACAGAGGTGTTGGACTGTTTTCACAGTGGTCAGAGGCCCAAAAGTTTGCTTACAATTTAAACTAGTGCCAAGCTGTGTGTTCTGAAGGGCCATCCTCCAAAGAGGGGTTTTAGCCAGTTCCAGTTGACCACTTTGATTTACAAAAAGAATCTTGTTCTCTGGTGTGAAGTCAGAAATGAGTAGAGCTGTTTTTAGCTGGGGACAAGCTGTGTTCCCCCTGCATTCACTGCTCAGCAGTTGTGTCAACAAGCCACTGGCTCACATGTAGTGTCAGTGCCAGTGTGGATGAGGGGGAAGTGCCTCCCTTTGCCAGAGCTTCCTTTGCCTTTTACTGAGGTTCTCCCAGCAGAAGCCTTCAGTCTTTACAATTCTTCTAGGTCTTCTCTGTATCCCAAATGACATCAGGATCTCTGCTCAGACTGTTAAACTTGCTGGAAGAGGCACATCCATCCATGATCCACTCAGAATGATGCCTCGTCAGTTTATCGGGATATTTGTTTAGTTTTCCTGTGGGAGCCAGACCTCAGAGTGATTGGCACATAAAGAATGATACTTTTTCTTCCCCCTGAAGACATAGTGCTACATTGCAGTAAATGCTTCCTCAGATTATATAAAATACTTTATCTAGACAACTTTAACTGACACATTTTTGTACCACTTGGTGTTTTCACCAGTTGTCCAGTAGAACTGGACAATTTAGGGTTCTTGATAAGAGTTGGAGTTTTTCTTCTATGCATTCCCAGTCAAACCTCAGTACAGTTGGGTAGGTCCAGTGTAATGGCAGCTGTACAACAACTCCTGTGTCAGAGGATTTGTAAAATAAGTCAGGTTCTCACCTTAGACACACCAGTACATTGCCCTGATCGGGAGAGAGACCAAGTATGAAGTGGATCAAGAAGCAGAACCTCTCATTCGTGAGCTGAGTAGATCCATAAATCTGTGCTGTTTCTGTCTGTGATGGAGCCATTCATTAGAGATGTTGGAAAGAGATGTGCATCACCACTGAATCTCTTGAAGAAAGACAGCACCCATTCCAGCTGCAAATCCCCATGCCAGCCTCATGTGCTGATGGCCAGAAAGACATGATCTGAAGGAGATGGGGGCTGCAGGGTCAGAGAGCAGCTGAGGAGGGTTAAAGTGCAAGGGTGTGCAGAGACCAGGGTCATGATTGGAGCTCAAGCGCTTTACAGGGCTCTGGATAGTAGAGATGACAATACCCATAACTCTGTAGCTTCGAGGTGTCTGTTATGAGCAGATGTGTTTATACCTGGGTTAGTGGTCTCTGGTTTTCCCCCAGAACAGTTCAGTGCTTGCACACTTTTGATTTGCCCTGTTGATTTGCCAGCTGTTTTGCAGATGTCATTGCTCTGCCAATGAGTGTGGGAAGTTGCTCAAAATGTTGAGGTTATGTATGTTAATTTTGTTTTATCTCTCTTCCTAGCTAAGAAGTATAAAAAGGTTACTGGGAAAGAAATCTACTCTGACACTTTAGAAAGCACGCCCATGCTGGAAAAAGAGAAGTTTCCACAGGATTATTTCCCTGAGGTACGTCCAGTCCTGTGGAGCATTCCCAAATGCTGGGTTTGATTGTGATTTGCTTTGATAACTTGAGCAGCTCCTCTCACTGACATGAATAGGGGTATAATTATAATGGAGTCTTGGAATTTTGTTTGCCAGTTGGTTTCTTGACATGTTTTAAGTCATGGCATGGATGTACCAAATTCCAGTGGAATTCTTTGTATAGTAGGAAATCCTTGTGAAGGGTAGAGACAGTGATGAAAAGACTCATCTGTGCATTTAAACCCCAAAAAATGCCATGGCAGGGCTGTCTCAGGGGGCCTTGCTCCTTGGTAGGGTGTGTCCCACAGCCATGGCTCTGTGCAGGTGGGTTGGGGTTGGGGAGAGGGAGCTGATGTTGGGGCACGACTGGACACACACTGATGGTGTTCTTTGAGGCTGCCCTCGGACTCCCTCTTGTTCTCAGAAGAACTGGGGAGTGCTGCAGGTTTGAGGTTGAAGGTCTTGTCAAAACCAGAAACACAAGCAGAGCTGAGGGGTTTCTTCCACTGCACCTGCAAGTGCAGACTTTGCCTGTAGTTATTTTCTTTGACATTTGCTTTAATTTTCTCATTTTTAATTTCTTAAGAACATCTAGAACATGAGTATTTAATGGTTAATGTCTTCCTCAAGCCAAGTGAATAAATTTGTTGAATTCCATAACATTTGTGGATCGAACAGGCATGTTATTACTTTAATAAAAGGAAGAACTAAATAAACTTTTTAAATTAATTTAGAATTTGTCAGTATCCACAGACATATTTACACAGTGCTTGTGGGCTTGGCAGAGCATTGCATAAATAGTTACCAGGTTGATGGGGTGAAGATTGTTCTTTTTCTTGACTTTGATACTGAATTGTTTATCTTTACATCTCTGTGCTGGAAGGGAAACTACCTTTGACATAACTTTGCTAAGCTTTTATCTCCTGTGAGTAAACATCTTAAATACTTCTTTGAAGTGAAGTGTTACATCATTTTGAAGGTCCCTGAGGTGCAGTGTCTGAGACTGGCAGTGTGAGCAGGAGCCGAGTAGGGCTGACAGTGATGTGACTGCAGTGAGAGCACTGCATGGGGGGGTCAGTGCTGCCACCCCACCTCACAGCACTAGAACAAGTTATGGATTGCTCACTGATAGCCAGAGAGAGCCATTTACTCCCTTGTTTCACTGCTCTTGTTTCATCGTGAGACTGGCAAAGCTGAGACTTGTTCAGCATCGTTTATTACCCCTTTTACGTCAACAATTCTTCACAGTCTCTTGGAGCAATAGTGGAGTCTCAGGGCTTTCCCACACGTTTTTGTGGAGCAGGGATTGTGTTCATTCCTTGTGGGTGCTCAGGAATCAGATGTTCCCACATTTGCCTGAGCAGCAGCAGCTTCTCCATTCGATACACCCTCCTGTGCTGCTTTTGGGGCAAGCCTGTGGGGTCCAGAACCCAATGAGCAGCTAAATCCCTTTGGAGACTCTGACACCTTCACACTGGTTCCATTGTTCCAGTGCCTTCAATGACTGTTCTGAGCAGAAAGCACCATATTCTGATTGTCAGGGAGAGCGCTTACGTGGAGGGGGAACAAACAGCAAAAGAGAAAATCCACCAATATGCGCTATTAAGACATGAACAAATCCCTGAAGCACCATGAACATACAGTTCTGTTCCTGTCCTCAGCACAATTCCTGGGAATGGTGCTGTAGCCAGACCCATGGAACAGGCTGGGGGATTCTCCCGAGCCGTTGCAGAGCTTTGCACAGAGAGAGAGGAAAGGGATCCAGGCTCTCCAGGACTGCAGTGATGGGGACAACAGCAGATCCCTCCTGCAGCTCTGCGGCTTGCTGTGCTCACCCGTGATTGTGCTCACCTGGCTGCCCCTGGCATGGGCCAACCCAGTGTATTTCCTTGAGACCTGCACATCTAGAAAATAATTGCAGTGATTTTCAGCCTAATCTGTTTCTGTTGGGGACTGGAGACTAAAGAGCCTCTCAAACACAGACACAGCAACAGCAAAAACCAGCAGCGACATAGTTCTGGTTCTCATATGCTCATATGGTTTCTATTTCTAAAGCTAAAATTAATCTTGTTGTCACCTTTTTCTTCCTAGACAAATGTTGATAATAACAATACCAATTAAAAGGCCACTAAAAAATGTGTATTTTGGAAATTTGGGTTGACCCAGCAGAAGGCATGAGAGGCTTATCTGCCTGAAATTTTCTATTGACATGTTCTTGTGTGTTTTAGCCAGACCTCTCATATCACATTTGCAATTTTTTGTGTGAGAAATGGTTTAAGACTGATTTCTTTTCTTTTTATTACTGCTGCTTAAAGATGATCTAAAAGTAATTACAATGATTGAGGCATAATGCAATTCAAAATAATTACAGCCCACTGCATATAAAACTAACAAAACTTTCTGCCTTGATTTATGGGTCCTCTTGGCGAGGCATAAGCCTCAAATGATGCCTCTGGGAGCAACACTCCAGATAATGTTAGGCCATTTTAAAAAAAGCAGATTTGTGTAGTCTATCAGGCCAGAGTAATTTTTTTTTCCCATAGTGAGAAATTGGTTGTTATCATAGATCACAGATACTGCTCAAAGCTCTTATGAAAGATGAATTAATTTCACTAATGCTTTAATGCAAACCTTTCATGGAGGAGGCTGTATGGTGATAACCTTACTGCGGTCTCTCCTTTCTCAATGATGATTTATGTTGTCTTTTAGTAGATGAAACTGCCTGTATTCACAATCCATCTGCTGGCTAAAGGAATCCTATTAACAGAGGATCTGAGAAGAGACTTAATACTGTAAGGTGAAAGATGTGGTATCCCCTTTCTGGGACATGAAGTAGGAATTTTTTTCCTATTTTAAAATGTAGACCCCTCTCTGAGAGCATACAGATGACATTTCCACCTGGTTTTATGCTGGCTTACAGATTGTGAAGCAGGTAGTGACTATTTGTTAAAGTAAAAATAAAGATTGTTGCTTTGCAGTCTGCAATAGGAAGCAAATTTCTCTTTCCTCCTTCCCAAGGTATTGTTCTTCTATACATTCTGTTTCCAAAACTTTCTTCTTTCCAAATACTGTATTTGGAAATACTAAAGCACATCAGTAATCCAAAAATATGAAAGGCCTGTTGTTCAGCTTCAGTTCATATCTGAGGCTGAGGATGACATTTTTTTATGGGAGATGTTGAAAGGTGCTCCAGCTCTTGGGCTGCATTGGGTCCAAAGCCTACAAACCTCTGCTTTCCTCATGTTAAATAGACAAGATATTAATAAGTGAATTATTTATGGAACTTAGGGGAATTAAATAAGTGTGTTCAATTTATATCTAAAGGCATTTTGCAGGTTGAGGTGGGGGAATATGCCAGTTACACAGTAAAAGAAGTGTCATGTGATGGTACAGAGGCACAGGAGATGTTCTCCAGTGGGAGCTGAAGCTCCTCCCCGGTCTCTCATGCTGGCTTCTCCTCAGGCCAGGTAAAAGGCACAAACCCTCATGGCTCTGTCCACCACTTGTTGCTTTTTGGTAATGGCGCAGACTGCAGCATTACACGGAGCTGCTGACTTCCAATAGTTACAAAAGCAACCAATTTAAGGAAAGGAAGTAATTTTGGGGTAGGAACTACGTTCTGCATTGTTTTTATCATTTTCCTGGCTAGTTGAACACTGAGCATGTTGTGAGCAGGTGAAACATAAGTCCTGTGTGATGCTCTGAGGCCACGAAGACCTGTCAGTGCTGAGCATCGCTCGGTGCTGTCAGTGTCTGGCTGATTCCTGCTCCAGGTTTCCCCTGGAGCTGTGGTGTTCCTTTAAGGAGCTGCAATTACACCACAGTCATCGCCACTTTAATATGTCTTTCCTTCATGCCCTGCTTTGTATGGTTGAATAAACCCTTGCTGGGTCACTATTTAATTTGATATGGTCCCTCTCAGTAAAATGATGGAGAAAAGATGAATTAAGGCTCTGTGCTGGTCATTATCAATCATGGTTTGTGTGCATTACTTATTGCTCACAGTGCTTTTTGACATTAGCCCTCTCTAACCTCTCTCTTCATGTTAATGCTGTCTGGAGGTCCTTTCCCCCAACGTAGCGGGGGTTATTTATGTAGGTGGTGGTTCTGGGGGGTTTTAAAAGGTCAGCACGATCTCCTCAGAGACTCTATTCACAAAGGAAAGGCTGGCAGAATGTAACTACCAGTTTTCAAATGGTGATTTTAAAAAATTTTTTTTTTTTTTGCTGAGGACTTCTGATAGTGAGGTGTCAGAGCTTCCTTTACACTGGTTGTAATACATTGTTGGCGAAGTGGCCTCTCAGACGTACCACTGCCCTTAAACCCGTATTCACAGCATGTGTGTGAGGAAACATCGAGCTCTGGTGAGAAATTCTGTATTTTACCATGTCACAAAATACAAATTGTGTTGCAAATACCTTTTCACTGGCTTGTATCAGCATAGGCTTGTGTTAAACAACCCGGCAGCGGTGCCAAGGGCTGGGCACAGTGTGTGCTGGTACTGCTTGTCTTGGTGAGGTGTCAGGGACAGAACCAGAGTGAGGTCCTGTGGGTGCCCTGAATCAGATTTCACATTCCAGTCAGATTCCAGATGCCACTGGAGAAGTGGATTGGGATTGACAACAGGACTCTGGGTCTCAGACACTTTGGTTACATAAAACCATAAAGTAGTTGTAGTGCATGAGCCTGTGGCAGCAGGCAGAGCACATCCAAGGGAGAAGGGATCTGGCTGATGTCAGTGAAGCTCCTCCTGCCCTCCTGAAGGGCTGGGAAAATATGTGTCACACCCATTTTCAGGAAGTGTCCCAGGTGGCATCTCCTCAGGCATGGGAAGCTGATGGAGCAAATCTTCCTGGATGACCAGTTGCATGGAGGAGGGGCATGCTGTGGGTGCTGTAGGCATTGACTCTAGGAAGGACTTCAAATGCAGTCTGTCACAGTGTTCTGGAAGCCCAGTTGGTGACACCTGTACTGGGAAAGTTGGCCAGCCCCAGGGTGATGGGGTGGTGACAAAGTGCAGCTGGCAGCTTGTTGCCAGTGGTGTTCCTCAGGGGTCGATGCTGGAATTGGTACTATCCAACTCCTCTGTTAGGAGCTTGGACTGCAGGATGGAGCACACACTCAGCTTAGCCATACTCAGTTTGGGGAGCTGTCAGTGTGCTGGAGGGCAGGGATGCTGTGACAGGGACTCCAGCAGGCTGAAGGGGACCTCATGGAGTTCAGCACAGATTAATGCCAAGCCATGTCCCTGGGGTGGGATAACCTCACAAAGTGCTGCAGGCTGGAGGTGACTATCCAGGAAACAGAGAAGGCCACAGATCTGATTGGACAGCAAGTTGAAGATGTGCTTGGATGGAAGGCCAGCAGCATCCCAGGGTGTGTTAGGTCCCAGGAATGGACTCCTCCATCAGTTTGGCACTCCTAAGCCATATCACATCTGTAGTGTCTTGTTTGGGAACTCCATACCAGGCAAACATGGAGATGCTCAAAGCACAAGTGGATGTGGCTCTAAGCAACATGGTCTGGTTGGCCCTCTTTTGGTGTTGCATCTTTTGAAGTACCTGTCCTGTTGCCAAAGAGGAAAATAGCAAATGAAAAATGTCAGCTTGATCGAAGACATTATCTTGGGCCACATCATAGGCTTGGACTGCTTGATTTTTAGTTCTGTGTATTTTTCTTCAGCATTTAAAAGTTCAGTGTTGTTATTTTTAAGAAAGAAAGTGCAGAGCTCCCTTTTATCGATTTAGATTAAATTTGAGCCAATTTTCAATGCTTTTAGCATTTAGCTTTCTTCATTGGTTTGCTCTTGAATAAGTGTTGGCGTCTCAACTTGTAACTGTGCCTTTGTGATCATCACAGAAGAGATCTTACTGTGAAGAGACCTTACTGGACTGTGGATTTGTGGTTCAGGCATGGATCCTGTTAGGAAGGTTTGGAGTGTTTGCCTTCCAGTCCCCTGATTGACCAGAGCGAATGCAGGACCTGCAGAAGAGGCTATTTTTCACAGTTTAAAAAAAAAAATTTTGCAATAAAGTAGATAATTATTCAAAATATAATTATTATTGTGGTGTATCTGGTTGGCCTTGGCTGCAGACATTGTGTTTGTGCCTGAGGAGAGGAGAAGGGTGGTCAGGCCAGGCTGGATGGGGCTCTGAGCAACTTGGTCCAGTGAAAGGTGTCCCTGCCCATGGCAGGGGGTGGAATGAGATGATCTTTAAGGTCCCGTCCAGCTCAAGCCATTCTGTGATTCTGTTGCTCGTTCTAAGACAGCCTGGTTTGGGTTGGTGAGGCCCCTCACTGTCTCAGCGGTGTCTGAGACTGAGGACTGTCAGTTCACAGAGAAAATACACTTGGCCAGTGCTTCGGGAGTGGCACCTCTGCCAGCGTGGGCTCTGCTGGGACTGCCACTTTCTTCGCAATAAGGAATCGCAGTCACTTGCAACAAGATCATTGGCACCATTGTTCAAGCCTGTGTGGCGCACTGTTTATTCTCAGAGCACATTAGCCTAGCCCAACATGCATTGTTTACAGGGAATAAATAGGACTCGGAATCATGTCTTCTTGTGGGAGGCTGTAATTTGTGGCAGTGGCTCAGGAGTGGTGCTGAAAAACCCCTTTTGCTGTATCATAAGTGCCATGTGTGGGCATGAGCTGATTTGTGGCTTTGTCACTGACAGTGCAGTTTTGATGAATGTGATGTTTTACCATTATTTAAATTCCCTTTAACTTTTATAGAAATATAGGGTGGGTTGGCTCAGCAGGAGAAATAGCTTTCTAGCGGATCTCATTCATTTTAATTTGATGTAAATCTCTGATGACATTTTACAGTTCAGGTAAAATTGCAAAGAGGACATTTGTGCACAGGCAGTAAGAATTTCTTAGTTTAGGCTAAGCATAAATACAGTCGTAAAGCTTTCCTGTTTGGTTATCTTTCATCTATAAACAAGTGCTGTGGCTTATAATAATTTTATACGTAAGTTTATAACTGCTGCAGGAACAAAAATATAAATGATTCCAGGATTTATAAAAGACACAGTATCTGTTTTCAAGGTACTTCAGTTTGTGTTCACTGGTTCTTGGTTATACTGTACGGATGAGCTCTGTTTTATTTTGTTCTCTGTGTCAGTACGCTTCACAGTAATCCTTTACCTAAGGTGACTGGCTCTTCTTTGCATGTTTTTCAGTGCAAGTGGTCCAGAAAAGGTTTCATTCGAACAAGATGGTGTATTACTGACTGGTAAGTTGCATCTTTAAGTTGTTTCTGATTACATGTGTATTATGTGTGGGTTTGTTAATAGTTGTTTCAAAGGAGGTATTTCCACGTGTAGATTGGTCTGTTCATAGAGCAGGTTGATTCCAAACAGTTGCTTTATGATCAGTTGAACACATAGTGTTCAGTAATGCTGGAACAGGCTCCCCAGAGCAGTGGTCACAGCACCAAGCCTGACAGAGCTCAAGGAGCATTTGGATGATACTCTGGAGCATGTGATGTGACTCTTGGGGATGTTCCTGTGCAGGGCCAGGAGTTGGACTTGATCATCCTTGTGGGTCTCTTCCATCCAACTCATCAGATTCTGTGATTCTGTAGGTTGTTAAGGAGCATAACCAGCTGTGGTGTCCCTGCTCACACAGAGCATTAGGGTGGGACCGTTCGGGTCAGGGGAAGCTCCGGATGAGGGGAGGTCAGGCAGGTTGGTGCCTGTGAGCAGAGCCAGGAGTCAGTCCCAGCATGGCCCCGGTGTCCCTCACTGTGCTCCCACTGCACCTCGTGCTGCCCAAGGTTGGCAGCATCTCACCTGTGCCGGGGGTTGTGCAGCCCTCACCTCTGGATCCCTGAGGAAAGAGCTCTTTAAGCCCTGTCCAGTTCCCCCTGAAGTCAGTGGAGGGACCCGACCCTTAAGGAATGCAGCTTCTTTAAACCAGTTCCTGCTGTATTATTTTTACAGGAGCAGAACTTTTTATTTGTTGTGTTCAGGTCAGGATTCCCCTTTTAAGACCAAGGTATGGCCTGTTCTGTGTGAGGTTGCTTATTTTCATCCTAGAGGGGAGTGAAGCAGCTGGCAGCCCAGTGCTCCCTGGTGGGGCTGGATGGAGGGGCACAGAGAGCAGGCAGCACCTCTTAACCTGTGCACTCAGGTGCTCAGCAACCACCCCAGCGAGCCAGACTTGGTTATGTGGGATGTCAGCTGGCTGCTGTCAGAGCAGAGCGTTCCTCATCACGTGCTGGGCAAATCTACAGAAGGAACAAGCGTTTTGTTGTAGGGATCAGGCAACATCCTGGAGAGGTGGGGCTGAGGGGAGCACAGAACCAGCAGAAGCAGAACAGCACTGTGGTGCTAGGGGCTGATTGCTGCCTTTGGAGGAGCAGTGCACCCGAGTGCTTACAAGGGGTGTATCTCAGAGGCTGTTTGCCACCTGTGTTTGAAATCGCTGTCTTTAATACCAGTAAGAGTAGTAACAGTAATAATGTGTATTGAGGGGGCAGCTGATTTTCAAAACACAGTCACCTGAGGGAACCTGGGAGTGTTCCTTACCTTAAACCAAGGAGAGCTCAGTAGACTCACACATACTTATTGATGTTAGTCACATACATTTATGTGAACCTTCAACACTTCTCCTTCCTCCTGTGGTTGTTTCATGTCTTAAAATTGTAAGTTTATGTAGATGTTCACATAGGCTGAATTTTGAGTGCTGAACAGGGTTCTTGCTTGCTGGCATAAGCATGTTTGTTAGATTAAGCAGTTTTTGCAAACTGAAAAAGCAGCAGGTTTTCTCCTTTCGTAGACTTTTGATCCTGATATTGGGCAGGCTAGGGACAACCTAGGTTCATGTGAATTTTTCAGATCCGAACCCATGGCATGTGATTCCAGCAGTAGAGTTGTGCAGAAATGGGTATTTAGCATCAGTCACTAGTCTGGCCTTTACTCTTGTATGGTGACTTGTCCAGGTTCTGTCTCTCCTGTCCTCTGGGATTTCCTCTTTGCTGAAAAATAATGTGACTTTATCTTTAGACCTGTCCAAGAAAAAAGAGTCCTTCAGAGACAGAGTTAAAGGCAGTGTTTTCTTGTGGGGGATACTAAAAAAGGACAGTCCTTGGGAGGAGTGGTCTGTAAGGGATTGTTTGAATTGTAAGGGATGTTCGAATCAGATCATACACTGTGCTTGTGCCTGCCAAGGATGTGGGGCAGTGAGGGTTTTCCTGCTCTGTGATGAGCTGAGCCATGGTGGTAGTTCTGTGCCTGGAATAGTCTGTGATTATTATCCACAGGACCTAATGAGAAGTTGTGAAATTGTGAACAATTTCTAGAGAATGAAAGTCAAATACTATAGAAAATACAGGGGGTTAGAAAATACACCTAAGGAGGTCTGAGTGCATAATATGACTGTTCAGGGTGTGGGTGAGTGTTTGCACCCAGTCTCTGTGCATATGAACAAAGTTTTGGCCATTTTCATAATCATGACTTTTGATCAGTACATTTCTACATTCAAATAGGTCAATAGAAATGTAGCTCGAACACTTGTTAGTACTTCTGTGTGAGTCCTTGAGGGGAACTGTTCATTTTCCCTGCGTAGGAAAATGTCATTACAGAATGTACCTCATGCCAAAAGCATTGGGCTCCCAAAGATCCAGAAAAGTGACCTTAACAGACTTCAGGGAACTGTCCTTTCTCCTCCTCAGTGATTCAGTGAGCTGCCCCAGTTGAGTTTCTCTGTGAATCCGGATTTTCACCTCCATTATTCTTCATTAACTGATCTTTAGTGTAGACAAAGAACTAAAGAATCTTGAGGCACTCCCAAGTTTTCACATTAATTAAAAATGAAAGAGAACTACACAACTACGTGCACTTTCATTTTGACTTTTTTTTTAAATTATTATCTTGACTATAAGAAGAAGGTATTTGTTTCTATTCCAGTAATTCTCAGTGGTTTAGTAGGTGCAAGATAGTGTCCTGAATGCATTGCAGTCTTGAATACAGTTTGTATACATAGTTCATATTTGGTAGGGAGGATGGAGTAGAGAATACACTTATAAAACTTAGGTAGGGCATCAACCTTGGGAATGTTTGCAACTGTATCAGAGATCAGAATCAGCAACCACAATTGTTTTGATATTTTTGAGGAGGTAGTATTGGAAGATGAATGTCAGGGAAGTGCAAAGCCTTGCACTTTGAGAGGAGAATTCAAAAGCAGCAATACAATTTGGGGAATAACTGACTCATTACCCCTGCTGTAGAAAAGGATCAAGGGAGAAAGAATTTAATATGGCTCATTATTATCTTACTGAGATGTGTTAATAGATGGATCCTGTGAAGGACACGAAGGGGAAAGACATGGTAATTATTTACCTGAGTGCTGCTCAGGTCTGTGATAGAGTGCTCTGCCTGGCTTTGAGTGCTGTGCTTTAGGTACGCTTGGAAAAAGGATAGGAGAGTCGGGAATGGTGGGAGTATTTGAGTAGGGAGTGAGACCACTCGGCTGGACATGTCAGGTAGACTGGGTGCTGTCTGTCAGCCCTGCAGAAGGGGCAGAAATCAGTTTAATTTGCAGGAAAATAGCTACTGTGATCAAAGTGTGAGCTTAAGGACAGGGAAATTGTAGGTGGAAGATCCATCATCAGTTTTAAGAACAAGCCAGCTTTAGGCACATGGAGATGAGTTATAGATACCTTCACACATGAGTTGATCTGGTGACATGGGAACTTCCCTGTCCTTCAGGGATTCTTCCTGTTCATCCTTCAGCCAACAGGAATGGATATCTCAAGCTGTCATATTGTGTAATTGCGTATTTTGGTAGAAGTTTAGTGGTTCTGCTTCGTCCTCAGTGTGAGTTCAGTGGACAGGATGTGCTGTTCCCTGAAGCCAGGTACCTCCGCCAGTATCTCTGGTAGAGCCCTTCATGCTGGGTGACCTGTGTGTCTGACCATGCTCGCTGTTCTCACTGCCATCATTGCTGTGTCCAGATCCATTCCCAACTCCATCGTGGTCTGGGAACCTCCCTGAGCACAGCTTGAGGTTTCTGCTTATGCCTCTCTGGGCCAAAGCCTGTCCATGTTCTCCCTGCCAGGCTGCAGGTGGGCTTAGGGGACTTGTCTGGCCTAACAAGTCTGTGAATCTGGGTCCCACAGGCACAGCCCGAGGGAAGCAGCCTGGGTCCTCTTCCTAGCTGGAAGTGGTGTGTCATCTTGGCATTCTCCACACAGGGACACATAAGGAGCTGCAGTGATATGATTTAGCCTTTAACATCATTAACATTCTCCTCTCAGTAGCTTTTGCTGTTGTTTATTGCAAAGCCACAGTCCTACTGGGCGTTTAGCTGCAGCTTTGTAAACTGGAAGTTGCTTGTTTACATATTCAATTGTCGTTTAAAGAGATGTTAGTGAGAGGGTACTGCCTGATTTCTGGAACTGTAACTGACAAATAACTTTTCATTTCCATGTTGTGCATACTGTAATGATGGAGTCTTACCCATAGATGAGCTGTCATTAGCTTGATGCTAGTCTTTGCCAATTTTGTGATGATGATAGTTTAACCTGCTAAGTTTGTGTGAGTAAATATTAAGGTAACGTTAGAGCAAATACAGTAAGTGTTGTTATGTTGAATGCTTTGCTGATGCAACAAATGTGTTTTTTTTCTTTTATCCTGAATCATTTTATTTTTTTTCCTTTTTTTGTCATAGTGCCTTTGACTTGGTAAACATTCATCTTTTCCATGATGCTTCCAATTTAATTGCTTGGGAAACAAGCCCATCGGTTTACTCAGGAATACGGCATAAGGCTCTTGGCTATGTACTTGATAGGTATGTATTAGCCTTTCCTGGCCTCTCTCAATCTCTGTGTTCGTAAGCAGCTATGAAAGATGTTTCAAATGGCACACTCAGAAATGTAGAAGTTTTTATTCTGTCACCTAAAAATGGTTACTGCTTGCCAGAGTTTTTTCTAGACAGTGCCAGTTGGAGATCACTTTATGACACTCATTTTTTAAAGCCAAATTACTAATCTGGGAGAACCACTCTGAAGGCACCAGAAGTTGCAGAGTAGAAAGCAGGTTTATTTTCTTAATGTGCTAGTTAGATTAGCTTCTTTTTAGACTGTGTGGAGTCTAATAAAGCTGCCATTCAAGTGCATTTTCAGTTACAGAACAACAGAATAATTCCAGGTGGACGGGACCTCTGGGAGTCCCTTGTTCATCCCCCCGCTCAGAGCAGGGCTGGCTTCAACAGCAGATCAGGATGTTCAGGGCTTGTCCAGCTGAGCTTTGAGCAGCTCCACACATTTTGGTTTGTAGCTCCTCTGGGCTATCCATTGCTGTGTTTGACTACCCTCACTGAGGAACTTTCTGTCCCTATTATCCAGCCAGAATTTTCCTCAAAGCGGTTTGTGTCCGTCGCCCCCATCTTTTGGCACGCACTGCTGAACAAAGTCTGGCTCTGTCTTTTCTCTAACTACCAAATAGATAAAGCCAGCAACAGAGTCCTCTGCAGACATCTTTTCTGTAACCTGAATAAACCTGGCTCCTTCAGCCTCTCCTTCTGGCTCCCTGCACATGGAGCTGGTGGTGCTTTAATCTGCACACCAGCTGGGTGCAGCAGGCAGCTCATCTCAGTAGCCACGCAACATTTGTGTGCAGCCACCACTGGTATTAATTAAATTACCACGTGGGTTATAATGGTATTGCAGAGTGGTTCATCTGATGAGTGCTACAATACAGAGGAGAGTCCCAGAAATACCAGGCAACTTACAGCTATCCTAATTATAAAGTCAGAAAAAAGGTAGCTTTTTCTTGAGTAAGAAAAATAAAATGTTTCTGCGTGGGCATTGGTGTGTTGGCAGAATAAGCAGGTATTTCTCTTAGGAGGTGTCGCTTGGCTTCATGTTTGGCTTTGAAATAGAGCTTTAACTTGTCCCTTCAGAGTAGCTGTGGCATTCACGGCAATCCCTGGCGTAATGGGGTGCTTAAAACAAACTGCTGAGGCTGGAAGGAATAGAACCAGGGCACTTCCTGTGCTGTTTCCTTGCCCTGATCCCTGCTGTCTGTTGTGCCACAGGGTGCTGGGTTTGAAGGACTCTGCAGTAAGACCCCAAGGAGCACAGGGGCACTGCTGCCTTTTCCTTCCCTGGAGCGAGGGCTGGGCTGCTGTCACCTCTGCCCTTCCCCAGAGTGAGCCCTGGAGGGTCCCAGCCCAGCCGGGGGTCCTGAGCCCCATCCACTGCCCAGCACAACCCATCAGCTGGGGCCATATGGGTGACAAGGGCCAGTCCCTTGGTGGCTGAGGGGAGGGAGCACGTGTCCAGGACTCGTGGGCGAGTGCTGCCCGACACGATCTGCTGCGCCTCTGCCTTCTGACAACTGCTCGCAGCCTCCCTGCGCGCGGCAGAGGCGGGAAGGATCCCCATCCACAAGCAGCTGTCAGCTCTCCTGACTCTCTCTGGCACCAGCCTGGAAGTTTCAGACACTCCTGAGCCAAACCAGGTTATGCGTTGGAAAATACCTCATTGTGATTTTTTTCCTGTGTAGCTTTTCACTGAAGAAGGTTCTGAAACGTGGAGTCTGAATGCCTTTCCAAACACGTTCTCTCACAAGTTTCCTTCCTCTCAGAGGTTTTCTCTTCTTGGAGGGCCAGCAGGTGGGATAGCAGAGCCTGTCTTTCCCCCAGCAGGGGGCTGAGCAGGAATGGCTCTAAACAGGAATTTACCAGCAACCTTGGGGTGATCCAAGGATGAGCAGGAAAAAGCCAATGTCTTCTCTTGCATCACTTGCAAACTGCTCAAAGCATCAGAAAACGGTGGAGGCACTTGGAAATTTTGCAAATACATAGCATATATATATATAAATATGAATACATAAAAGATCCCCGATTAGGGTACAGGGGCACAGGAAGAACAGGATCTGCTCTCGGTGCAGTCTGAGATGCAGATTCTTGAGTTCTGTTACAAAGACCACTGTGGGAAAGGCCTATTTTTGTTTCATTTTCCCTCGGATCCGTTGGTCTCCTCTGATTGTCTTATGCTTTGCACGAGGGAAACCTGTGCAACCCCTTTGCATTATTTATTGCACACTTATTTGCAGCATACAGTGTGCTTCATTAGCTAATTTTGGCTTTGGACCTCCCACGATGCCCTGGCAAGGGTAAGGTAATAGACTGTAGTATTAGTGTCAGCTGTGGGTCAGGGATGTCACGACGGTATATCATTAAAATGTGACACTGCCAAAAACTGCCCCGACTCCCCTGTCCTTAGAAAAGGAGCCCATGGATTTTGGGTTGCCCAGTGGCACAGCGAGCTCGCCGTGGATGAATTGTCCATTCTGAGGGAGCAGCCAGCCGCAGATCCGGACCTCCACAGAGCAGTGATGGGCTGCCGGGCACAAAGGGGGAGTTCTGTAGCACAGTGAATAATGGGAAGCCCCTTTCATCGGCAGGGGTAACCTTTTGGCAGCCACCAGCACACTCTATTCTGATCTGCTGATTGGGGAGGACAATACACTGAAGCTCACTTTGAATGAATGCTGCCACCAACAGTGTCCCCATTCAGGGGCTTTGGGAACCATCTTTGGCCATTGTCCACCAGCACTCCCTCAGACAGCAGGAAAAGGGAAAGTGAGAACAGCTATAGGGGAAAAGTACTTCTTTTCTTGGCTTTAATCTCTCTTTAAAGCTTCATAGATCTACATTTCCAGCTGAGCTACTGGAACTATGCAGTGTCAGATAAATACAGAAGAGAGAGGTTTCAAGCTGAGCTTTCAAATCCCCTTATCTGCATGAACTAATAATGCAGATTTAGTGCTGTTAAAAACAGAGACTGATAAGTCTTTTCCTTTAAAGCCTTTAAACTGCTAAAGAGCATTTAACAGCGATGCAGTTCAAACCCAGTGAACAATGCTGAGAAGGAAAACAGTTTAATGAGCTAAACCTTCACTGAATGAAACAGAAACACCTTCTCACAGTTGATTCAGGTCACTGTGGGAGTCAGTGAAAGCGCAGTTGAGTTCCCGCTGCATCTTCATAAACATGAGTTACGTACAGCCTTTCATCTGGGCAACAGCTACCACAGGAGTTTGGGATGCAAACCAGAAAAGGGTTTGCAAATAAAGCTCAAATGAATCAGTTTAACTGTTCAGATTGCCAGGGAAGTTGGTTTCCCAAAAATAATTTTAACAGGGTTTTAACACATAGGCACAAAGCTGCATGACATCCCAGCATTGCTGAGCAGGGGAGGGGTTGGGGGGGGAAACAAAGGAAAAAGCGTCGAGTGAATGATTTAAAGCTGCACTAAACTTTTCTCCAGAGAGAATCTATTAATAATCCTGATAACATGTTTGGGGAGTAGAAGGGTTTGTTCTTTTAGCTTTAATGCGCTTTATTAAAGCTAAATCTGCAGTGATTTAGCTTTAATAGCTTAAAAAATGAATTAAATAGCAAGAACATTGTTAAAGGCACTGGTATATGTTGAGCAGAATGAGTTTGATATTTGCCATTTAGCGAGGGAGAAGAAGATACGGTGTCCGATGGATGCTTTAGACACCAGGAGAGTTGGAATCACACTGGTGTTCAACAAATATTTGCTTGTATCTTTACAAATACAGTGTGTATGTAGAAAACTGTGGTGTGTAATGAGTCTGTCATCACCAATGGAAACCCCAGCTGAGCTCCCACAAGTCAGTTAGGCTGTTCCAGGTAGACGTAGGTAGACTGAATTCGCTTTAAAATGAGAATAAGAACATCTGCTTTATATTTTGGGGGGATGGGGGTGGGATTCTGCTGGGCCCATTTTGGATAATTCCCATGTACAATTAGCCCTATTTGCATAATACTTGCTTTTTTTTGTATTTTCTGAAGCCGTCAGTGAGAGTAAGAGAGGATATGTAGTTTCATGCATCTGCTGTAATTAGTGCATGTGCATGTGTCATATTAATTAATCATATTGGCGTATTAGTCATGTCCTGTGGCCACTTACTGGGGAAAAGTGTCCGAGTGCAAGAGCCGGGCTGGGGAATGAGGAGAAGCTGCAGGCCAGGGCCCTTTAACAGTGTGAAGTAGAGTTTGGGAAGGGCAGGACGTGAGGTGTTAGCCTGATCTGAGGCTCTTGGCGTGCCAGCCATCTAAACTTCCTGAAATTATCTCGAGCATTCAGATCCATAAAATGAATGTGTTTTTTTTTTAAAAGAAAGTGACAGTGCTCTTCTGTTTTCCTATTGAAATGTTCCCTGGCCTAGTTCAACAGAAACATTTTTACATTACAACTGTGAAATCTTGGCATAAAGCTCCCCTTTGTGCCCTTCATTATTTTCTCACAAATATAGTCCATTGTCACATAGCTGAAGTTAATTTGATCAACATTGGGACATTTAACTTTTATGTCTGGTCAAAGGAGCTGTTTCATGCTCATTTTGGGTATTCAAAAGAAATGATTGCCAGAAAAATAATGTTACTATTAACAATTCAGAGCAATTAGTTTCCCAGGGAGAGGCGATGTGATGCACCGGCTCCACACAACTATTCTTTGTCATTTTATGGATGCTCATCAGTCAACTGTCACCTCTTCTCAAAGAGCCATCCAATCTAAATGTTTCTCTTTGGGCTTTTCCCAGAACTAGCAGCTGAATGAGCAAAAGAAAAGCCACTTAGTTTCTAGGCAAAGGAAAACTTCACTCTAAAGATCTGGGTCATTTGGGAAGATCCTTGGAGCAGCTCGCTTTCCAAGAGTTTGCGATGTTTTTTTGATTTGTTTTGGGTTTTTAGCTTTTTTTTTTTTTTTACTTTATTTGTTTTTTGCAACAGTGATTTTAACATGTACCTTTAAATGTTTAGTGAAATTTCTGTGTATTCAGATAGAAAGCACTCCCAGGGCAAATAAACCTTCCAACCAAATGTCTTCTAACAAAGGTTTAAACCCCTGCATCACATTCAAATCGACAGCTTTTCATTAAACACCCGAGGCTCAGCTCATTAATATTCGGTCATCCCCCCCTTAAACGAAGGTTAAGTGCTCTCAAAATTAGCGTGTTTGAATAATATGCTCTTTAAAGAGTAAATCCAGCAAAATTGTGTTGTTACTTCAGCCTGTCAAATACGGCCAAAGACATTCTTCCTCGCTCCTTGTTTTTCTGCTGGCTCGAGCTTTTGCATCTTTGATGCAGTTGTCAAAAATTGAACTCATGTGTCCTTCCTGTTTGCACAGACATTGTGAATTTTATTTAGGTTTTATATTTAGCAGAAAAATAATTTTGTATTTTTATGCATTATAATGGAAAGTATACACGAGTATAATTTTAAGGACACAATAAGTACACTTCCATATTAAGTGAATATGATGATTTCTGGTCATCCTAGTCAGTATTTTTGCCTTTAATATGTCATTTTCAGGATTTCCTTTTTGGTATTAATTAATCAATTAATTGGTATTAATTAATAGTACCTACAATGTATTCTAAATAGAAGGGAATTGTACTCATCTTAATATCAAGTTTTCTTCATTATTTCTGTTTTAAAAGCCACTTTCACTAAAACTCAACAAGTTTAAGACAAGAGAAAAGAGAACACTCCAAGCTGTGATGTTCTGTAACTTTTGTCTTGCCCACACATGTATTTTATTTACAATAATCATACATACCACAGGGATACGAGGACTATTTGAAAAGGAAAAAAAAGAATAGTTGCCATGACAGTGGTAACAATTGTTTTTCTTTTCTTTTTGGGATTAATAATAACTATACAGGTTGTTAATAAATTTTCAGCATTTATTATTCAGATGGGAAAGCTCTGTTTTTTTCTCTCATGGTAAATCTGTGTAAACAATAACATGTTTGGAAGCAAAGATCTGACATCCAAATTCCAGAACTTTAGACACTTGCAGGTGTCACACAGAAGGGTGTCACTTAAAGAAAAAATAGGGTAGATACACTAAGCCAGTCTTCTCTTTGCCTGCCCAGTGTGGATAGAATTGTGGCTCTTTTGGAAGAAATGCTGCAGATAAAACTCCGAGGGTTCCTGGAGGGGTTTCCAGTTGTTTTCCCACCCAGTCCCTGTGCAGAAGGGTGCATGTGGGTGTGGGTGATGGAGTCAGGGATTGCCTGGTCTGGGGCCGCTCCTGCAGCACTCAGAGCCTCCACCTGATCCTCCTTAAGGGCTCTACTCCTTTTTGCCTGTTTTCCAGTAACAGGATCTCCTGGAGCTGCCCTGTTGGCTGCTGTGTCTCTCTAGTGGAGGTCGGGTGTGCTGTAATGCAGTCCCACTCCCAGGAGCACGAGTGCAATTAAACACACCATGGAAGAAAAGAGAATGCCTTTTAAAAAAGAAATGGCTGCAAATAACTTGTTGCCTGCTTGATTTTGCTCAGAAAATGGCTTTATATGAGAATGTGCAGAGTGTGCCACATTCTCATTGAGTTATATTTTCTCTTTACTGTAATTTATTCCTTAGAGAGCCTGCAGCTGGATGAAGAGCAGTCATTAGTGTCCAGCTAAAGGTGACACTGACATAGCATCCATTGTGGTTTGTGCCTTTTCAAATCTCCTATCCTATAGCCGTATAATCTTCCAGGATAGCTATGATTCAATTAAGAAGAATCTATATGGGCTGTTGATCCAATTCTTATTCATTTGCAGAGAAATGAAAATAAATTGCTATTGTGATTTTATTTACAATGCTGGCTGTGAGCTGATGCTATGAGCTGATAGTTGTAACATGGAGAAATGGTTGAAAGAGCCCCATTCTGCTCTTGTTGGAACCTGGGGGCACCAGGCCAGCAGCCACCTTGGACATTTTGATTGCCATAGGAAGGTGGGAGCACCATGGGAGGAGGCTGTGGGCTCTGCATCCTGCGTTTGATGTCCTGGAAAGGGTGGGAGCACCATGGGAGGAGGCTGTGGGCTCCGCATCCTGCGTTTGATGTCCTGGAAAGATTCAGATCCTTCCTAACAGGGAAGTACCCAGACGTGAGGTACAGAACTTCCAGCCACTTGTCTGCCTGTACAAGAGCTGGAGAGGTTGTAGCTGGCTGGGAAGATGTTGTTTGTGGCTGGACAAGTCAGTGGCTGTGGCTGCCTCACCTGTTATGGAGCTTCTGTATCTTCATTCTGTCGGTGCCGGGTTTAAGGCTCAGCCAAAGTGATTCAGTTTCTCACTTCAATAAGGAAACAGGTCCTGCTACTTCTCTATCCACTAGAATTAGCTTTGTTCAAACCTAGTGTTGACAACTCTAACTTTTTTGTTCACTGTGCTCTTTGCAAAGAAGGTCGTTCCCTTCTCTTTAGCACTTCAAATGTTTCTGTCATGTCACCCCTGGTTTTTTCCCTCCCTTAGCTCAGTGCTCCACTGTAGTGCGATTTTCAAAGGGATAATGTAAAAGTGGTTGCTCGTGAGCTTTTCTCAGCATTGAGCATTGTTTAGTCCTTTGCAAGTGAAGTTTCTCTGGGTTTGAGTCATTTGTTTCCTAGAAGCAATTGGGTTTATTTTCAATTCACAGTCCCCCTGAGCCCGGCTGTTCCCCAGGCCAGGCTGGTGGGAGCCTGCAGGTCTCCGTTGCTGGCAGTGCTCCATGGGTGACATGGCCAGTGTTGTCACCATCCACTGCCCACACAGCCATCACAGGAGGTGGGGCTGGGAAACATGTTTGTTGTAGGTCTGGCAAGACCCAAATCTGGAAAAATTCCTTAACTATCCCGCTGCTGTTCCCATACAGGAGCAGTTCAGGACACACAGTGCCTCTGGTCTGAGTTTTTCTAGGTTTGTCACAAAAAATAATTCTCCCAGCCTTAAGAAGTTAATGGATTAGTATCTCATTGCTGCACACCCTGGTTGTTTCTGGCTCGCTATTTGCACTTTTGACACTAAGCACAGGATTTTGGCTCTGCTCTCCACATCCAAGCCCTGTGAGAATTGTGATGTCTCTGCTGCCTGCTGAGCACCAAGTGTCACCAAAAACTGAAGAGCTCAGAAGCTGTGTAGAAGGATGTTAATCTTCCATGATAAAGTAAAGGAAGATTCAAAAAGATGTACAGTTTCCCTAGTTTCTTCCTGTAGTTTCTCTTACATCAGCTGAAGAGCACGAAATATCTTTGTGCGATAACGCCGGTGCCGTAGCGCTGTGTTGTTCTGCAGCAGAATTGACAAGTCCTTACATCATTATCCAGGGCTGCTATTTCATTAGGCGAATGTCAGTGTCAGGTAAGATCATGGGTTTGTCAATATAATGAAAATACCAGTCAAGTGAGGAAAAAGTCACAATTTTCCAGCTCTAAAAATTGATTTTTATTGCTCTTCTTGTAATCCTTTCTTTGGATTAAGTATTTATTATTGATGTGGTCTTTCTTTTAATCTTAATAGCTGCTGACATTGTAATTAATTAAAAAATACAACATTTTTGCCCAAATGGCACTATATTGAAATTAAAAGTGAACATCACATATTAGTTAAACAGCCCTGGCAAATGTCTTGAGTGCTAAGATGATTGCCTAAGCTTCTTGACAATTCCCTTCATCTTGCTGTATGGTGCTTGACCTTTTGAGATGTTTTGGTGTTATTAATAGGTTTTAGCCATTATATCAGAAAGAACAAGGCACAAAAATATTATAAACTTTATCTTTTTAATGACAGTGCTACACCACCTTGGGCATGCCAATGAAAGCACTTCCAATGAAGGCTTTTGAGGCACACTTAGACAGTCAGTCACAGGTAACTGGTACTCAGAATTGATGGGGATTTTTCTAGAATTTGTCCCCAAATATGTATCTGAAATCGCAAACAGGTACACGCTTAGCACCTTTGGGGCTGCAGGAGGGGGGTGATACACAGGAGAGGATGGGGTTCTGTTTCAAAGCTGTTTCTGAAACCTCTGCCAGAGGTGGACACCCCAGGGACCAGCTCTCGAGGTGCAGGTGTGCAAGCTGATCTCCAAGTAAAACTCAGAAAGGAAAAAGCAATGGAAATAGGAGCGGCAGAAATCCGAACAGCCACACAGTAGTCCTGTGTCTTGGTTGGTGAAAGCCAAAACCTAGGATTTCTGTCCTCTTGGTCTTCAGCTCCTAGACATGGCTGTGACAGGAGACAGGTTTCATTGTTGTTGTTCCATGACAATCCACCAGAAGTCACTGCAGGAGCTGTTACTACCTCTGGCATTACAGCTCCGTGGAAAAGAAGGTGTGTGTAACCTTCTTATCCGTAGGTCACCTGCTGCCTCCAGAGCAGCTCTTTGCCCCCGCCAACAGGAGGGCCAAGTCACTTTATGCCTTTTTTTTTTATTATTTTATTTCCCCCTTTCCAAACATTCCCCGTTGGGGTAAGACCCTCACTGGCCAAGAAAGGTGAGTTGATCGTGCCTTTGGCACTGTGGCTCCTGCCACGGATGGGCCCAGGCTCTGACATGGAGGGTGTGAGTGGCCCCACGTGTTCCCCGAACACTTCACCCAGTGCGAGAGGGTTTGTGCAGCCCCTGCAGGGATGGAGCCCTGTGCTGCTTCTGCTGGCTCAGCTCCACACAGAACCTGTGGTTCCAAGCTCTGCTCAGCTCAGCAGTGAACAAGGTGAGCAGGTTCACCAGAGAAACGATGGCCACAACCAGAGTGAGCTGTCCTCTCGTCTCTGCGTGCTCTTTGTGATCTTCATGTTCCTTTCCTTAGGAGAGGACATTTTATACAGGCAGTCACATGCTAAGGTCTCCTTCCAACCCAAACTATGTCCTTTCTAAAAGCTTCTATTCTGTGTCCTTTGTAAAAGCTTTTGTGCCTGAAACTCCCATGTGTGGATAATGCGCAGAAAAAAGAGATCGTGGAGAGATGGCATCTTACCCCAGAAGTTGCACGAGGAAGAAGGGCTCATATTAGCTGTTATTTAGCTTAAACACATTTAGTTATTATAAAAATTTGCTCACTGAATAAAATATGGCTTGACCTCTGGATTGTTCCTTCCCGAGAAACGTGACAGTGTCCCTCCTTCTCCCCCATTCAGCCTGCTTGGCAGAGCTGCACGGTTTTTGTTTTGTTTTGTTATGTTATTGTTGTGTTTAAAAAACCCAAAACCCTCAAGGCCCTCTTTTCAGCGGTGTCAAGTTAGGATGAATTGGCCAGGGAGGCATGTTTATAGACTGTGTGAAGAACTTTGTCTTTGTGTGGGAATGCTGGTGACACTAGTATGGCTTGCCTGAATGAACTGCGGTGACGCGGCTAATAAGGTGTCCTGCTGAGCGCCGCCACAGCCTTTCTCAGACCTCCCACCTAATGCCATTCAGCTCCAGCTCAGTGTAGCTAATTTTTCCCATTCCCTCAATTCTTTAGGCCTCCTTACAAACAGAAAAGTCAACTTTCACACCGAGGAGAAGATAAGTGCTTTAGGAAATAATCGTGTAAACAGAATGTTACCTTCTGACCTGATGCTGATACCTTGGTCTGAGACAAAACCCAGCTGGCTATTGCATTAGACATGGCTATTAAAAGAATAATGCTGCTGATCCTCCTTACAAAGTGCCCTGAGAAATGGTTTAGCCAAATCACAGTGCCTCCTGTCACACTGAATCATGTTCAGCTGCTCTCTTCCATGACCAAATTGCTGATATTTATCCACTTCCATGTCTTTTCCGTTCTTGCCACAATATGGGAGGGGGAGAAGTATGAAAGCAAGGGGAAGTCAGTCATGTTCCTGATTGTCCTGTTATTTTCTGGCTGAATTTCAGTCCTTTGAAGTGTATATACAGTGCTCCATACAGTGTTTATAGAAGAGGTGCCTTTCATCAAGCAACTTTAATTGTAAACTACTTTAATGAGTACTTCAAAATAAAGTAAATTACAGAAGGATTTCACTGATTCCAGTAACAGAATTGTTCATTTTAGGATTGCGCTGATTTATGTTCTATGCAGCAACTGAAATTAATAAATAGACTCAGATTCCCAGTAGTATTGAGGAGAAGAGGGACCTCTGCTTCTTCCTTGGTAGGGATGTGGCATTTCCTAAGCATCTTTGAGAAAACTTCCCCTCACAGCCCATGTACCTGACACTGCCATCCGGGCTGAGAGCTGTGTCCTTACAGCAGAGTAATTTGGGGTGCCCAGGCTCCAGAGCAGGTGCTGAGCACGTCCTTCCACCGTGACATTTATGTGACCTCTTCCTCGGTCCCGTCCCAGCCAGGCTGGTCAGCCCAGAATGAAGCCGCTCAGTGGCACAGCTCAGGGTAGTTGGAGGACACAGCAGAGCAAGGACATCTCCAGTACAGGCACAGGAGCTTCTTTCTGGACCTGTAAAGCTCTTGCTGATGCCCAGCATGAGCCAAATTGCAGCTGTTAGACCAAAATAAGAATTATATGTCCCTATTTTGCAGCAAAGAAATTGCTATAGTAATTTAGCATTAATTTGCACTCTTAGAAGTTACAGTCAAGTTTACTTCTTTAAAGAAGTGTGAACCGTGGATTTGACTTATCAAAACATTTCAGCATGTGACTAACTTGGACTGTAAACTATACTTGAAGTTACAATTGCTTGAGTGTTTCCTTCACTTACTGCCCTGCCATAGCTAAAAAGCTCTTCAGTTCTTTCCTTCAACTCATCTTCCTCTTCTCAAAATACAATAAAATGTGAAAAGAAACAGAGACAAACCCTGATTTGTTGCTCATTTGCCATATTGAATTTGTTATATTGATTTCCAAAATGCGCAGAAGTAAAAGATCTTTTTTTGGTATGTTCTAAGTGCAAACTTTTTTCCCATAAGCGATTCTTTCTTGAACAAGGGCAAAGACTGACAAGAGTGAACTTGTTCTTCCAGCCTTTTCAAGATGCAGACTTCTTCTGGGCTGTCATCTGTTGGAGAAATTTCCAGTTTCATTTGCATTCAGCTTTGGATCCACCCTGAATGCTTGTCCCTCCTGGTGGCCCTGCACAGGTCACAACCAGCAGCACGGCCAGTGAAGGCATCAGTGATCTGTTGTGTGTACTGGCCCATAGAGCTGTGGGAGGGAAGTACTTGTGGCTTCTGTACAGTCATGAAATCTTTACCTGAGTCACCTGTTGTGTCATGAGCTATTTAATGTTGTGCAGGAATACGGCCTTCAGTCATCCCTTTGTGATGCTCTGGTGAAAGTTGTTAAAGGAAATGGCACTGGGTCCTCCCACTAAAACCATATTTATGCTGGTGACATGGATTGGCTGCTTACTTTTCATATGATTCACATTTATCACTCCATTGAGTGATTCAGGGCAACATTTTTGAAGGACTATTTGATTCATGGTTAAAGGAAGGGTATTTTTATAGAAACAAATAGCAAAGGAGAGTAACACAGATGTGGAAGTCTTCCTTGCTCATCTGCAAGCACTCGTTCTTGTTAAAAAACATTTTATTCTGAGTTCTCTGTGTCTGTACACGTGCTGAACTATTCATGTTGTGGCTTAGAACATGGAAACACGAGGAACAGAGCACTTTTATTTAGACCTCACCCCAGTCATGACACCTGCCCTGTGTGTCCCTGGCCAGACTGGCCCCGTTTCTGTCCCAGTTCCCTCTGTGCCCATCCCATAAGTGCCAGGATATTGCCATCTCTAGGAAGAGTCAGACTCCAAGTTCTTGTGCCATTGATTCAGCGCAGCTGTAGGTACCAGGGAGTGTTTTGTCACAGAACTATCACAGTCCCAAACCGCAGAAAGAGGTCTGAGATCTGGGAACTCTTGAACTAATAGTAAGTTCCAAGACAAGGACAGTAGGTTACATACCTGTATTGAGTTGAGTCATTTAAAGGATATTTCATTGTTAGGTACAACAGATCACTTAATAAGTACATAAATATGTGTGTGCCTGGCTGTGTCACTGTTGGGAATTTTCTTGTACACCTGAATTCCACCACCTGTGAAAAGAGATGAGTCAGAAAGCACTTGGAGCATTATTGTGGAGAAGTAACATTTGGAGTCTTACTTCACTCTGGCATGAGACAACTCTTTCTAAAATATCCAACAAGACAAGCTACAAGAGGAGAAACTGGATAAAATTATCCATTGTAAAGCTGGCATTGATTTGTACACAAGTCATGTTTAAATCAGGTAATGTGCAGGACTGTGAAATGACTGAGTTTTAATTAATTGGTCAGAAGCAGACTAATCAGCTGGTTTGTTCATCAGTTTGGAGACATTTTCACAGGCTATTTTTGGAATAGTCTGTTTATTTGGAAAATATGTCTTTGCATAATACAATCACAGGCATGGCTCTCATAATCCCAGTTTGTTTTAAGGGGCCTTCAATGGACCTTGATGTCATTCCTGCAATATCTGTCATTCCTCTGTCAGCAGTAAATGGCAATGAGCAGAGTCAAAACTGAAATATGAATCAGGACAGTTGGTAAAGCAAAATCAGTTGTTCTGATGTTTAAGTGTGGATCTAATTTTGCAATTATAGTGTTAGCAAACTGTGACACTGTAAATGGTTTAAGTTTTAAGTTCTTATTTTCCTTCAGTGTGCCGTGAGGGCACTAATCAAACTAATGTTTCGTGCAGGTTAGGAGTGACAGGTTTGTCTCAGAGCTCTCTGGGAGCTGACAGTGGGCAGTATTTATTAACAGTGCCTGCAATAATCTGTCAGCTGAATGGAGGGCTGGAGATTTTCATACCAGAAAAGTCTTTGCAAGAGATTTTCTTCGAATGATCACTGTCTTAGGCCCAATGCACATTATGTTTTCCATATAATAATATTCCTTACATAACAGATTACTGCTGACAAAAGCTGAGATGTTTTCAGAGGAGCAGCAGTATCTCACTGCAGATCCGGTGCTGTATCTTTAAAGCTTTGAGAAGTCTAAATGGATGTAATGCATTTGGACTTGTAAAGGCATCTGAAACAAGTTCCTCCTTTCCAGGTTCTCGGGAGCCTCCTGCCCAGCACTGCTGGATAACCCTGTGCCTGTCCGTGTGGGCCCTGCCCTGGGCTCACCTGGGCATTCTGACACTGTAACACTGACATGTTCACGTATCCCAGAATGTTCACAGCCTATTGCCTGCATTTGTTCCTTAGTTCTCACACCTTGCACCCCCAGGGTACCAGGGTGGGAGTTTACATTTTGTCTGTGTAAGTTCCTTGTGGCTGTGGCAGTTGAATTTTGGGTGTTTCGTATCTTCCTCAGCCACTGGTAGGAGATGAATTGTATTGATTCCTGGTTTGAAAATAAGCGTGACTCAGTGGATTCCAAATGCCAAGATCCCCAGAAGCTGTAAAATCGCACATTGCTGGGACTGCCAGACAGCTGTTGTTAACAATAGAACAGCTGATAATATAATGGCAGTTTTTAATAACACAAGATTTGAAAGATGGACAGTAATGCCACGTCTCTCTGGGCAGGACTGAGCAAAGGCTTGAGGAAAAAGTCAATCTTCACTGCACAGCTGGAGCAATCACCTGTTAAGTGTTAGCTACAGCCTCAGTAAAAATCTGCTGTGCACAGCTCAGAGAGCTGTCTTTGGGGAGCTGCAGCTGAACTGGGAACCAGGGATGCTCTATGGGATGATGGATGTTTAGCCCTACCACATCACTCCTCATGTGGCTCTTAGAGTACTCACAGACATTGGTAAACATTACTGAGACATCAGTAAACTCAAACATACTCTGAAGCCACCGCTAATTCGGGGTTCCTGATTCTTAGATGCCCAGCCCAAAACCATATCCTTAAACTTTCCAAGGTGTGGAGGACTTCCATGATGTCCTCAGGATTTCCATGACATCCAAATGCTGCTTCTGTGTGATTTGTACAAGCTGCTGCAAACGTGCTTTCCCCCAGTCTTCTTTGTCAGCCAGACAGGGGAAACTGTTGTGCAGGAACTGGTGATAGAATTGCCTAAACAAAGAAAATCAACTGAAAAACAGGGTTAATGCATTGGTCCAGTATAAACTGGTAGTTTTGATGGCTCCAATAATTGTTTCTGAGACTGTGCTTAAAGACAACATATGTGTGTTTTGTGCATCCTTGCATGTATGTAAACAATGACAGGTTTGTTCTGTTTTCTTTGTTTTTTTTTCCAGAATTATAGATCAGCGGTTTGAGAAAGTTTCGTATTTTGTCTTTGGAGATTTCAACTTTAGACTGGATGCCAAAGCAGTAGTTGAGGTAGGACCTCTCTTTTTCCTCTGTTGTGGACACTATGAGGTTTGATTTCTCAAATAGTTTTTCCTGTGGAAAGCTAAATGTGACTTTAAAAAGTGATGTTAATATTGACATCAGACTTTATCGAGACTACTTTTAACAGGAACATCTGACAAGTAACTAACTGTGACTTTTGCCATCTCTGTAGAACTCACGATGTTTTGCAAGCAGAAGAAGTGCTGGGTTACATTTCTACTCTGGGGAAAAAATGAGAGGCATTTCCTAAATGTCCATGATAGAACTCCACACTTTAAAGTACAGGCAGCCATCAGTGCAGATCTTTGTGCCAGTAGCATCTCAGCATGGAAGGTGACTGGGACATTTGTATTAAAAAAGAATGTTCTAAACCTTTTTCATTATGAGTTGAGATCACCTTGACTTGACTGCTGAAGCTCAGCTCCAGGTAACGGGGGGTCAGATATAATACCCGGGTTGAAAACCAGTTTAATCTCCTGGTTTTCACACTTTAATTCTCACAGGTACTGAGGTGTCTTTTTTGTGTCCTTGCAGGCGGTAATGTATCTTTTAAGCCAAAAGTTGTAATTTTGTAAATCAAACAGTGGGAAGTAAGTGTCCTGTGTGTCAAAGGCTGGCTCCCCCCATCCAGGGGTGGTGCCTTTCTCCTTCCTTACAGGATGATTATTCCTTCATCTGCTGAAAAACAGGAGTTTGAGTTTACAGCACTGCATATGGAACGAATGACTTCTTCTTGGACTCCTTGATACAGTGCAGTCATTTAACCAACAAGCTTAAAGCATAATTGAAACAAAACCCAAGTCACTAATTCAGAATATACAGCTTCATCCTGTGTATGTTAAGGGCTAAATCCTGCTCTGCTATGCTACAGCTGCCATGGTTATCATTCACGTTCAGAAGTCACTTGGTTTTGAACTGTTATGCCTGTTTTTTCCTCAGCAGTGGTGTGATGGTATTCCTGAGGATGTTCCTGTCTGAGAACACCTGTCAGTCACTCTGTAGCAGAGTTATCTCCTGCACCCAGTACTGATGAAGGGTGCTTCAGGTTTTTTCTGACTCACTCACTGCCAGCACTTTGCAGGACTGAAACTGCAGAGGGTGTTTGCCTTGGTGCCAATAGATTAAGATTTCTCCATTTTTATCTGTGAGTTTCAAAATGAACCACATCAAACAGAATACTGACCTCAGAGGATGCAAACTGAGTGAGCTGCACAACTGAGCACAGAGAGTTCTTAGCCTGACACAGAACTCTGCATCTTGGGAATGTTTTATGCCTGCTGGGTAATGTTGCTGCATTTGAGTATACAAGGTGTAATTGGGAGATGAATCAAATTAATTTCCTTATTCTTCCTAGCTAAGGTGTGTGCCTGTGTGAGTGCACAAAGCAGTAGAGTAATACAGATTTTCTTTTGCTCTTTTGGAGAAGCAGCATAGTCCATTAACCAGAACTTCACACAGCTACTCTGCAACATTATTTAAGCGTAATTAAAGGTGATCTAGAAACTTCCATGTTTCATGCACAGGTAAAGTCACATTAAGTTTGTTTTGTAGTGTTCTGCACTTGGTGCAGTTTATAAATTCGTATGTCACATATCCAAAAGCTTCAAGAAATGGTTGTCTCGTGCAGTTTGCTCCACAGAAGTGACTGTACAGCACCGTGCCTTGGACAGCTCTGGGCACTGGGACAGTCCTGAGGGAGTCAGCAGTCACCACACTGTTCAGCTCCTGGGAGACAGATCAGTTCCTAAAGTATAGTTTGGAGGGGCCATCTCTAGTGGGAATTGTACTAGATAGGGCCTGATGCTCTGATTGTGTGTAAGATCTGTACGATCCATTCACAGCATGGTTTGTACATGGTGTGACTTGGCTGTGCCTTTTCCCCAGATCCAGCCAGGGCCTGGCACAGCTGCAGTGGCAGAGCAGGAACAAGAATGGCCAGAGGTGCTCATGTCCCCAGCACACTGTGCCAGCTCAAGTGTGAGCCTGTGCTCAGCTGGGAACCTCCCGCTCCAAAGGACATCCCAGTCCCTTCTGGCATTTGAACATGTGCCTGTGCAAATGGATATTAACCACTCCCTGGACTATTCAGCAGTGTACTTAATACTGGGAATTTTAAGGGTTAATCCATTGACCTGTCAACTTTGTATATATTACTAAATTTATCTCTGCTTTCCTTGCTGACCTTTTGAGTTCCCTCTTGAGACCACAGTGTGCTGAACACTTGGACACTGAGATACTATGAGCAATATGTGTGGAAATACATTGTGGAAATGCAGACTGTCTTAGAGCAAACTCTAAGAATAAAGTGTATTTCTAAGGGATTTCCCAATTACGCCATATAAAGGCAGAATCTGAGAGCTGTTCAAAATGTGGAGTCCAGACCCCGAAATGCAGTGTCCTAAATCACATGCCAAAAATGTCACGCTTATTAATTAATAATTAATAGACAATAAATCATTAACATATAATTTATTGAACATTTATGGGAACCTTAATCTTAAGTCACATTGATTTCCTTGCTAGGAAAATCTGGTTTCCTGTTGCTGGAGTAATGGGGGGAGTTGTTACCGGCACATGGGCAGTGCCAGGTGCCGTTGCTGAAGTGGCTCCGGTGAATCTTCGAGTGTGTTTGCTGTGTCAGTTCCTGACCCACTCCGGCAGCACTGGCAGGGCCAGATCCCAGCACATCCTGCTGGGAATGTGCACCTGAGCTGAGGGGCTGGTCCCTCTCCGGAAGGGAGCAGAGCACCAGTGCTCTGCCTTCCATTAGAGTCCAGCCTCATGGAAGGAACTTCCCTGTTCTGGCCTGCAAAGCACAGGCAGCTGGTGCTGCTGCCAGCTGGCCATGCCTTTAGGGAGTGCCCGAGGACATCCTCTGCTCCTCGACTTTCATGCCATGAGGGTTTCCAAAAGTAACCCTTGGAGGTGGGAAGTGTATTTAGTAAGGCAGTAACTGCAGAAGAAAGAGCTACATTTCCCTGG
>JAYRBT010000178.1:36078539-36092305 GCA_036023395.1 Myiotriccus ornatus
CCCACACCTGCCATCCATCCATCCATCCATCCATCCATCCATCCATCCATCCATCCATCCATCCATCCATCCATCCACCCATCCATCCATCCACCTTCTGGCATGAGAACAGTCCCAGCACATGGGGGTGTGTGAGTACCTGTGAGCTCCCTACAAAGCAGCCAGAGTTATCTGCAGGGAACTGGCAGCTTCCCCCAGGTTGGCAGGTCCAGAGGCTGAGACTTCAGGCACATGGAAAAATGGCCTGGACAATGGCTCCCAGTTGATAAGATGCTGATGCCAGATCTAGGAACCAACTCCAGCCTGCCTAACAGTACTCATCTGTCTGAGGGAAGCAGATTCATCTCTACTGGATGACGTGCTCATTAACAAACAGACCAAGATGTGTTTGCCAAACTTTTTGACGTGGCCAGGGTTTTGTACCTGTAAGGTGGGGAGTGGTGGAGTCAGAATATGGGGGGGCACTTTGTTCCACACTCCACCTTTAAGAATTGGCAAGCCACTGTTCTCAGTCAGGGCAAAAGTGCTTATGATACAGCAGAGACTGGGACTAGAAAAACACACGTATAACCAACTGGTAATAACATCTGGACTTCAAAGTTATCAAAGCAGGTGTATTGTAATGCATAGTGTAAGTCTGTAATAACTACTTAAGTAAAGCCACCTATTGATTGTGTTTTTGCTTATATCTAGCATAGAAACTCATCAGCTTAAAGGAGGCAAAATATCACTTGGGGAGATGCTGTAGAATACCTTTTTTAAGAATTATGTCATTTTAGAAGAACTGCAAAAAATGCATTCGTTTTACATTTCAGTTTATTCCTGGGTGTGACTGTGATACAAAATTTTAATATCTATGGATGAATTATGCACTGGTATTTGAAAGGCACCCACCGATGGTAGAAAAGAAAGGGAGAGTGGGGGAATGAAAGGCTTGCACTCTGCATATGTGCAGTATATTAATATAATGTGTATACCTATTTTTGTTACCATAAATGGAAGTCTAGAAGGAATTAAAAAAAAAACCAAAAAAACAAAACAAAAAACAAACAAACAATCAAAAACCAAACACCGTGTATTAAAGAATGATATTTTGCTTGCTTATCAAAAGCAAAATTGGAAAGAATTTGGAATCTATCTGAAAATCAAGGAACAGGATCATATGTGCCTCTGTCAGCAACTCCTATTGCAATGGTGAGTTTTCTTCTTGAGTTAGAGTCAGAAATACAGTGAGAGTTGATGAAATGAATGCACAAAATCTCTGAATGTGTGTGCAGCTACTTTAAAACATTTTAAAAATTCCTCTAACTGGTTATTACCTGAAAATATTTCTTCTCAAAAGTCGTAGAGAAGTGTACTAAGGAACCAAGATCAACATATAGTTAAAAAAGAGCAACCTTATTTTTATTTAGATTTGGATGCACATTTAATGTTGCTGGAAGAAAAGCTCTGTCATTGCTGTGAAGTTTGCAGTGGCACCTCCTGACCACTGACCAGTGGTAAACGGGGTCAGCCTCGGGGAGAGTGGACAAACTGATGCCTCAAGTGCGTAAAACTCATTTGTTCATGGGACATTGTGCAGTGTAGGACAGAAAGACATACTGTTATCAGGGATGGAGTAGCTTTTTGACCCGTTACAAACTTTATTCATTCTTGCTTCTCAAGGGGTTCTAAATAAAGTAAGGTATTAGTACAGTTTAATGGAAATAAACCTGGTGGCTTGACAAAGAGTAAATAAAATGTGCAGTCTTTAGTCAAAGAAATCCTCTAATTTAGGTTTTTAAAGAAAGAACATACCAGAACAAATTCTCTTGCCAGACTGAATTTTTCAACTCTGTTTAGTAGGTGAACCAAATTCTGCTAACACTGCAAACTCCTGCTAACTTCACTGTGCTTTGTAGCTCTCAGGTCCCTGCCTGTCCCATTTCTTTCTTTTTCTTTAACACATTCCTGGGTATGTAACTATCACTCAATAAATCCACTTTTATATTATTTCTGCTTGATTCCATCCCACTCAAACATACATAAAAATGACAAAAATGCCTATTTCCACATTGAATACTTACTCATCAGCCAGTTATTGGATTGGCCCTTGCAAAAAGAATTTAAATCCTCCCATGTTTGGTTCTTTATGGGATCTCTGCCATGGAGCTGTTGGGATAAAGGTGTCCAGAACGTTGTTGGATTGTACCTCACAGTGCAGGCCTGCACATACAGACATGCACAGCTCCTTGGCTGATTTGATTCTCTTTCTTCCAGTTTCTTCAGCCCTCTCAGCACTAACATCGCCTCACAGGCAAATGGATCTGGTTTGAAAGTCCCTATTTCCCTGTAAGTCAGTATAGATATCAGTATTCATTTTAAGAAGGTTCAGAAAACACACCCTGAACTGCTGAGCACTGTGGAATAAGCATGAGCAGCTCACTGCTTTTATCTCCTTCATGGTTCTTCCTTTTTTATTTCTGTAGCAAAGAGGTAAGGAACAGGCCAACAGATTGTGTTCCCTGGCCCCTCTGAGGAGGACTCACACAGTGGTAATTTCTAAAAAAATTGTGTTCTATGCTGATCTTCACTGCATTTTATGATTGTATGTGTTATTAAAGGAAATGTTGATTTTCCAGTCCACGTGCTGTATCCACAAATCTATTAGTATTGATAGTTCAGACAGCAATTTCCCCTTTCTCAGAATACAATTTCCCATAATGTATCATTTTTCTGGGTCCCAATTGGAGATGAGAATTTGACACTTCAAAGCAAAATATGCAAAATGGCAGCCCAGGAATCTGAAAGCAGCTGTAATAGTTGCTATAACATTTAGGTTGCTCCTTCTCCAAAGAAAGAAGGATTTTTTTTAACAAATCCAGAAAAGCTTCCTGGCCCTTTGTGCAGTCATGCAGCATCTGTTCGGTGGAGACCTTTAAAGATTTTCTCTTCTTCCTGTGAGTGAAGCAGCAGCTGGAAGGAGGAGCCAACATGTTGAATTCCACCCTTTCTCCCTCAGGTGTTCCAAGGTCAGGTAAAAGGGCTCTGGCCACTGGCAGAGAGCAGGGGGGCTCAGGAGCAGTCATTTCCCCCCCCAGGCATCTCAGTTTCACTCCATGTGAACTATATGCATTATTATGTAGACACTTTGTAATTGGGGGTTTTCTTAGCTGGAGGGTAGGCTGTAGGAGTTCAGATGAACAGGGAATGAGGTGATGGTGGGACCCTTGTCCTGCTGAAGGACTGAAGGGCTACTGGGAGAACCCCTTGCATGTGTCACCTCTGTGAAATGGGGCACCTTTGGTACCAGAGAGGTTCCCCATGTCCTGCAGTGCTTGAAACATTTCTTCAGTCTGCAGACTGACCAGGGAGATCAAATTGGTTCCTTCTCACACAGAGGCCAAAAGAGTGGGAAGGGAGTTGGATTCTCCTTCTGGTAGTGACTGAGACCTTATCTCTTGAGAAAATTTTAGCCTCTAATCTCCACATGATTTAAAATGTAATCCTCAATTCTTGTATTATTGCTTACACAAGAACTCTGTTAGGATGTCATTTACAGCTCTTATGAGCTTTCACAAGGCTCATTAATGTGGAATATTTAAATATGCAAAGCCGTTAAGGGGTTAAAACCAATTGTATGAAAAGAGATTATAGGATCTTTATCACATGTTGTTTATCTGATCAACAGTTAACAATTTAAGACAGTATTATCCTAGTAAAAAGAAGGTTTGTTTCAGATACTGACATAAACATCCCCTCATAATAGTGGCTTTTCATTTACTGTGTTGCAATGTACCATAAGCTTAAAGGCACAACAGCTTCTTTGTGTGTCTCAATAGTGCCTGTCCAGAGTGATGTCAGTCAATTTTTGACCTATACAGTCTGATGTTATTCTCAACAATCATGGAATAGATTTTTTTTTTCTTTAATTGGTTAAGAGTGTGCCAATAAAATCCTTGAAAATTATTGTATTCCTTCATGGTGTCTTCCTCTGGAAGAACACGGTATATTACCCACGTGGACCTTTCTGCAAAGTCATGTCTCATGTGGCTTCTGCTGGCTTTTGTTGTTTCCTTTGTGGCTGACTTTCCACACTCTTGTGTAACTTGCCCTTTCAGTGGGACAAATAAACACTAACAGTCAAATAGCGCTTTCTGGTAGAGATTGAGAAATACACAGTATACATGGGACAACCCCCTGGTAGGAGCAGATTCGGAGTTCAGCCTCTGTGATGGCACTCTTGGAGCCCACATAAAAACTGATTGAGGGGTCAGCTCCCTTGTACTGCTTGGAAACTGTTCCTCCAAGGTGGGAAAAAAGACTGTGGAGTGGGCCGTGGTTCTTTTGGGGCACACAGAATGCCTCAAGTGGGGGCCCCCCTTCCTGGCACACACTGCTGCAGGTGGTGCTCCCCATCCCAACACTCCCAATCCCAGTGCTCCCCATCCCACACAGAGGCAGCGGCAAGAGGCAGCACGCTGATACACCTCAGTGTCACAGAAGGATGGGCTCAGCCTCTGTTGCTTTCCTGACAGAAAAGGGTGGAAATCAGCCTCCTGGAGGGAAGACATCTCCCTGAGCTTTTAGGGAAGCAGAGTTTCTTGGCCCCTGCCAGGCAGAGCTGTCAGGAACACAGGTCTCGGGCTCGGCACTCAGCCTGCCCACGCGGTTCAGCGCAGAGGGGCTGCTCAGAGGCTCTGGGACAATTCCCATCATCTCCTGTCCAGCCTGCACACAGCCTGAGTGCTCTGGAGCAACCAGCAGATAGCTCTAAGGTGGGAACAGGCTGTTAGTTTGCTCTCCAGCCTCAAGAAGGGATTACAGAACCTTGTTGCTGCTTCCAACCAGCTCTGATCCTCATCGTGTTCTGGCACTTGGATCCTCCTGCTCCCTTAGGGACAGTAAAGAAATGCATACACTGAGTGAATTCTTTATGGAAATCACGTGTTTCTAAAATGTTATTTCTACATTACTTTTATTCGTACAGCCCTAATGCTTCCCTGAAAATTAAACCAGATTTAATTCTTTGTTTGTTTTCAGCTGAATGCAGTGTAACTGTAGTATTGTCATTAAACTTGCAGAACACAAACATAACCTGGATTGAGTTGGACTTCGGTGTGGATCCCGTATTTCTCCCTCACTGTTATTTGGGGTTTTCTTTAGTCATGAAGTCCCCTCAGCGCAGCCCCTGAGCTGCCACTGGAGAAGCATCTCCAGAGTGCAGCTGCACTGCTCTCTGCGCCTTCCCTTCCGTGGGAAACCACAGGAGGTGGCTCTGTGCAATCCCATCCTTGGAGCAGAGTGCAGTGTGTGCTAAATGCTTGAGTGACAACAGCTGAACTTCAGCAAGCCAAAGGTCCAGAGTATACAAGAGATTTAAATTAAAGATTGCCAAAGTGGGATGGAAATCTGTTTTTCTTCTGTCTGCCAGATATTTTACATTATATAAAATGAATACTAGATGATAATTGCCAATATGGTGTCTTGTATTGATTTAATTCAATAAGCAGCTTCACCTCCACCTTTTGCATGCACTTGCCTTAAAATATATGCATTATGAAGGCAGTGATTCAAAGTCTTTAGGAAATCAATATCCAGACAGGATTCTGTTCTTCAAATATTGACAGCAGAATAACTCTAAGAAACAATGACAAACAATAAGAGCAGGGGTAGACAAAATTAAGGCTGTAATTCTATTGTAGTCAGACTCTGCAGAAGACTCAAACCTCTGCCTGATGCTGCATATTGTGTGTGCTCCAGCAAACAGCCAGTGTTGGCCCCTTCCTGTCAGAATTTCTGGTAAAACCTGAGACCATTGAAATGAAAGGCAATTTCTGCCAGTGATTTCTATGCAGTTGGCTGTTTCAGTTGATTTTTTGCCAGTAACTTTCACAGATTTTTTTTCAGCCATGAGGGGTGTACTGGGAAGTACAGATGGATATATGTAGGCTGTTACCATTAACATTGTTCTCACCTTTGATAATTTCTCTAGAACTAAATGGAACTTGAATCAAAGCCTGTGAATTACAGTTTTTTAACCGAGCCATTCCGTGTACTAATTTATTGTGGTTTTGTAATGGTGATTTAAAAATCCTTTAATACTGGCAGCTGAATTTCTTGCACAGCAAGTATAGTTCTGAGAAGTTAAAGGATGTCCCTTATGGAGTAAACACGTCACAGTTAGTGCAAACCACATTGGTTCCTTAGTTGTGAAATCACGTTGTTACGGATAGTTCAGTACTGCAATTACAAGTAATACTACAGCATTAGCAATCATGCAGAAAAAGCTTTCTTTCAGTGCCATTCAAAAGCCTAGTCTGTCTTGGTTTTCTCACTCTGAAATACCTGATGACAGTCCAAAAGTCCAGATAATGGATAGTGAGTGCATATCCACTACACAGATATGAGAACCTCTTTTCAGTAGGTGTGGAGGGCTTATTAAGGGTAACTCTTTCCAGTATTACCCCACTTGTAAATACCACTGGTGAACCAGCAAGATTTATTTTTCATTTCTGTCCTTTATTTTTGCAGTTTTAACAAGTGCTGAATTGATAAGGTGTCAGTATTGTACCCGAGTGAAACATTCGAGAGCTCTGCTCACATCTGGAAGTAGAAAAATCATTAATGTTTTCCCAGAATGTACTGGAAATCTCTTTACCTTGACATATTTGTGTATAATTTAAAAAAGAAGGAAAGCTTTGAGCCACCAATGCCTGGGTGATGTTTCCTGACCCTTAGATCAGTCACAGTCAGAAGGGGTTTAAGCAGTAGGACCAGCCAATTGTAATGGCTCATCTGTAGCCAACAAACTTTAAAGATGGTTTAGAACAAACTGAAGTACCTGGGACGTTGCAGAATGCTGGAGGAGTGATAGATTTCTTCCCGTACTTAAGGGGAAAGAAAGGAGGGAAGCACTGAGCAAGATTCTCGTTAGCTGAAGGCTCGTTAGCTTAGACATTCATTTCAGACAAACTAATGGAAGAGTTGGTAGTGAGAAAAAAAATTGAAGGATAAAATGCAACCACAAAACTTGCTTGAATGAGGCAGTTTTTGTGAGATTAACAGTTTGGATGAAAGTGGTGAAGTGAAATCAAATGATCCTATGGCAAGATGGGTTCTGAAAACATCATGTTTAAGTTTGTGCTGGGCTGTGTTGCACAGGCAGGAGCACCAAGGGGTCACTGGCAGAGCAGTAGGAGACAGGGCAAACAGCTCAAGCTCAGCTCCCATGGCATAATCAGTCCGGCATCTTTAGGTATGTGTTTTTAATTGGGAATTTGGTTTTGCATGTGGTTGCCGAGCTGGTGCACTGAAATCCATCGCATACCTCCACCACATGTATTGCAAAGGCATCATTTGGTGTGACAGGAGAGAGAGAGAGAGAGAGAGAGAGGAAGGCCCTGTGTCCTCTTACCCAGACCCTAGGCCGGCTCTGGATGCCAAGGAGGAGTCTTCTTTCAGAGCTCGGAGGGCCAGGTGTGCTGAGCCAGGCTTCCTTAGACCAGCACTCTGGTTAACTCACACACCCTGCCTGTTGGACACAGGGTTTCCTGGGAGTCAGAAGTCTGTGGTCTCACACTCTGCTGTGTCTTAAAGCTTCCTGAGCAGACTTAGATAACTTTGGTCTCAGCTTTGCTTGTCATTAAAATAATTTCTACTGAGTTTGGTGCTTGTGAAGGAAGATACTACTTCTTTATTTCTTTACCATGTGCATTTAACTTGGTAATCACCAAGTTAAATCTGCACCTGACCACAAGCAGCTGATGGAACATTCCTTTTAGCCATCCACTGTATCCCTGATAGAGACAATCAATAGGTAAAATCTGTGCAAATGAGCGGAGTTCAAGTGAGGGCTACCCTAAACAGGACTTAAGCTATGCACCCGCCTTTGTGCCAAATTTTTCAGGGTTTTTTTTTTCTCCTGTAATGAATCCATGTATTTTGTGCATTGGAGCATGGCACGGGGCCTTTTGGATGGCAGGCTCTTCAAGAGAGAGGAAGAAAGTTTTAATCACAAAAGCAGAAACTTCAGTCAGAGAAGTGATTCCGCACTTTGTTTCGTTTGTAAATGGTGTGGTTTGGCTTTTGTGAAACAGAACCCGGGTCCAATTCAGGACAGCGCTTCAGGGATTCTTTCCATGGAGCTTTTGAGTCTGAAATAGTGCACATGAAAAGAGCAGGAGATTGAACATAATTTGTTCCAACAGCTAGTCTAAGATTTTTTCCAATCAAGATTCTTTCAGCATATTCCTCTTTGTTGAGCTATAAGCAGCTTTTAAAATAATGGCATTAGCCTATATTTCAGGGCTTCGCTGGGTGTTCCCAGCTCTGGTGATTAGTTACGAGAAATAGAAATGCCTGTATTGTAATCTTTTAATGGCTATGGGAGACTTGTAAACTAAGTTGAGATTTGAGCAATTTGGAGATTTCAAAATGAGCTGTAGAGTTCAGTGAGAAAGAAAAAAGCATCATTGAAATTCATGGTGCCACTTTGGTTTTCTTTGCTGAGATTTATCAGTGAAAGCCATATTGCTTTCCTTTTCCTTTATTTAAAGCTCTTCAATACATTGTTTTTAAGGTCCATTTCTTTTACAAGCTTTTCCTTTCAGCTTGCTCAGGGTATCGGGTCCTATGAACATCTGTTTGTGCCTAAAATCAGTGAGGACCTGGACTGTATCCTGCCTCCCTCCTCCCCTTTGTTTCCAGAGGCTATTGTTTCCGATTTCATGCTATCAGAGGGGCTGCATGTTTTCCTGTGTGAAGTTGTCAGAGAGATAAAAGCACAGGAGCAGGGTCACATTTCGAGGGATGGGCATGAAAAATTGGTAAAATGTATCTTGAGGGCCACCCACAAGACTTGATTGAAAAAATTCAGAAGTAGGGAGTAGAATTGTCATTTTAAAATCTTGCAGATTCTGGGCTGGAATAAGTAGTGGTGAAATAAGTGTTTAAATGGTAGAAATCTCTTAGTCAGATTTACACTTAGTTGACTTACTCCTGTTAGGTAGCTTGAGGGCTTTGTTACACAGAAAACACCATCATCTTCACTGCGATGCCTGCCCATGTCCCTCCAGTACAAGAGAGAGGGGCCAGAAGATTTAAGGTTTGTTTTACACCTTTCATCTGTCGTAACGCACTGGGGAAAAGAGAAGCAGTACTGGAGGTGTCTGCCTGGCCAGAATTTAGTATAGAATCACAGAATCATTAGGTTGTATGACACGAGACCTGCAAGGAATACAGTAAGGATGATGATGATAAAAAGACAAACGGTGCAGCTTAATTAACCTAATGAAGGACGTTTTCCAGGAAGGAAGCACAGTACTATCCGTGTAACTGTGGCTGTGGTTTATAGTGCTGCAGGCTGTGGTCAGCTCAAACACGCTTATCCTTTTGTCTGACTTGAGTTCCAGAAGTGGCCCCCTGGTTTGAAAGGATGCAGAGCAGTTCAGGTGCAGCAGGAGGGAAGAGCTGTGCTCACACACAGATGTCTCAGGCAGCTCAGCACTGTCCTCCCCTCCTGCAGTGACGCAGCAGGAAGAGCTACAGGTGTCTTAAAGGTGTTCTCTGAAAGGACTAAGCAGCCAGGAAAAAGCTGTGCCTGTCCCTAACTTAGTGTCAGCAGGGCTAAGGCAGTGCCTTGCTGGTCTGTCTGGTTTATCTTTTCACTTAGGTCTCTACAAGGTATGAAATTAAGTTTAGCAGTGCTGGTATGGGTCAGGGATTCACTAAGATGGTTGCTTTTATTTTAGAAGCTTGCAATGAGGATTTTGTTAAAGCACATGAGAAGACAACAAATGAAATCTGTAAGTTGTGCTTCTTCCAAGGCAACTGATAGGTAAGGGATGCCAAGCAAGGCGTTCTCTTGCTGCCGAATTACTAAATGATATATGTGATAGAAATCAGCATAATTCTGGAATTTTAAGGAGATGTATTTTTTCTATAGCATTTTTCCATAGAGAAGTCAATTATTTTCCCTAAATGCGTACATTATTTGCAATTTAATATGAGAAACCAAGTACACATTCTGAGTTTTGCTGAATTTATCAGCATTTTTGGCTATGGAAATTCAGGGCAGGGCACTAATATACAGACTTATTTCCACTTTGGTAATATAGTGGGGGAAATTGCTAAACATGTTTTAAAAGTACAGTAATTATTGAATTTATGTCTTGTATGGTAATACTTCTGGATAATAATTTGTTTATAAATAGAAAAAGGAGGAAGCTGCAACACTTCAAATTGTGTAGCAGTTGTGTGGGTGAGTTTAAAGAAGAGCACTCTGTGAGTATTTTTAAATAGGAATATAACTTATGAGCACTCATGTTTAACTTGCAGTGCCCTTGGTCAGGGTTCTGGGTCCCACTGCAGGAGTGGCTGTGGAGGTGACATTCCCTGCCAGCCCATGTGTGGTGGCACAGAGGGGTCCTGCCAGCCCCCAGCCCCAAGGCTGCCATGTGTCCCCGTGCTCCTGCTCCAGGCAGGCAGCAGAGCACATCTCAGACCGGGTGTGAGGAGACACCTGGGCACAAAGTCACACCAGCACAGTTCCAGTTTGGGGGGCAAAGGGATAATCTGTGTCTTTCTCAGCATGACCACCACGTCTTCATGTCTTGCCCTGCTTTGAGTATTATGGAGAGGAACTTCAACGCTGCCGATAATGCCCATTTCTGGTCTTAATGGGTATAAATTCTTTTTGAAATCACAGCTTTTTTATACCAGCAGTTTTCATTGGCATACCTGTCTGGTTTTGGATGGGTAAAAGAATCTACTTTGTTTGTCTCAAAAGGGAAAAGAGCAAAGCCTAGAGTAAAAATTAATAGCACATCTTAAAATCCATTACAACATCTCCCTTTTTCCTGACTAAAAGTGAGTGAAAAAGGCCTCTCTAGAGGAAATAAAGAAGAAGTTATTACAGCTTTCACTTTTTTGTAGAGTATGAAAAAGCTTTCTGTATGTTAAACAGTCTTGTGGACATCTGGCATGATTGGTTTTAATCTGCTGACTAAAAAGTCAGGATTAAATCTTGCTTTACACCTCTTTGTATTGCGGTCAGTAAAGTGACAGAGCTGCCCTGAAACAATGGCACTACTTATTCCACCCAATATGCCATGTGGTAGATCACCCCCTTTTTCAGCACCACTTCTCTGCAAAGACAATGAAGCATCTGGTGGGGTTTTCCTGTGTCCAAGATATTTTTTGTCAGTAATTTCACTCAGCCGCTCTGCTTAGCTCTCCCTCGGTGCTACTTTTTGAGACGGGGTTTGCCAAATCCAGTGGCAAGAGATCAGGAGGCCAAAGTGATGAATTTTTATGTGCCTGTTCCTTGTGTTTCTGCTCAGTCATGATTCTTTGCGCGCTGTGCTGCCTCTGAAAGGGAGCCACAGTGAGCAATTTGTCCTCCCGGGCTGTGGAGAATGGGGAGGCAGATGAGTTAAAGTGGCGTGTACGACTGCGGACAGAGCCGCGCACAAATGTTTCCTGACGGCCGAACAGAATCCTCCTGTCACTATTCAGCGCGAGAGGGGCTTGGGAGATTTGTAGCCTGTTGGCTTTCGATCAAGTGACAAATGAATTTAACAGCACTTAAAGATACAGCAGAAAGAATAGCACTTCAGCAGCCAGCCCCAGCTGTGAGTTCTGAGTGATGCTGCGTTAACACTTCTGAACTCGCATTTTTCCCTCTCTTAGCATACTTGGGAGCTCTCTGTTTCCTCTGTGTTTCTCAGCATGTTTGAATCCTGATTTGCTTTAAGGAAAAAAAATTCATCTGTGTTTCAGAAACTCTTTAGAATGGGCTTTCTGGTTGTTGGCCCAGTTGGGTCCCATCCCCTCTAGAGGGTCACTGGTCCTTACAAGCAGGAGGGCCTTGGTAGCTGAGCTTGTGGCACAGCTTTCTGTCCTCACTCAGCAGTGCTCTCTGACACCCACCAGGGTCAAGTGAGATCAGCATCCATTGCAGGGTTAAATCCCTCTGGATCCCCAGCCAGTGCTGTGAAGTTGCTGGTCCTCCAAGTCTTTCTCTCTCCAATCAGCTGTGCCTCAGTAGTTGGCTGAGGGCTGTTGTTGGTCAGCAGCTGAGCTTTGGACTTCTCCATGTCCTAGAGAGTCTTGAACACTGCAGTGCTGCACAACCCATCCTTCTCACACCATCCCAAACCACACCCGAGGGGATGCAGAGCTGCCTTACCAGGATTGTGAAGAGAGGTGGCATATGGAATATGCCACCTTTTTTCCTCTCTCCACACCAACTGTTTTACCCCACAGCTGTTTCTGTGTGTTGCCAGTTGTTATGGGGTGTGGGGTGTGTACACAGGCTGATCTGTCTGTCCATTTTACCCTTCATCAGGGAGAAAACAGCAAACCTTGGGTCCACACCTAGCACAGTATTTTACAAAGATATCCTTTATTCATTTTATACAAAAACATTTACTTTAATGTGTGAATAAGGGCTCCTGGAAATGGGAGAACTCCATGATGGTTTGGGCCTTGTTGAAGAAGTGTCAACGTGCCTGGGGACAGCCCTGCTGTTCACAGGGGTCAGGGTGCTGCCACAGCCAGGTACTTGGCACATGCATGACCACAGTGATGGGAGAGGCACAATTCAGCAATCCTACCTCATGGCTCTCCAAGCTATTTGAACATAACTAGCTGAAAAGGATTATTTGAACTTACAGGCTGCTGGACTCATATCCCATTTCAAACGTGAATAAAGGAGCAAATGATGTGGAACCAGACAGGGAGTACATTGATGAGAAATGAATGAGATATGGCAGGATGAAAAGTAGTTGAGTTGGAGAGGCTGGACAAACGGGAGAAAAAGGGGAAAAATACAGTAAGGAAATGGTCCACATGCTGTACCAGCAGGGCATCACCTGATCATCCAGGTTTTAGTCTCACCGTAACACCATACAGAATGTTTCAGTTATCAACACAGTGAATTTTGCATTCCCAACTTGTTCAGGTCCAGAAAACAGATAGAGTGAGATGGAAATTATTTTCCTGTCATGTTTGTTTCCTTAAAAAGTAAAGTTAATTTGGAGGGAGGGTGTTTTTTCCCATAGACAGGAAACAGTAAAAGAAACATGGGCATCTCTCCCACTTTGCTGTACATGGTTGTGATCAGCTGATGACCTGGATGGCACACATCCATCCTGAAGGGCACTTGTCCATTCCATGGTTGTGCTCAGGCTTAGCAAGAGCCCAGGCCTCAGCTGCTGGCAGCCCAGAATGCACTCATGCCTCATGCAAGTCGCTTTCCTATTCTGTGTCTCAATTCAGTCTTTGTTTAAGGGACTAATTTTGTTGTTGTTTGTTTGTTTTTTTGTTTTGCATAACAGGAAGAAGAAACAATTTTTTTACTTCTTTATATTTCTAAGTTTGTCATTAAAAATATTCAGTGGCTGCATAAAGGCATCTAGATATTAAGTACCTATATGGTTTGATTTCAGAATTCCCCAGCATTTCATGTTTTAAAAGTCAGCTCCTTATGACAGCTACTGCTGGGAGTCTACTTTGTGGGAGCCAAAGGCTCACACTCTCCAGAGGTAAAACCTTGATCTTTAGCTATGTCACACCACTGATCTTGTACAAAACTCTTCGTTAATTTAAAAGACAAACTCCTGAATTTACCCCTTTTGGCAGTGCTGGTTGGGAGTGTTTCTGATGCTGTGCTGAAGTCAGATGGAAGCAAGGGGCTCGCTGTGCCCTCAGTCCTGGAGCGCTGGGTCAGGACTCCCTGCAAGGGTTCAGCAGGATGAGGCTGGCAGACTCCAGTTACCTGGAAA
>JAYRBT010000178.1:36092405-36137898 GCA_036023395.1 Myiotriccus ornatus
CAGTCCTGGAGCGCTGGGTCAGGACTCCCTGCAAGGGTTCAGCAGGATGAGGCTGGCAGACTCCAGTTACCTGGAAACCTGCAGTGTCCAGTGCTGGAATGGAGTGAGGAAGCACCAAAGAAATTTCTTAGGTGTTGGCTTAAATTTTTGCTGCTCAGTGTTAGTGCTCCCGTGTTTCATTTCCTAAGGCTGTAAGAAACCATGACATTTGGAGGCAGCAGAAATACAAACACCATCAGCACAAACACAGGCAAATGTTACTGCTCGAAACAAAGGCAATTGCAAGGCAGATAGGGTTCACAAACTGTTTTGCTTTTAAAATGAAAAGAAATAGAGGTTTTTTGTCTGCAAGTTAGATAAAAGCAAGCTTAGCAATAAAGAGAGAAGCTGCCTCATATTTCATTTCTCCTGAATTCAAGAGAATAGAGGATTTTACATTTTTCTACAGAAATAGACTTATATCACAGATTCTGTGTGCTTCATCAAAGTCTTTGCTGAACAGAAACAATACACCCAGTCCTCTGCTTGGTCAGCTGGAGTGCAAAAGTGAAAGTGTTCTGAATGTTTCCAACAAGGAATTTTTCAAGCTGGTATTGCTGCTTGGCCAAAGCAGAAAAAATAATGGAAGAGAAATAACAGAATGTCTGAGTAAATCTGAAAAGGTTCACACCTTATGGGACAAGACAGCATATATTTGCATATATGCAGAGGATTTCCCAAGGAACAGTTGGACTGTTCCAGTTCCTGTAATATGAAAAAGCAAATAATTGTCTTTGAAAACTTCCCCAGGACTACTTGACATCAGGTAGTGAAGCAAAATTATTAGAGGGATGGACAGGAGGAGGGAAGGGATTTTTGTAGTACACTGCTTCCAAGTTCCAGATCTTGTAGGGTTGTGGGTTTATCTGGACCTGATCAAAGTCCTGAATGTGTATTATCGATGTCAGCAAGTGAATTTAAACTGAGACCTTAAAAAGGGGACAGGGGAGCCCTTTACCTTTGTCTGCAGAGCCTGCACACAGGTTCTGATTCACACAGGTACCAGACAGCTCCTGGTAAATTGTTTGTGAATCAGTGTTTAGATGCTTCACTGAACTCAGGCTTGAGAACATAGTCAGGAAAACAAAATGAGGGAATGTAAAAAGATGTGCAACCTGACCAGAGAGCCAGAGAGAGAAAATGAGAAGGTAGTCGGCATGCAGGTGAATATGTCTGGTGGAAAAGGAGTTCTAGCTTGGTCTGTCATCTTGGAGAATCAGAGACAGAGGCCTTTTGGATTTAATTCAGATTATTGTCTGAAGAAGATAATTAAAAAGTGAGTTGTCATTTCCACCAGCTTTTGGCACAGAGCAAAGCTGCTGAGGCCAGGGGCTGGTGAGGGACCTCAGGGCTCCCTCCAGACCTAGAGAAGGTCCGGCTGTGCCACCAACACATGGCACTGGACTGGCCAGTCCAGCACTGAGCAAGCCATTCCAGCACCGAAGCAGCCATTCCAGCCCGAGCTGGCCATTCCAGCCCGAGCTGGCCATTCCAGCCTGAGCTGGCCATTCCAGCCCGAGCTGGGCATTCCAGCCCTGAGCTGGCCATTCCAGCACTGGACTGTGCCACAGATCAGAGGGAGGGATGTGTGCAGAGGGAGCTAGAATGATGCCTGTAGGTCCTGGGCACCTCCTGGGCTGGGCTCTCACTTGTTTGTATTTGTTCTTTATTCAAGTAACATTTATGTCACTGCTGAGTTCAATTCCTGCTCCTCAGAGCTTATTAGTATTACAAGTGTAGCAACTGCTGTGGGACATAATAGCTATTTGCACACAGTTAAAGTTAACACAAGTTAATATATAGTCCAAAGGATATTTTTGCAATAGAAGTGTGTGTCCTCTCAGGTAGGGTTTGATTGCTGCACCCTGGGGGACTGAGCCCTGTGATGCCCCTGACGTTTGCAGCAGCTGTGAGGCCAAAAACCTCTGCGTGGCTCTGAAAGACCAGCCTTCATTTCAGCGGCAGGTAGAGTTTGAAAACCACAGTGTTACCTGTTCTGTAGCTAAATGCTCAACTCCCATTGACTCAGAAGGTTACATTTAACTTTGTTTTTATCACTTGCAAATCTCATTTCTCTTACATCATGTGATTTGGTAAATTTGATGGTGGTATATTCCCAATATCCAGGAAATTGTATCAGCCCCTCCCAGGAAAAGAGGAGCCCAAACAAGACACGTTCCAGTTATTCCCAAAGTAGCAAATCTTTTACCTTGCTGATTATTTCAAATACAATTTGCATCCAGGTAATAATAAAAAAAGCATTTGATTATCCTAATTTAATAAGTCTCAGATTGATTTTGAGTCCTGAGCAGCATTTCAGAAGAAGTATTTCACTGTCATAATTAGATGATAGATGTACGTCTGTCTTTTCTGTCCTGCCAGAACCCACAGAGTATGTAACTGCAATAAAATGAAATATCTTAAATTTAATTGATTTGGTTGCTCATGTGCTCAAGACCTTCTTTCACCTGGCTCCTCTTAGCAGTCTTCAGACTCTCCTGGCACTCACAGCCACAAACACATCTGTGTCAATCCATGCAGCACTGAAAATTGCAATGGCAACTATTGCTGAACTTTCTTAATTGTACAAGAGCAATGCATATTTTCTATTTTCTTTTTTTTTTTTTTAGAAGAATTCAAACTAATAAGCCCTAAGAAAAATATTCAGATAACTGGGAAAAATAATACACATCTTTAACATCAGTAGACAGGATGAGTGCAGGAGGCAGCAGTGCAGTCCACAGCTGCTCACAGTGCTTCCATACAAACAGAATGTAAAATATGTTATAGACTGTTGTATGTTTTATATACATAACACAATTGTTTTAATGTCTGTATTCCTTTTGACTGTAGATGTGCAGAAATACAGTCTGAAACACTTGGCTGTGTGGTGTGTAGAGGGGAACAGATGTATTTTGAAGGTGTGTTATGCGGTAAATCAACAAGCTTTCCATTTCTGAGGATTGCCAAGTTTAAAATAAATTCCATATTTGTCTCTTACCAGTATAAAAAAACATTCCCTCCTGGCTTAACCTAACAGGACATCATTGCTACATCCCAAGGCCATTGTCAGGAAAGTTGTTGCTATGTTTTACAATTCCATACACATAAATTATCACAAAGGGTTATTTCAAAAGTACTACAAAGCATCTACCTGTGTGGAGTATGGGAAAACAGGAATGAGACACAGCTGTGTTTGCTAGGGAAAGGCTGGATACTTAGCTGTCTCTCAGCTCTGAATGCAGCTCTTCTGCAAACTTTTTAAACAAATCTTATTTCCAAAGAAAATATATTCTAAAAAAAAACCAAACAGTTATGTTGAGTTTTGATATCTGATTTCCCCTCTTCTCCCCTTGTAAAAGAGTACCTTTGAGGGAATACTCAGCAAGAAACAGTGGGTTTTCATAGCATTTTGATTTTCTTTACTAGCAACAAAAAACCCCTTCATAAGCAGACTTGCCTAAAAAGGCACATGGTCCCGAAAGTTTTCTGCTTGGGTGACTACGACTGTGTAGAAATTGAAAGGAGGAGGAAAAAAGGAGTGCTCCAGCTTGTATAAGAAATGAACCTTTGCCCAATCACTTTTGTCTGTGAATAAGGTAACTTTTTGTGCGTGTGAAATTTGAAAGCAATAAGGTATGTGGGTCCTTTCTCTGTATCGGTTCTCAAGAGTCGATCGAGGGGTTTTTCTTTTGGAGACGGACTGAAGTTGGGAGATAAAGCAGCTCAGGGAAAAAAATGTTCTCAAGCAGATGCCTTTAAGAGACAGAAATCATGAATTTGTTGAATTGCAACCACTCTGGGGGTGGCTACAATGACTTTTTGACAGTGACAGTAACTCTGCCGTGTCTTTTCGAGCCCTTCTTTGGCCCATTCACTCTGGAAAGCTGCTTAAGCGCACTTAAGCGCATTAGCATTTGGATGCTCGGGGACCGTATTGACCCTCATTTGGAAAGTTTAAATGAGTGAAAGATGGAGCGATTTGTTAGGGCTTTAGAAACCAGCTTTAGAGAGCGGCGGGTTTTCCGCTCTGGTTTGTTCGGGTGCTTGTTCTAATCTGGTGTGCTGTTTGAAGGGACCAGACTGATTTGTGACACATGAGCCCAAAGCGCTCTTTTTTTGGGCTTGACCCGATTATGTGTCTGTGCTCTGAATTTCAATCAGTGGGTCGGAGGGAATGGCTCACTGCTGGATTACCTCACTGGCTCCGTGCGGACACAGATGGCCAAGCAGTCAGTGCATGTGTGAGGGACAAAAGGATCATCCTGCAGGACGTGGTGGGTGCGAGGGAACAGGTAGGAGGTCTGTGCCTAAAGTAAATGGTCCCAGAAGTGGAGCCCCTGTGCAATCCCCATGCCCTTCCTTCTCCTCCCTGACAGAGTGAGGTTTAACAGCCACCACCAGCATCTTCCAGCTCTTCTTCTAAGCCTTCCAAAAAAACACCTTAAAATCCTGCAGGGCATATGGAGTTCTCCCAGGACAGCCTGTGTTTGTGCCCGTGGGGCTAGTGCCCCTTGCACCAGTGGAACCTCTGATTGTGCAGACACCCGCAACTGCTTTGGCGTGTGCTGAGTATTGTAGGGTAAACCTGGAGTGAGATGTGTGTGATCCGCGGACATGGCACTGCTTTTGGGGAGGGAGGAAACAGTCAAGAAAAGTTTGTCAGGAATGGACATCATTCGTGACATCATTCATTCAGTGAGGGGGGAGTCGGCACCTGTTTCATTCACAGACTTGAAGAAAAATATCAGATTTAGGTTTTTTTACCAAATCACAAGTTACTCATTAAAGATGAAGTCAGTCAGCTCACTGCTGTTTTACAAACTTGACACAGTTTGTACTGTGGCAATAGGCAGGGGCCTTTATCAAGGATCAGATCTTTTATCAACTGGGAGCAGAATGTCCATTGACAGATTGTTCTCCTTCTGGAGCCAGTAACCTCAGCTGAGATCTAAAGTATTTGGAAGCAGATGGATTTTTTTATAGATACATGTTTGGCATGTGTTTCTGCCTTCAGGAGGAGGTGAGAATGAGGAAGGGAAAAGTGAGCTGTAGTTCATGGCCTTGTGTCTGATAGATAATGCAACTCTGATAATGAATCCAAATATGAGTATTTCTATTTGTGAGAGGAAGAAGCATGTAGTAGGATGAGAAATTCTATTACCCTGTTACCACAGAACATTTTACATGTGAGTATTTGCAAAATGAAAATCTGTTGTCTGGTCATTATGAAAAGGAATGGAGGAGGCAGAGCAGAGAAGTCACCTCTTTGGCTTTCCTTGACTGAGTTGTTTTCTTTAGCATGCCTTTGTTTAAAACCTCTAGCAAAATAAGGTTTTATTCACAATGGCCTTTGCCAGTACCCGTATCCAGGACTGTGCACAGATCCTGTCAGCAGCTTGTGCCTTGGTTGCAGCTGAGGATGCTGAGCTTCCTCCCACATGTGGGGGCTCATCTCTGCCTTTGAAAAGTGCTGAAGTTTCCTCAGTTCCCCTTTCTGCCTGCTGCCTCGTGGTTGCCAGCAGGCAGGCAGAGGGGCAGGGGTACCTGTGCACAACCCTCACAACCCTGCCCAGGCAGGGGGTCTGCAGAGCACAAGGTTAAGATGTAGTCTATCCCTGCATTTTGAAGCTCTTAACATAGTTAAAGCTTCACTGAAAGTATAGATTCAGCGAATCTAAAGTATGTTTTTAAGTAAAATTTGTGCCCAAATGCTTTTCTAAAAGCTCCAGATTTCACCTGTTGCCGTGTTCCCTGTTACTCCCCATTGCCAGGGAAGCTGGGCCTCAGCAAGGAGAGTGGCCAATGGAGCAAGGCTTCTGTGGAAATTCATACCTCTGTTCCTGATAAAGTGTTGATTTATAATGTGTTTTAGGCATCCAGTCCTCAGAATATTTGGAGATGTGGTGTTGTCTCTAGTTTAAAGAATGCTGCACGGGGAATTTGCTATCCAAAGTAAACTGTGAAAGTTGCTGTCAGATTGCTCAGGCTTCCAAAGTGTACTTGGGAAATGAATTTACAGGGCAGACGTTTTTGCAAACAAGAGTTAACCCACAGAACTGCAGTGCCAGTGTAGTTACCAGCTCTTAGGAACTGGCACAGAACCCAGTGGGGTGTGGAGTCATGAGCTGTAAGAAGTGGTTTGGAGGATGTTTACAAGTAATGTGTGATACCTGTGAAAGGACCTGTCTGCATGGTAGCAAGGTGAAAGATTATTTGCCTTATCTGATTGATACTTTCTTAATATTTCTCTCCAAATGGTAATTCAAGTTATTGTTTCAAGTCCGTCATGAGTGGAAGTGACTTAAAGTAGCAACGCTTTGTATTTTGACCTACAGCAAATCAGATTTCCAGGTGGGCGTTGAAGATACATCGATTGATAATGTTCGATTAAATCTGTCCTTCTGTTGTGTATAAGCTTGTTTCCCTTTCTCCCTTTGTGTTTTTTTAGACACTATGTGCAAAGGCCACCATGCAGACCATCCGGGCAGCTGACACAAATGAAGTAGTCAAGCTAATATTTCGTGAATCTGATAATGACCGAAAGGTAAACAACTTAATGCCCTCAGCACCCCTGTGTAAATAGAAACGGTGTTGAATGTTCACTTTCTTTTCTACAAAGCATGAATATAGTTGTTCCAAACTGATAATGTTGAGGGAGGGGAGGGATATAGATTGTCACACCTAATGCTCAGTTAATTGGATCTGTTTAAGTGATTGCCAGCCAAGCAAATGGGCCAGCTGACAAGGGGCTTTGGACATGTGCAAATGTCGTGTGGTTTTAAAGGGCTGCATGTCTCTGGAAGGGTCACTGCCAGCAGCTGGGTGTTGGGCAGCCAAGTCCGAGAGCTTTGCTGACCTTTCTCCTCTGTTTGGGTTTTTTTTTAGGTTATGCTGCAATTAGAAAAGAAGCTCTTTGACTATTTTAATCAAGACGTATTTAGAGATAACAATGGCACTGCGGTAAGTTCATTGCCAAACACTTTTGAAGGAGTAACTTTGCAAGTCACATACAAATTGCATTTCTCTAACCAGCCCTTTATCCTTATCAGCCCTCCTGTCTGCAGAATGAGAAGAACCAACATAATAACTGCTTCAGATTTCCTCATCACTTAGCCAGTTATTTTGTGTGCAGGTTCTTAACTTTGGTGTGTTTACCTTCTTTATTATAAAAAAAATTGTACATTAAATGTATATGGCAATTCACTTTTTTTGTCTATCCTCTGGTCTGCGTTTCTTCAAGCATCCTGTTTCATTACTAGCTCTTCATAGTGCACCACAGTAACTTAGGAAAAGCCTTTCACGCAAAGCTGTTCTGAAAATACTTGTCTCTTCTGAGTGTACAAAATATACTAGAAACACAAGAATAAGTAGAATAGAAATCTCAAACCCTGCAGCAGACTGTCACTGTTTGGGCAATCAAAAGGCTTCCCAAGAGGATTAAGCAGACAGGGAACACTAATGCTCTGATTTGTAATAAGGACTGTGATTTTTCTGTGAAAAGTGGCGTTACATTTTCTTTCAGGTGATTTTACTTCATTTTGGAAAATCTGTATATCACTGCTTGCAGCTTCCTCTGTTTCATCCAAGCTTCCTAGGAGTTATGTATCTAAAGGAATACCTTCTCTGCCTGCTCACACAGCGTGTGGCTGCTTTGTGCCAGGGATAGGATGCACACACGATCTGTGACTGTCCCTCTCTCTCCTCTCTTCTCTCTCCTGCCTATGGCTCATTCTCCCACTGTTCACAGAGAGCTGGGCTGTTGGAGGGCTCTCTGCGAGGCTCCAGGGCAAGGAAGGCCGCCGAAGCCCTGGTACCCTCTCTGGTTTTTAAGTGGGCTTCACCTAGGAGGTTAATTCCATGTGAGAATCTGAGATCTCACTCATTTGTTGAGGCCAGAAGAATTTGAGGAGCGAGACCCATGAGGGAAGTGAAGGTCTGGTTCCCCTTTTAGCACCTGCTGCCGTCCCTTCCCTGTGCGACTCGTGTGTCCTGTGTGCTCGGCTGTGTGGGCAATGTGCCTTCAACACACTGTGAGATCACTGTGGGGGTTGTTGGTTTTAAATTCACAAAGTGAATGCATCCTAGGGAAATACGTAATGTTTCTTTCACTGATCTTTTGCAGTTTTGGGGACATTTAATACAAAGCAATAACTCTCCTTCCAATTCCATACTAACGCCATTCCTGTCCCAGCTTTTCCTCTATGTGTATTATTATAATAACTTTTTTAGCTCTTTTTTAAGAAGAACTCAAGTGTCTGTCATTTGTATTTTCCCCCCAGTATATTCCTGAAGCTGAGCAAAGCTGTTCCTGGTGGTGCCATTTGCCATGTCCCAGTGGTATTTTGGATGGCTCCTGGTTGATTTGCATACAGGGCCACGGGGTGTGAAGGCACAGGCAGAATCCCACTTAAACACATTCCATTTCAAAATCAGTAGTCATTTCTTTCATGCATCAAGAAGCGGGAAATCTTCCAGATCAAACATGGAAGAAAAAGATAAATGATATAATGAGCCATTGGAGATAATCTAATCTTCATGGTCTAGTTAAACACGCAGCACCATGATCACTAAAAACAAACTACCTCTCTAAAAGGATAAATGTCTCTGTGCCGAATTCAACCCAAAAAATCCATCGCATCCTTCATCAACCGCCGGTCTTGTACCAGCCTGACAGAAATTTAATTCAAGCTGGCTCCTGAAAATAATTATTGTATTTTAAGAGTAGTAATCATTGGTCGGGACATGATTGAATGTGTCCATGCCTATTGACTTTTTCTATGATTTATAGCTTTGTTTAGTCGATATTCCCATCGAAATTGTATAATTAATTATAAGTGGGGCTGTCAGGTCTGCAGGATGGAGTGCCCTGATGAGTATTTGGGAAGATTAAATTTTCCTTAGCTGTACCAATGCAAGGCTTGGGAATTTTCACAGCACTGTGGCTGTTGGATAAAGATGTTTTCTGTGTGTTTAGCAACTGCTTTAGCTCAAAATCCATTGATTTTTCTGAGGGTATTTTTTTTATCAGTGCAGTGTCTCTTCAGTAACATTGGAATGTGTACGGATGTGGCAAGACCTGACAAATATTTATTATCAACAGGCTACTTTATCATTGTCCATACACAGTTATCCCTTCCTTTTTACATTGTAATCAACAAAAAGGATCTTAAGATATATTTATAAAAATTATTATTTTTTATGAAAAATCTGATATAGGTACAAATTACCTGTTTAACAGAAATTCAGTTTGAAATGCATACAGTAATCTGTCAGGTCAAGTTTTTCCAAACTAATCTGTAGCTTATCCGACTTACCTGTACCTTATTCCAAAGTTAGCTTAGCAATTACCTGTATTGATTATCTCAGAGTGCAGTGACCATTCTGTATCGTTGTGTTTCAGAAAGGAACACCCAGATTTATCTGTGGTGATAGGAAAAAGAGAAAGCCTGTTTGAAAACAGCTGTAGCAATAACGCAAAGCTGTCTTAGTATTGAATTCCTGTGTTCTGATTAGCAAAAGCTTGGTGCCTCTGTCCTGGATGGTGGCACACTGCCAGGCTGTGCTGATCAGCTCCATGGTGTCCTCCTGCTTCGGGGGCTTGCCCGTGGGAGCGTGGCAAAGCACAAATGAGGCGTCTCTCATCTGCTCACACCTTCCCAGAGGCAGCAGCCCCCAGGTGGGAGCCACCACTGTGCCCCCACTGCCACTCTGTGCCCAAAGTACCCAAGGGGTCCCCGCAGGGGGCTCAGAGCACCCTGACCCCTCCCATGGACTTCCCCAGCAGGTCTGTGGTGCTGCCCACACTCCTGAGCTCAGTGGCTCACTGGAACATCATTCACGCAAAACTTGGTTGTAGCTTTGGATTTGCCAGCCTTTCAGTGATAAAAATCAGCGCGCCAGTGCTTTCAGAGAGGAGCAGTGTGCAGGGGGGTTTTGAATAAACCTACACTTCTACCTAGTGTTTTCAAATTCCTTAATTGTTTATGATAGATCAAGCTATAAGTGTTTTTGGTTTTTTTTCAAAAGGAGTTCCCTGTTAATTTCAAAACATTCAAAAGAAAAGCAAGCGAGGAGTAATTATTTAATGACAAAAATATAATCATGTTATTGATTTCTACCAAAGAACCACAGGCTAAATTGTATTTCTTCAGTAGTCAATTAAATAAATATATAGTAAGAATGTAAAAACCTGTAATGACTACAGAGGAATGATTTAATCATTAGGAATCATTTTATAATCTTTAACCACAATCAGAAATGAGGAATAGTGCCGACATTCCTGTCTTTCATGTGATCCATGTTAAAGAATCAATCCAGGTAGAAGCTAATGTAGTGTCCTTAAGATTTGGACCACAACTGTGTAATAAAAGTAATCAGTGAATTAATTGTCTTAGGAATGGAAGCTGATGTTACTCCTCCTAAAATCATGATCTCTTTTGCACACTGATGTTTGTGGGAGCTGGTGACTAATGGTGAAGTTGTGATTGCTCTGATGGTCCTGCTGTCCCTGGTGGTCCTGGGCTGTGCTGCCCCTGCCCCTCACCAGTCCCTCTGCCAGCCCATGTCTGTGCCTGGGCTCAGCTCTCGGGGCACAAGGATTAGCCCAAGGGTGCTGCTGCACAGCTCCAGAATCACCAGATAGTTCAGAGGGCACTGGTGCTGTACCAGCATTCGTCCCAAACCAGATCCGAGAGTGTTACACTGAAAAGCCCAGTGATCTTCAGCCTGGATTTCCATGGAAGGGAAGTGGTTCCATTTCTTACTCTAGCTGTCCATCAGTTCTCTTGATGCAGAGGGCAAACAGTGAACTCCTGTGGAGAGTACGTTCTTACTCGGTTTTTGTGTTTTGAATGCTGAACTCCCTTCACAGAATAAATTCCCTTTATTCTGTGTGTCTGTTCAGCTTCAACTGTTATGGTATGAGAAGAAACTTATAACATGCTGTAAAAATGGATTGAGTAATAAAAGTCTTGTTCTCCCTCTGAGAAGTAATGATTTAAAGTGATCTGGTATCAGGCTAATGAACTTAGAGGTGTTATTGCAAACAGTTCAGGCAAACATACTTTTAAATTGTAAGTAATTTATTTGTGGTTTTTTTTTTTAGCATTCCCAGGAAATTATGAAATGATGTGCAAACTGAGCAGAAAGGTTTAGTCTGTGAGGGACCTCTATTAAGCTTTTTGTGAGAATATTGTGTGCTGATGAAGGTTAAGGATCTGGCATCACTGAAAATGTATTAATCAACAGACAAGATATAGCACAATGCACTCTTTCCAATGGCCTTGGCTCTGACCCTTTTAAAGATAATGGGAATACTGTCCACTAGGAACTAGATTAGGACGATCAAGTGCATTTCATCAGGGTTTGACTTGAACCATGATCCCAGAGGTGAAAAGGCAGAGGTTTATCCACTGAGCCAACCAGCCCCTGTCCAGATAAAATCTTGAATATGATGTATAAGGGCAAATTAGGATAGAGGAAGGAAATTGATTGCTTAGGACCATTGCTACCTTGGACTGGTCATAAGGAAATCCTGTGCATCCTGAAACTGCCTCTCTTATTTAAGGTGGTCATCTGAGATGCCTGACTTTCATAAAGTACTAGTAGGAAAATGGCTTCTTGCTCTGTTCTTTTAATCAGAAACAGCATTCTCATGCTTGGAATTGCATTTGTTTAAGTTAGTGGTTAGTTGATATGCTCTTGGATAAACTGCAAAATGAGCAATAACAGCAATAAGAAATATTACCAATAAATTGTTCTCACTAGGAAACACAAATGTAAAGCCACAATGCAAGCACAGGTCAATCCAGATGTGCTGGGTTAGGTATTTGCTATCAGCTTCAAATAAATAATTTATTCTGGTGTAGAATTTGCCCATAGCACAAAGTCACAAATATTATTTCACGACCATTTGCCCCCTTGTGCTGTTCTAAACAGCTGCTGTAAGGCCTAAGGCTAATTCAGGTGTACTGTGCTATATTTATTTTTTTAGGCATTGGTCGTTGTTTAAGTCTAGTCCAAAGAGTAGGTTCAGCATCTGTATTTGCACTCTGTAATCCAGCCTGTAGCATGATCTGCTGGTGTGCTTTGCCTAGGGTACCCTCTTTAACCTGTGTGACATGAGAAAGAATATCCAGGGAGGCAATGTTTGCACCTGCATTCCAGTCCTTCACTTTATGGATCTCATCGTCACTCCTTACAGGTAGCATCTGTGCACACAAGCACCTTGCCTGCGCTTCCACATCTTGCCCAAAGCCCATGGCAAGCCAAATAAAGAGAGAAAGGTGCTTAGTTGTTTTTTCACCATCTCTCTGAAGTAGCCCAGTCCTCCTGCATTCTCCAGGTACGCCTTACAACCTCCCAGAGGGATGCCTGTGTGCACAGAGATGGGCACACACAGAGGCAGACTAGCAAATAGTAAGTTTAACTTGAAGATTAATACTTAAGGACACTTTGATACAGAAAGCACAGCTAGAGATGAGAGTGGGGTACCCAGTTGCAAGGATGCAGCGATGGGTTCTGGTCCCTGGTCTGAAGACTTCATGTATTTTTGTTACATAGGTGTGGAAAGAAAAACAGTATAGGAAGCACAGGCTGAAATCCTCATTTTGGCTGCTCCCAGGAGTGGCCCCACACCCCTCACTGCCTGAGCCCAGAGAGGTGGGAGCCCTGCCCAGCCTTCCCCAGCACCCAACTGCTGGCGACCAGCAGCTCCACAGCAGTGGGGCACAACTTTGAGTCCCCACTGGCAGAGGAGCACCTCCAGTGTTGGGTGTCTGGAAGTCCCAGATAACCTTGTGAGATACTCCACTCTTTTTGGGGGGGGACAAGATGGGTGACTGGAGCTCACCAGACACCCCCAGGGGCACCCCTGGCATTCAGATGCCTCTGGGGTCTTGCCCGTTCCCCAAAACACTCTTGTCAGCCAAGCCTGCCTTACAGGCCTTGCCTGGGGGAAGCTTCCACCCACAGTGGGAGTTTTGCCCAAGTAAGAAACATGTTTCATAGTCTTTCCTCAAGAAAGTCCCATTTTTAACCACTTTTCAAGAATGGTTAATGCTGACCTGTATTCTCCATATTTCATACTTTTGCCAAATTGCAGTGGGACAAACTAACATTTCACAGTAACAGACGTATAAAGTTTAATGAAATAATCCACCGAGTGTGTCACATTTGCAGGTAGGATATTCCTAATTAAAATCTTCTGGTTTTGAAGTCAGTGTCCACTCAGTTGCTCCTAATATTTTGAAGGAACTATGTCACAAGCTGTTGTGCAGAGTGTATGAATTATTACAGCAACGTTTTAGTGTCTGTTCCAGCAAAGTTGCGAAAACAGCAATTCTTATGAATGCAGTTTTGCAGAGTCACATTTTTTAAATCAAGATAAGCACTGGAATCCCAGGAAAGTGAGTGACAAAATCCACTTTTTCCTATTGGAAAATGCATCTGGCTGTGACCAGCTGGTAGTCACAGGGCATGGCCACTGGCTCATGGGCCACACTGCCCTCACATCGCTGTGATGTACTGGAGAGCAGGTACCATCGGCTGGAGGGGTCGGGCTGGGCACAGGGGGACGGAGGCTGTGGTCTCTGTCCTGCCTCTGGGGTGCTCTGCCAGGCACATCCAGTGGGAAGGATGGGATGTGACTGCTGCTGCAGGGCAGTGTTTGGGCAGGGAGAGCTCTCAGGCTGCGAAAGGCTCTTGTGGTCAGCAGAGAGCTCACTGCTGCTGCAAGAGCGGGAGCCTGGGATTAACCTGCATCAGTGCTTTCAGCTTCTTAACGAGTTTACCCTTTGCATGTAGTGCAGTCTCCTTGCTGACAGCTAATTTCTTGAGTAGTACAACAGGTTCAGATTCTCGATTCTGTTTTTTTCAAGTAACGAAAGTCTCCGAGGATAATAATCTAGATTCTGTGGTGCATATTGCAGATCAGAGGGGTGACAGAGCCCTGCTGCCAGCAGGGTGTTGGACTGACAGCTTGTCCGTACCAGTAGTGTCAGCCTGAAGTCCAGGGCTTAGATTGAAAGGATCCACACAGGGAAAGTAGGAAAACCAGAATTATATGCTAAATCCAAGTGTGTGAAATGCCTGAAAGGGCTACCTCCTCCACTGTAAAAACACGTGAGGGACACCCAGTTGGAAAGGCTGAAAGCACAGTTTTACCCAAACTGGCATCCACCACAGGACCAACAGGCACTGTGAGGCACTGGGCATCTCTCAGGGTGGGAGATATGGCAGCATGTGAACCCTGAGGAGCCCTGGAGTCAGCTGGAATCCTCAGGTGTGGAGCACACCCACCCTACTGCCGTGTGCTGGGCACTTCCCTTGGGAAGTCAGCACCCCGACCGCTCCCAGGGCTGCTCCAGGAAAGGGACTGTGCCAGGTGTTCCTCAGCACTCCTGGGGGGCAGCTGCAGCCACAGCCTCCCTTCCTGGGCAGGCTGGGCCATGAGCAGGGGGAAAATGTGAGGAATCAGGCTGGGAGACAGAGAAGGCAGCTCTAATGAGACAGGGCCAGTAGCAGTCTCTGTGGTGATCAATAGACATCGAGGGAAGTGTGGTTCTTTCTAGACATTTTAAGTAATCTAAATATTTACGTAACAGGAATATTATTTTAAGATGCATTTTCAGACCAGCTTTCTGAAGAAATTGGAATGCTTATTAGAAAATTTTCCTGTCGTTTAAATCACTGGAACATCTCCTCAGAAAGAGAGGCGTATTGGCAAAACAGGAACAAAACAGCATTTTCCTGGGGGAACTTCCCCTGAAATCAAAGATTTTCTGAATTAGTCCAGACCCAGGGAGCCCTCCATGATGCCAGCTGTGTGCTGCTGTGCCTCCTCACCCCCCTGATGCTGAGAACAGTCTCTGCAGTGCCGTTTCTCTGTGTGTCATAGATCCACATCCATAGATTTATTTGGGCATTTGTGATTTGACAACACTGCCATTCAGGATGTATACATATGAAATAGAATATTAGACGAAACAAGCATAAGTGGTCATTTATATTCAATTATTTGGGGTTTTTTTCTGTAAAACAGAATTTTAAAGAGTGGTTTCATGAGAGAAAGAAGATTAAGATTTAAAATATATAGTATGGATCATTTTACAAAGTCTTTGCTGGAGAAAGCAGTAACTTTAAAGTCAGGCAGAGTTGTGTATGACATTTTCATGGATAAGTGGGAGGGATCAGCATTTCCACAGACCTTGATCTGAAGTCAGTAGACTGCTGAATCAGTTTCTAAATAATTTGCTGTGACTGGAAAGCTGGATAAAATTACTGTATTTCCAAAGTCTCTTGGAAAAAAAACATGTGCTCTACAAGACTGGCAAAGGAGTTTACGGTGATCAGTGTCCACATGTTTTAATTCTCTAAGGTCATTTCTGTATGCTCATCTCCTCTTTTTGGTCTGAAACTTCATTTCCCTTTCACAGCTGTGAATTCTCTGGTGGGCCCTGCAGATGGATTTGATAAATGCTGCTAATATCACCTCCTGATCTACCAGTGCTCTGACTTTGGGCTGTAGGTCTTGATGAGTAATTGCCGTTGTTCTACTCCAATGACTGAATTAAGTTGCACTGTTTAAAGGGGTTCATACTTGTGTGATTTTAGCCAAAGTGGTCCATTGCAGTGCACCAGTGGACGCTGGCCTTCTACTGGTGCCTCTCTGCTTTAAAGTGAAGCAAGCAGAATTACCTTGATTTCTGCAACTTCCTAAACTCTGTTATAACCCTTTGATTACTGTCAAGCTACATGATGTTGAAATGTAGTGTTTTGTGCATCCTCTTCTCCTTCACCCTGGCACATAAATGCACATTACAGCACTGCCAAGAGAAAGTGGGGGGAAAGTAAAACTCCCTTCAGCAGGCTGTACAAAAGCCCGGAAAACCAGCAGTCCTGGTAATTCCCTTAAGAGCCAATGGGCGCTGCAAATGGCACAGGCATCACCCCTAAACACCTGTAATTCTCCTCAAATTAAATTACTGCAAATGCAATCATTCCCACACACACTGCCCAGATTCCCTGCAGGGTGGGATCACTGGGGCTCACAGGCAGTACCAGCTATAGATATACCACTCCTAGGGCTGGCTGGTATTTTCATTTGGAAGGTGTTAATCAAACATTCATGTTGGGCTGGTCACTGGACACTGCAGAGATCTTGACATAACATCAGCAACTCACATGTTGCAGCAGGTAAAACAGACCATGTGTCATCCTTGCACTCATTTAGGTATAAACACTTTGGTGGAACTGAGTTGAGGGGAAAAAGCAATCTTCTGAACTGCCTATGACTTGTAATTCTGGAATGAAACTGAAAGACAGTTCTGGAATGAGCACCTTAAAATCTCTGTATAATTGCTCAAATTACCCCAACGTGTCATGTGACTACTTACAGATTTGGTCCTTAAGGATGATCTTGTAATAAGTAAATGAATTAAGAACAATATATTGATTTTTAGCCTTGGAACTTAATTTCTTTGTCATTTTTAAGGCATTTAGAGTGACAGACGTACTTGTGTTCACTGTTAACAGCAATGGCACTATTCACAGTGCTGGTTGGGGCACAGTATGGAAATGAGCGAGCAGTTTGTGCTGAAAATTGCCATGAATGGAGTATGTTGGGTTTTTTAAAGACAATGTTAGATGTTTTAAAAGTAAAGACATGAAGACATTATCCTGTGAAAATCTGACTGCTTCTCCGTATCACCTCACCCATATTAATTTTCATTCATTTTGTCACGCCAGGTTGCTCCAGACCCCCGTGTCCCTGTCCTAAAGCAGACACAGTTCACTGATGCCCATGTCAGGCTGTGCCTTCTCTTACCGAAGCTGAGTTGAGTGACAGTGACATTTGTAATTGTTTGTGACAAGACCTAGTGAACACTTTGGGTTTTCACCAAAAATTGTGCATTTTGAGGTTAATGGGAACCCAAGTGCTTTTCATACCAAAAAATAGTAGTTAAAACATGCTCTTATACTGAAAACATAACTGGAGTTTTCTCAAAATGCACAGTTCAGGTTTTCATCATCTCTCCCCTTAGTCTCCTCACCAGTGCTGCCAAGTAAACACAGAGAGGTTGTGAGGGGGTCCCATTGTGCAGCCCTGAGCACAGATAACGTGTCCTTGCCCTGTAAGAGTGAGCAGGTGTGTGTCTGCTCACTTTGTGCATGTGTTTGGACAGAAAGTTACAGATTCTGCAACACAGTCACTTAACAGCTAGGAAAAAATAATTTATTGAAGTACATAATTATTTAATATATAGCAGGAAATAATAGTTTTTGCAAATAATGCAGTGAAAACACTTGGCTGTTTCACGTGGGAGGATGAATTCTCCACCACGAGCATTCCCTAAATACTTCCAGGCACCTAGCTGGGCTTTGGCTGTGTTGTTTCAGGTTGAAGCTGTCCCTTTACCTGGGGAAACCTGGGGCACTGACAGAGCACAATACACAATGCTGTCTTGTTCCTGTTATCTGTCCCCAGTGTCAGCAACTCATCTGCATACCACAGGCACAGCTACACACAACTGCAGCAAATAAACACAGCAGAAACTTCTATGGATAATAATGGCACGTCCGAATGCTCTGTCCTCTAAACTCCGGGCTTCACTGAGTTTGCAAATACCATCAGAGCAAGAACAGTCTGAATGTATAAAATTTTGAAAGTGTGAATTGGTGTGAGAGGACAATGCGTCTATTGAAGGTCGCCAGCCCTCGGGATGCCCATGAGTAATTTATACCATTGTGTTCTGTGGAGCATTGTTCTTTCACTCAGTCCTCCAGTTTAACACTTCAGAAATAGCCCTTTCTCTTGACGCCTTCCCTTCCCTGCCCTGAGCTGTTTACTTGGAGCAGAAGAAAACACGTATTTGCACCATATTAATAGACACATATTTCAAATAATAGTTTTAAATGGGGATGGCAGCTTGTTTTCCAATCCCAGATATCCTTAAGGTGGAGACACGTGGAGCACTAAAGGGATGGTAACATTTGTTTTTGTAGCCACTGTGCATGTATTGTGGCCACACATCTGCCTACGCATACTGAAATACAGGATCACAGCCTGGAAACGTGCGTGGTAATGAAAACATTCATTTTTTACTGAAGTACATTGAGATTGCTTCGGTAAGAACAGTGAGTGCCTGGACCACCCAACATTTTTAGGATTTGAGTGTATTATTAGGTACATACTGTAAGTTTCTACAAAGATGTTTCTAAATATTTATCCAAACCTTTTGAATTCTCAGGCTTTTGGTCGGACATTAAAACGTGTACAAAGTGCCCACAGTTACTGGTATCACAGGATGTTTTCCAGGGCACCATCATGGAGTTTGGTGTTGGAGGCACTAAAGTAGGGCAGGCTGCCCATCCCGTGGCATCCTTGTGCAAAGGTACCTGGTTACAGCTCAAGGAGAGGCTGGGAGAGCTGGGTGGGCCATAGAGAGGAGCTAATCAGCAGTGCAGGTGGTTCAGGTAGCTGCTTTTCACACAGATAATTAATGTGTACAAGTAGCTGCTAATTGCACGTTTCAGGAATGATTTATGAGGTGGCAGAGGGGAAAGGGGGACACAATCTCATTTCTTTGGGAACCTCTGCCATTCATACAATGGTATCAGCACAGCTGTGAGATGGGACATGATTAATGAACAGTGGGCAAACATGGGACAGCACTGTGACGCTCGTCAGGACAGAAGGTGGCCCTCGGAGCCAGGGCAGCACCGTGCCATGATGAGCTTTTGTCTTTAGCTCACTAATTCCCTGGGACGCTGGGCTGCACCCCGGCCGGGCTCGGGAGTAAGGTCGTTTGTGTCGATCAGAACAATTATGGGTTTAATGGGGACGATTATCATTGAGTTGCTGTGAGCAGGTTTTTGTTTATGAACTAAGATTGTGGGTATTTATTCTCTCTGTAGAGGTCCAGGGGAAAACAAATGTGGCAAGGACTAATATTTATACAGGACATTAAATCTAGACTTATGAACATCTCTGTTAAACACCTGTTCCTGGCACTCTGTCTCAGCTGCTGCCTGGGAACACCTTTACCTCCTGTCACATCCCTCTGTGTCTGTCTGTCCTGCATCTCCAGAATACGTGTGCAGGACACCCCTTGTCTGCTTGGAAAGAGTAATATGCACATCTTTGTGTTCATTGTACCTCCTTATCTGAGCTAAAGACAATACAAAGTAAAATCACACCTTTTGCTGACATTCTCATGGGCTGATTAGAACATCAGTTTACTGTATTTTTTTAATGCTAGTCTGGTTTGTCTCTGAAAATGTTGATAATGAAATTTGAAGAATTACACCTTGCAGTGTAAGTGCACATGCAGGTCAGCACTGTGAAGAGATGGTGTTACATGTTTCACTGATAGGAAAATGAACGTTTTGAACACTTTTCTCAATGCACTGTTTATGCATCAAAATAGTCCAGAGTATTTTGGACTGTGTTCTAAAAACTATTCTATGAGGGCTGTACCTCAAGCTGTGTAATCAGAGTTTCTGTTTATTTCCTTTTATATAATGTAGTATTTTTAAATTGCTGCAGTTCAGCATTAAAGAGTAAATGCCTTTATTTCTATCTTTTATAGCTTTTAGAATTTGACAGAGAGCTGTCAGTCTTTAAAGACAAATTGTATGAACTGGACATCTCATTTCCTCCCAGGTAAGATTCATATATAATCTATTTATTTAACTAGCTAAACCGTAAAAGTTACTTCTGCTGTAGGTAAAATGTGAGTGTTCCCATACTTATTGCAGAAATTATGATGATCAGTGTTCCTTTCATGGATGTTCCTTCACCCACATCCCCTCCGTCGCTCCATGAACCGTGTGCCAGTGGAGCTCTGGAGCTCGTTGTCCTGGTCCCGGTGATCCTGTCCTTTATAGCTGCTCTCAAAACACACCTGGTGGGATTCTGTGCTCAGAGATGTGTGCAGACTTTTAAGCACTGGGCCCAGACCACCTGTTCAGTGACTTTATTGCAGCCGTAAAGACAGGCTCTGCCTGAAGCTGTCTGATGGCTGCGAGCGCTGGCACCGCTCGTGGAGGTGGCAGAGCCCGGGGCCATCGCGCAGAGAGATCCATTTTAAACATGTATGATCCCTTTCCAAGAATGAAGAAGTCAAATCTCACAGTTGCTTTTAAGGGAAAGGAATACTGCATTCATGAAGAAAAAGTTGAAGAAATTATAGAAAAAAGACAGATAAACCCATGCTTTTTATACGCTTCTTTTTTTATAGATACAATATTTTTAAATGTTACTGTTTTATCCTTTATGGACAGATAGAAAAGTATAATGTTCTGGCATACACTAAGAAAAAATTTGGAAAGCTTGCCTTTTGGTGATCATAATCTCATTACTTCTCAGCAGCCAGCTGTGATACTGATTGTATTGATCCCTTGGGACAGTGGGAGCATGCACAGAGAGGTTACCACCGCTCTAAATTGTCCTTATTGATTGAGGATGGTAACAGGAGACCAGCAGTGTGTATATCTGAGTGTGTCCCACTCGTCATGTACCTGCTCAGGGAAAAGGAGGTGAGGGGAAGTGATAAGATTTTTTTTTTATCAGACGAACTCTCGTACTTGATTTCTCCAACATTAGTGCTTTCAGCCCAGAGCAAGGCTTGGCAAACATATGCTGTTGCATGAATAGTTTGCAGATTCTTCAGCCCACTCTGTCATGCAAAGATCAGAAGCTTGGTGTGAGTACTCTCTGTGTGTCTTAGTCCTACTCACTCTGTTTCCTTCTTAACAACTAGGTAATATAATAATAAATAGTAATAAATTTTTATATGCTGAAAGCTGACATGGAATGGATGCTGACACTGAGTTTATGTAACACAAAATTTCGTCAAACTTAAGCAGAGAATATTGATAAAATATGAGAATTGAAAATGAGAATATTGCAAAAAAAATACAATATGTGAAACCAACAGGCTAAACTCATGCATTTGCAAAGAGCAAGCTGGATTTACATTAGGGTGCTTTTTTCACCCATCCCTCCTCATGTCCTGTGTCGTGCCCAGGGCTTCCTGATGCCCCTCCCGTGGTCTTTGCTAGGCCCCAGGCTCAGGAAGTGAGTGAGGTGCTGCAGAGCTGCAGGAGTTACTGCAGGTCAGTGAGATAGTTTTATTCATACAATCAAACACACTGATTTTCCCCAAAGAAATAATATGATTCATTTTTCTTTGTATTGAAATAATGACCACAGTGTGCTATTAACTCCAAAACCGAGTATTTTGAATGGGCGGAAAACAATGGTTTTAGAGTAGGACATTTTCTTATTAAATTGGAACCTTTTCACTCATGAAAGAAAGTAATTAAACATATGGCCTAAATGTCTTGGTTTCACTTCCAGTAGTTTTTCCTCCATTTTTCCTTTGTTTTTCTTTCCTGTGGCTTATGATGATTGAGTTACTTTTGTATACTGTTTGTAAATTTGTATATACAGGAGTCCTCTATATTTAGGCTTCTTGTTATTCTTAGCTAGAAAGTGTGTTGTGTATCCGTTTGTTTTACAAATACATTAAACAAGGGCTTTGTTACCAAAGGGAGGGAGAGAGAAAGCCCTGGTCACTTTTGTGTCAGGCTTAGGGGCTTAGTTAGCAAGCATTGGAATTTAGAAGGAAGTTGTAAGCAATTGTAATTATAGCCTTTAAGTAGTATTTCAGAATTTGATATTTTAATTGTGGTCCACTGATTTAGTCTGTGAATCACGCTCTGCTTCTGTTCTTGATCTCTGGTGTTCCAGACTTACGTCATGGGATGCAGACAGAGTACCTCAGTTAAAACGCTACTGGACTGGTCTAGTCCTGCCTGTCACAGCTCCCAGAAAAAGGAAAGGGCAGTTAGGACAGTCTCCTCTTTCTTTCATTTGCTTTATCATTTGTGCATACAGTTAATTGCCTAATTTGTGTGTAGAGTTCTACAAATCGATAGCACAGTTGCATTTCTGTCTTACTTGTACCTTTTTCTCTCAAAAAGGATGCTGGAAATTCAGTGTACTCTTGAGATAGATGGAAAAGGTCACAGCCCTTTGAGTCGCAGCAGACTAAGTTACTTATAAATTCATTTTTTATCAGCATAAGCTGCTTATTCTCTGGACTTTATCATGAGATCTTGCTGATACACTGCCATAGCTGGCCTGGGGTTGAAAAAGTCGGTGGTATTTTTGTAGTTAACATCAGTGGGGTCAAAATGTTCCCCTAGGCAGTTTTAGGTGTTTGTTTTCACACTCCTCCTAGAGTGGCCTGACACCATGATCTGGTTCCTCAGGTGTAAGTAGAGCCAGGTGGAAGCAGGTTGCCCTGAAGTGATCCCGTTTAACCTCTCTGCCCTGCCTGGCACCCAGGCCAGCATGAGGTCCCAGGTCCCACCTACACACCCAGTACCCATCGTTAATCAGGGGCTTTGTGCCCTGGGAAAAACAGTGACTCTTGCATATTCCCAGTTCTCATTTGAAATTAAGGAAGGATTTCTTCTGTTATGCTAATCTGCATAGAGAGGACTTTCTTTGCATTTCTGTGTTGTGTAATATTACTATATCTGCACCTTTTACAATTAATTTCTCTGTCCATTTTCTTAATTTCAAATGAAGATATGTAGACATATATTTTTACATTGATACATTTTTTAAGGAAGTCATTGTACTAAAGAACTGCTAAATTGCTTTAATACATTGATAAAAAACTCCCATATTCATAAATGTTTGGGAAGCTGACAATCTGTGAGACAGTCCAGGAGCAATAGGGAAGAGTTACTACTCTTGCTGTCTGGGATTTAGGGAAAATAATAAAGAAAGGATTAGTAAGTGAGAAAAACAAAAGGCTTTTTTTATGTGCTTTCCCATAAAGTACACTATCTAAAGTATGAAAAAATGCAAACTCTTTTTAAAAAAAGGTCAAGATTCTTCTTACCTTTTTATTTAGGAACCTAAAACTCTGAAGCTGTCAGCCCTGCTCATTTCTAGGTTTTCATGACACCAAGTTAGCATTTCAGTGTAGGTAGTGATAGAAATGTTGACTTCCCTGGAGCAATTTTCTAACTATAAAATTCCATAATGAAATGATGGGTTGTAATATCCTGCTGGATTTTTGTTCTTCACTCTGTTTATAGCTGTTGGTTTCATTTTGCTCTTCAAAGTCCTTGTGCAGAGTGCTATGTGCTGTCCTACAGTTTGTTACCTGCTCTTCTCAGCTCACTGTAAACCACATCCAGTAACCAGGGAGAGCACTTAACTCTTATCACCTGTTAGAGAAAACATCTCAGGATCTTCTCATCACAGGTCTTGGCAGAAAAGTAGATCTCTGCATATTCCCAGCCACTACATTATGTTTTACTGCCAGCTTTTAAAAACTGAACTTCATATAAACCTTTTCTTATTTTCTGTGCTAATGGTTTCTAAAAGTAAAATTCTGGTGGTGTAGAAAGGATAAAAAATTTTACTTTTTAATTCTGTAGAGAGTGGAGACTCTGTACTGAGCCAAGAATAATTCACAATATTTTTGGTACACTGCTGAATTCTTGCTTGTCTCTTAGCAGTAGTACAGATAATTCTGTAAGTAATCGAACTACCCGAGGCCTCTCCTGGCATTGCTGCATTTGCCAACTCCAGCCAGCCATGGAGGAAACAGGAACATCCCCAAACAGTTCTTCTCAGTTGGTATTTGGAAGAGAACTGCCTCCATACCGAGTTACTGCAAACCTTCCGTGCTGTGTGGTGTCCTGAGGGAGGACACCCCTTGTTTAAACCCTCTGCAGGAAGGTGTGTTACACTGACTGTGCCTTGGGAAAGGCTGATAAAACACTGTAACTGAGTTAGTACAACCTCCTAGACCTGGCTTAAATCACTAAAAGCCAGGACAGTCAATTCTGTATTTAGAAAAGCTGTTTTTCAAGACTTTACGAGTTTGTAATGACTATTACATTTATTGTGGGTTGAAACTTGACAAGGGAGGTTTCAAAACAAGAAGTAAAAGACCTGCTTCCCATTGGTTCAGGGCAGGATCACAGAAGAAGAGCCCCCTGCCCAGGCTGTTGCAGGGGGATCTTTCTACCCCTGTAGCATATCCTCCTTGGGTTATTCATTCTGAGTGCAGCAGGCATGAGGTCAAAAGGACAAGTACAGAAGGAGAGGATGCTGTCAGGGCCAGCCACCTGCCTGTATGGGCAGGAGGGAGCTGAGTTGTGCTGTCAGAGTTCCTTCTGCAGTTCACAGGACAAAATGTGAAAAACAACTCTAGGAATGGAGACCAGAGCCTTGGCAACGTGATAAAATGGCAGGCGAATGCTGATTTTGGCCTTAGTTTAATTTAAATTAAATCGAGGCTATTTGTTTTTATCCAGCCATTAATCCACAGTTTGTCTTCTTTTTTCTGCCCTTTTGAAACAGCAGTTCACTTCTAAGTTTTCAAACTACTAAGCAAAATGCAAATAGCATTTGTTGGATTTTACATAAATACATTCATATTTTTAATTGTATGTTAGTTTTTATAGTTCTGTATTTATATAATAGTTCTGTGAGAATTCCTAGTTAAAAATTGAAGTTATATCTGTAAGTGGAATGCTATTAAGGCAGCACAGCAAATTCCTGTTACTGTATATGCAAGGGGGTTTGCACAAGGTCTCGACAGACTCCGTGTTAGTGCATGTCAGCTTCAGGACCTTCCAGTTAACTTTGAATGTGGGAAGAATTTGAGAGCCACTTCTGAGCTCTCCTACAGCCACATCTAAAAACAGCACCTCTGCAGGCATACTTAGGGAACTCAAATCTATTGTTTTTCTCCAGTGCACTACTTTCATTTAGTTTAAGACATATGTCTGCTTGATGTGATGTGAGTTCTCCCTTCTGCTCAGGGTGCCCATCGTGCTGCAGTGCAGAGGGAGGGGTGCTCAGGTAGTCACCCCTCAGAGGCATCCAGGACAAAGCCTTGACGGAGCTTAAGGACCCCTCTGACCCAAACCATTCCTTGATTCTGTGATTCTCTAGCACTGACAACATCTGCAGGCCTGTTGGTTATCTCCTCTCTGTTCAGCAGGGTACTTGATATCCAAATATTTTCCTAAATATTCCTCTTCAATTCGGAGTTCCTTCCAATTCTTCATGTATGTGCCTGAGCCCTGCCAGCTCACCCCCTGAATGTTCGTGCCTCAGAGGAGTGTGCCAGGAATGTAGTGAATGAACTTCTGAGGCAAAGAGCTTTATCCCACCCGCTGTGGACCCCACATCTCTGTGCTGGTGCCATGTCCATGGGGCTCCTGGCAGGTTCTGCCCAGGGAGAACAGCCCAGGCCAGCCTTCTCTGCCCTTTCAGAGCCCAGCCTTTCCATGTCCTCCTGCCATAGGCAGGGCAGCCTGGGAGGGGGTCACAGATTAACAAGGAACCACAGGCTGCATGGCAGGCCTGCTGCCTTAGACAGGCTGTAAAAAATCCTGCCAATAGAGTATTTTTCAGACATTATTCACCCATTCCTATACTCCTATATTTTGAGGCCTTTTACTTTATATAGTGAATATTCATGTTTTCATCTCATTACCCTTTGTGATCTAATGTAGCCCATAGCAACCTGAGCCACTGGAGACTAAATACAATTCAGCATTTTAAACTCTGTAAGCTCTGTCACTCACGGGCTGAACAGCCTGGCTGTGAGCAAACAGCCCACTGTGAGGCTGCAAAGGACTTCGTGGTAGTCAGCAATCACTGCAAAGGGCAGGAGGTGTGAAAAAAAGAAGTAACAACATTGTGGTCTGTCAATATACAGGTGGGCAATTGTTACCTTTATCACTGTTCTCCATTAATTATTATAATTATTCTTGTAGCTGTTGTATAGCAAAGATAGGAGCTGACTTTAGCAAGAGTTCACGCCCACGTACAAGGTTTGCTCTCAGATAAGGCTGCATGCACAGCAATCTCATGTATTAATCATTCTCTTAAAGTGACCTACTCTTGTTGTTGAATTAGGCTGTCATGTAATTCACTGGTTGGACATACGTTTGTGTCTTAGATACCCCCTGTGTGATATTTGTCTCAAGCACACCCTCTGCACTGGCAGTATCTTGGCTTTGACACCTCTCACCAGGAGACAAGTTGAATCTCATTTACTCTCAGCAGAGTGCTTCTCCTTTGGAATTCTCTCTGGCACTGGTTCCTAATTCTGCCAGAATCTTATGTAGCCTATAATCTGTTTTTTCTCTGCCCTTGTATTTTGTCCCATGACCTTTCTCTATTCTCTAGTAGTTTGCACAACGATACATGCATTTTTCTGGTCTGATTTGCCTGCTCTGCACGAAGCCAAGCCCAGAGCATTCCCTTGTTCCTTCCCTTCTGTAGAGACTGTCCAGAGCAGAAGAGCCCTGCCTGCTGTACCCAGCCCTGAGGGTGCCAGTGCACAGAGCCTCGAGGTCACTCTTGGGTGGGAAACAGAAGGACAAAATTATGGTTTAGGTGGCAGCAGCCTGCCTTTCCTTTCCAGTGTCCTCACTGCATGTTCCCAGGTCACACACGCATTGCCTGCTGTACTCCTGAAGCCAGCAGGATTCCCATTTCCTAGAACATCGCCTCAGTAACGCTACTGGGTCCTGTTGTCCCACTAAAGGAGGAGTTGGGCTCTCAAATAGAGTAAAAAGTGTGAAAGCCCTAAATTATTCCTGTGCTTGCTTTATCAGGTACTTCTGTAACTTTTTTTTTGCCAGTTAAGAATTATTGTCCACTGAACAGAAATACTTAATACCTACTCATGCACTGTAAAACCCCTCCCAGGTATTAGTGAGGTATCTGAAATGACGCATAGATCTCTCGGCCCCCAAGGAACAAATTCCCACAGGACATGATGCAGTTATCTGGGTGCTTCCAGTGTACAAGGCTGGAGCACAGAAACAGCTTCCCAGCTGGAAGCAGAGAAACAGCTGTCATTTCCTTCAAAACAATTAGAATTTAATCATTACAACGGCTTTTTAAACAGATCTTATCTCCATTTTTCTCCTCATATTAAACCAGTGCCACTCTAACCATCATTCGCAATTAATTTCCAAATTTAAATAGGGTGTTTCTTTAATTTGTGAGGAACTGAAGAGAGTTACCCGTGTAAGCAGTTCTATTTGGTTTAAGGAATTGTGGCAAAGGGAAAAAGATAGGAAAAAAGTTTCAAGGACTGAGTGTTACTGTACACCATGTGTGAGGTAGGGACCACAGACCATACTGCAAGCAGAAAGGAAAGCAAATTCTAAAGAGCTCGTGGACTTTGCTGCCAGCCAGACTGTCCATTGCTGTATTCCTGTCTGAACATGCTGCTGAAGAGCCCAGTAGTTTGGAACCTGAACCCTGCCCCACCTCTTGCCTTGGCTTTCCAGTTACTTCTTACCAGTATGAGACTTTATGGAATACAGCCCTGAAGTAACATGCTCTAAGCCAAGCACGTTCCCAGAAAAGGCCGTGAGCTCAAACACAGTCACATGCAGTAATATCAGGCTGTTTTGCTGTAACAAGCCAGCACTGGGTCCTTCCAAACAAGCCAACATTATTCATAATTCCATTTATCCACTTGTAATAGTAGCAGTATTGCACACACTGAGTGGGGCACAACATTACTATTATTAAAGCATTAGTGTGTCCCTCAGTGTCCCCTCACCAATGCACCAGTATTGCCCAATAATCCATTTTAGTATTGCCCCAAAAAACCCAGGTCTGTTAGCTCTCCCAGCTCTGTTAGATCTCCACTATGGGCACTGTTCTGGGCAGAAAGTGAAGGGCTGCGTTTTGCTCTCTGGAAAAACAAAGGGGCTCTGGGTTTGTATGTTTGGGGGTTTTTTAATGGAAAAAGGTCCAGAGTGACACTGGTGATACAGGAGCGCTCCCTCTGAAGCGTGTTACAGACCCGGATTTTCCAAAGAAGTGGGTTAAGCCAAAAAGCAATATGCCCAACATAAAGCCGTAAGAAGGACTCTGAGAAAGCCACCATGTCATTAACCCTCCTGTTTTGTGTTGTGCCCGGACTCAGGGCTCGAGTCCTGTTTACCCTTCGTGCCCTTTGCTGCTGGTTTGCCCGGGTGACCCCCCCTTCCCACTGTCACCTTTGACTCCGATTGTTGGTGTGATCACCATGGTGTTAGTGTAGCCTGTGCAAGTAGCAGCTGTTTAACGCATTGTACTTTAACTACTGTGTTTGCCCTCCTGATTTGGCTGAAGTGAGACGTGTATCGTGGCCAGTTGGCTCGCAGAGCATCACCAGGACTTGTTAGTGTTTTGGTACATATGAAGCAGCTAATTTAATTCAAACAGCAGTGTTTCTTACTGCTCAGCTTAGATCTGCTGCCTAAGATGAGCATATGAAGACAAATTACGTGGGGTCATTTGTTAGGAAGAGGACTAGGGAATGCAAATCTCCCTTTCAGGTTCAGGGAAATAAAAAATGGTAATTCAATTTGGAGGAAGAAACTAAGGATCTGGAAGCTGACAAAGATTAGATGTCATACTTGGATTGGTCAAATGATATTTTATTGAAATCACACTCATGTACCAGCTCACACTAATGCTGAGTGTCAATTAAAAACATGAAAATATTTTTATTTGTATCTTTGGCCTTACAACTTTTGGAGCATCCGAAGGTTGAACTGGCAGTCTACATTCACTATCCTTGCTTTGGGTAAAAGTAACATAGGCAATATGAGAGTGTGTCAGAGCTGAAGATAAATAGTTCCTCCATTTTCCTAGAAAATACAAAAACAGGAAATAATTTCCTGATGAAGAGTGGTTGGAATTTTTTTGGTTTTGAAGTTCTGTCTCAGTGTCATATGTAAATAGAAAGACCTAAAAATGAGAGAAGGTTTAGTAAATGTGAGTACTCATACCAAGTTCAGAAATCAAACTGTAGACCAAATCAAAACTATATCTCAGCTCTTCCCATAAAGAGCTCAGTTTTCACTGATGCTTTGTAATTCCTTTCTGTCTTCAATATTCTGTATTAGAAAAAAGTTGGTGATACAAAGTGTGTGGAGAATTGACAGATGAGCACAAGGAGGCATTTCCACTCCCTGAAACATGATCAAGTTTGCCAAAGCATCTGCATTTGAACCTGGATGCAATGCACAGTTGTTCAGGGTGACCTTTATCATACTAAAAAAAAAAATCAAACAGCTGAATTTTCCTCACTGTTGCCCAGTGGGTGCTGCCACACTCCCTCCACTGCCATTGGAAGTGTGTTGAGTGTAGAAAGCAGAGTCCCCAGAACAGCAGGAGTGTTTCCAGGAGCAGGACGTGTCCCCTGTGCTCTCCGTGAGCTGGGAGCAAACTGGTGAGAGTCCTCCAAAGGGATTTCATTGTTTCCTGTTAGAAAGTACATTTCAGCCATGTCACTAGCAGATTTTATCCATTCTTACACAAGAGAAGAGTTCATTAGGAGCATTTTTTCCTGACTGGAAATGCCAGTTAAGGAGACATCGTTGGCACGTGTTTCGAGTTAAGGCTCTGCTGACAGGATGGTTTACGATGTCGGAAGGCTTTTCACCCTGCAGTAAGCATTTTTGTAAAGGTGTCTAATCATCTTTGACAATACCTGTCAACAGCAGTAGTGCTCTGATATTACTGACCCTCTTAATGGTTTATTTTCCCTAAACAGTTGCCAAGTAGCTCTCATCCTTATTGACTGTGACACCAGTAGTTCATTGGACAGCCTGCTCCTTATTAACAGAGTTAGCAATTCATCAAAGTGTTTGGTTAAATTTCAACAACACTGAGCATCATATGAGTGATGTTGCTGAAGTTTTATTCAGAAAACCCACCTGACCGTAATCCTGCTTAAATAAGTGTAACTGAAACAAAAGTTTGTGAAATAAGATGGAAAAGCAACTAGGAGCAACATATTGAGAAAAAGCAAATCCTAAACAACTGGAGATAAATTGTACAGGCCTTTCAGAGAGATGCTCCAGCTCCAAAACTGCTTGTCCCTCCATCATGCAGTGCAGGCACAGTCCAAGTGCATTTTGCATAACTCTCCTGACTGGCATACACAGAGAATGTCAGACTATTTCTGCTATTAATTACTCTGCTGACATGAGTGGTTAAGATCCTAAATTCCGATTTTGCTACTGTTTTAAACAGGGCAGAAAAGTTGTTCCACATGGAATTCCTCATTTCCCCATTGTATTTTTAAGTAGATATAATAGTGTGTGTAACAAACTATCGATGATGGTTGTGATGGTTACATCACCTGTAACCATACAGCCTCCTAAGGTTAGGAAGTGTGTACAGCCTTACCTGACCTACAGCACCTGTATGTGTGAGCATTATATCTGTTTATCATTTATGTTTCAGTGGTACCTAGAGGCCTTTAACTGTTATGTCATCATTTTTACACAAGCACTCGCTATTCATTCTCAAGATCACTGTTTTCTCTGCACTGCACAAGGTGGATTGTGATTGAGGCAGAATTCCACTGAAAGGGGAGAAAAAATACATCCTTTCCTGTGTAATTCTGGGACATGGAGAGTTGGTTCTCCGTTTTCCTCTAACACAGTCACCGTCCTGGTGGTTAAGACTAATGATGCAAGCACAGAAAGATGACACAATGCTTTCCCTCTGGAGACTGACACTGAAATTTTTAACTTTTGATTATTGGGTGTAGAGGCCTTTAAAATTATTTTTGTTAGATCTGCAGTTGTTTTTATCAAACCTGTAATTATTTCTACAATTCAAAGATGAGAAAATCTGTTAACTAGAATTACTAAGCTTTGAATTAAGAGCTGTGAGTTCCTTACTTGCTTGGAGTGAATGTATTAAAAGAGACTGGAGATGCCAGCAAACAAATTTAGTTTAATGCACTTGATTGTAGACAATCTTATGCTCAATGTTTTTTGGAAGATGGGTGTTACAAAAATAGTTCTGCTTTTTGCATGCACGCAACCTTAAATTTACAGTATTCTTTGAAAGAGACTATTCATGTCTGATGGCAAAGAAGCAGGTGAGAAGTGGGGTTGAAAGGAAGGAGGAGAGAAATTGTGAAGCCACCCTAGAAAGAACAAAACCAGAATGGTCAAATATCAGTGTGTATTGACACACTCGTGCCTTGGTTACCCACTGAAGCCGGTGGAAATATTTTCCAGTTCCCTGAGTTCCATCATGATCTGTGCTGTGTGGGCAGAGGCTGGATGGGAAGGAGCAAAGCCAGCGTTGTGCCTTTGTGTCCCAGTTTTCCTGAAGCCCTGGCTGTGGGGCTGAGTGCCAGCCCAGCACACACGTGCACAGCACACCCAGGGGCGTCTCCTGGGCACAGAGCTCATGTCCGTGGCTGGTACCGAGTGTTGGACCGGGACAGGTCTGAGGCTTTGGACATTTTCCCTGAGTCTTTAATTCCGCTACATCTTTCTGTTGTAGCAGCACTGGAATCATCAGCCTGACTTCCCAAAATGCTTGTGCATCTGTCAGGCTTCTCTTGCCGTTGCTTGTCTTGACTGGTTTTAAATCCCACCAGCTGGTGGGAGGGTATCCAAAGGAGGTAACATCATGTAAGACACCAGAGTATCCTTTGGGGAGAAGACCCTTAAAAACACTCCAACTAAGCAAAAGCTTCAGAGCTCACAGGCAGGTGATTCAGTTCTGGAAGCAGTCACACTATTTTCATGCCATATTCGTTTAGCTACAGAACAGTATGATGGAGACAACTTCAGGGTTGTATGTTATTTGGACAGTTTTGGGCTGGAATACTACACATTCAGCAGCATGCTTCACAAAAATTTCTTCCATGAGTTTTATTCCAGAAACCCCTAACAGAGCTCTTATTTGCAAAAATCTATTTAAGATCAGTAGCATATAACAAACTAAAGTATCCTGTACCCACAATCCAGTGAGCCGCAAAAATAGAATCCCTTATGGAAATTTTGAGCCCTATTTAGCTATGGCCACTGTTTGCCAATCTACAAAAGAATCCTGCATATTCCCAATTTTGACCCCTCTAGAGCATGAAGGAGGAGAGCAAATAGTTACTTGCCCGTATTTTTTGGGAATGTATCTCATTAGGATTTTTTATAATGTCAGTGTCAGCATTTCACTGAGAGTGGGACTTGCACACACCAAAGGGGATGGAGGGAGGGAGAAGGCTTATTAGAGTGCAGCAAGACAGAACCACTTCCGGCTGGAAGGAAGGATTCTGCCTTATAAAAAGAAGAGCTTACCCCAGTGTATTGTATTAAGTTATTACCTACAGGTCATTTTGTCTGGATAACTTTTGCAGCATTTATTTTTATCTCTGTCCCAGCCATTAGAAATCTGATTTGTCAAAGATACTTGTAAACTACAGTAACTTCTTGACTGGGTGATCGGTGCTAAAGACCTTGAAAAATTGGCAGAAGTTTTCACCCTGAGATAACATTAAGATCAGTAAAGCAAATTGATAAATACCATTTCATAGAATATAGGCTCTTGGGTGAAATGCTGTAACACATAGCAGTAACAGATCATTCTAGGCATGGAACATCATACTTCAAAAGCCATACAGTTAATAGCGTAAAAGGAAGGATTATATGAAATGTGATTGATTCTTATACCTTAAGTCATAGAAAGTAGCTTCAGTTATGTGGGGTTCTGGAGTAACTAAAGTAAGAGGTTACGAGAAAAAGTCAACCCTTAAATTGCAGACAAAGAGCTTCTACTACCAATCGTATTACATCATCAAAATATTTCACAGACACTCAGAAATAAGCTGTACTTCTGTATGTCAGTGAAGCAGCAAATTGAATTCTCATAATATGTTTTGAAAATGAGTCTTGTTAGGTTTGATGAGGTGGAAAAGGTACTGAGATCACTGGTTTGTTCCAGTACTCTCAGTACGCTTTTCTTGGACGTTTGCCATGGCTAATCTTTGTAATGGCAGTGTAGCTTGTAAACCCATTTGGTAGAGAGCTATATGTCTGTTTCAGAGTATCACACCAAGCAGGGTGGTAAATAAGTTTCTCTTCAAGCATGCAAACCCTTTTGTTACAATACCAGAAATTTTATTTTAACACACATATCAGAAAAACCTCAGTATTTCCTTTATGAATTCAGTGATGAGCAGAATAAAATGCAAATGTCATTTTAAATGCACTCACTCAGACTTATGTAGATTTATTTTTTAAGACATTTATCAAGGGCAAACTTCAGTTTGTTCAGGCCCAGTATTCAAGAAATTGAGCCTGTCACAAACCCTCTGGATTTCTCCAAAACCCCTCCTTGGCTACTCCTCCATGCCATTTTGGAAAACAGGGGGCCTTGCAGTGTGATGAGCCATCATCAAATGCAAAGTTCTATCATACTAAACCAGTGAGAACATTTGTAAGAGATAAGAGGAACTTTGGCCTCAGCCTGCTGAGGTTGAGCCAGAGTTTGCCCTTCAGGTGCTTCAAAAGATTTCAGCCTATGGGCTCACACAGGTGTATTAACTCTAGTTAGATCCTGTAGATTAAAATAAACAGTTTCTTTTGCCTTTTAAAGCTACATTAGAATGCACTGGAGATGCCACAGCGCGTTTATGATGACCCCAGAGTGTAACTACCACTTAATCACCTTCTATTCAAGATATCTTTACAAAATAAGGTACTTTTTCTCAATACAATTTCATAGAGAGCTGCAGGATCTTATGTAGTCAGCATAGTTTTCCTTAAACGACATTCCTGATTCCTTGGTTCTGAAGGAATCCCCTGCAAAACCTGCTGTCTTGTCCTGTCTTCCCTTCTGTCACTCTAAAAGAATCTCTCCAGGGGAGGTTTGTACAGCTGCAGTGATCCCAGCACTCTGAACTCTGTTTTCTGTAAATTGTTCCTGGATAACTCTCCTTGAGAGAATCCTGCAAAGAAATCCAGAGATTAACCTTTTTATTTCCATAGGTTTCCTTTTTCATCTTCTGTCTATACATTTTCCATCATCACAGTCAAGTGGCCTGATTTGAAGTTGTTGTTGAACTGATTTTCCTACACTCACATAGATAAACAGTTTGCTGTCTTTAAACACTCTCACATGCACAAGGCAGGAGGTGAGACTTTTGAAACTGTGTGTGTCTTAACATGTAGGGTTGTAGATCTGAGAAGAGACATAGAGAAAGCACATGAAAAAGAAAGGGGGAGGAGGAAAGAAAAACATGTACAAGAGCTGTCCAGAAGAGCTGCTTTTTGCCAGTGAAATTTTGTAATTGGTGTGGCCCTTTGAGCCAGAGGTTTCAGGATGCTTTGCAAAGAGTCACTGATGGATGTGGTTGGAATTTGTTTGCAGTTATCCCTACAGTGAGGATTCTAGCCAGGGAAAGCAGTACATGAACACGAGATGTCCAGCCTGGTGCGACAGAATCCTGATGTCCCACTCAGCCAAGGAGCTCATTCTGAAAGTAAGTACAGCCCTGCAGCCTCCAGCTGCCTCCACACCGCGTTGCTCTGCACCACGGGCAGCTGGGGCTGGGAGACTCCGCCTGTCCCTGAGCCTGCCTGTGGCAGACGCTCTCCAGGCTGGAGAGAGCACGCCATGGCACTAAGAAAGGGAGGTGCTTCCAGTGTTTTGCACCCCAGAGAGGGGATTTGTCCCCAGTAACCTGCTGGCAGTGACCAAAAGCTTCTTTTGGTGTCTGAGCCTCCAACACTTGCTGCCTGTCCTCTGTCCTGTGCCCCCTCGCAGATGGAAGCAGGTACGAGTGGTGCTGGCTGAGAAGTCGTGTAACTGAGACAAAAACCTGTCCAGCAACAGCTGGAGGCACCTAAGTTACATAGGGGTAGATTTCCCAAGGTATTCCCAAGAATATGTAAGCCCTAGATGGACCAAATCTATCACTGTCCCTGACTGAGGGCAGTCTCCAGCAGGTAGGCCCCTGACTCTGGTGCACCAATTAGGTGCCTACATTTAGACATTCCATTAGAGCCTTGAAGATGTTGTGCAACATTTTTTGAACGTACAATTCCTCCTGTGATTTTAGGGTAAGTAGATAGGGTAAACTTGGTGATACTCTGCCCAAAGTTAAATGACCTAAATATGGTTCAGGACCCTTTGAGTTTTCCTTTCCTGACGTTTCCTCTCTCCTTTCTCCACTCTGCCCTGCTCCTTTCTGTGGGAGCACTGGACCAGGTCAGCCTCTGCCAGCTTACCCTGCTTCTGTTCCCTGTGTGCCTGCTCATGGCACCTGGCCCCCTGTCCTGCTGGCCCTGGCTGCCAGCTGCCTCAGAGGGCTAGAACAGAGCAGGGGAGGGGTGTGGGATCCAAGGAGAACTCTCCCACATCCCTCTGCTCGCAGCTGGTTTTCCTGCCCCTCTGGCTGTGGACATGATGCAGGAATGGATGTGCTGCCACATTCCAGCACTGCCGCAGCAAGGGGGTCTTGCCGACCAGACTCTGTGACTGTAACACTTTCCAGCCCCCAAATTGCCCAAAGTCCCGTGTCTGTCTGTGTGTTCCTGTATAATTAATGCAGTTTAATGGGAGTGAATTACAGAAAATAATCTTTGCAAGTACATCCATGTCCTACAGCTTTATGGCTTTTTTTTTTCCCCCTGTTTAAATTAATTACACCCTTGAAACTTGCTCTCCTGAAGTTTATAACCTTCTGTTTCTCTCTCATCAGGGTTATTTATCTCGTGATTAGACTGTTTGCTTTGCAGTATATAACTCCCTGAAAGGCTGGGAACATGTTTTCTGTAGCTACTCGAATTTCAAGTCAATGCATTTCCTCACACACTTTAATGTGTAAGAAGTCGTCTACACAACATCTCAAAAGTTTCACCCAAATTTTAGACAATGCATTTACTGCAGTATTTACTAAAGAAACCTGTGAAGCTTATGTGTTATAAAGCCTGTATACAGGCTTTATAGTCAAACAGTAATGTCAAAATCAGTGTTGTTTGATCTTCTTATACAAAAACATCATGTGGAAAAGTGAGATTTTACACAAAATATTACAGATAGTACTTGGTGCCCATGAAATTCCTAAAGAACAAAGGATTAAAACCATGGAAAGAGTGGCCAATGAGGGAAGATTTTTTTTCTTAAAGCTATGAATAAGGAGATAGAAGTGTACACAAAGGCTTGAAGAGTGTAAACACTACAGAGGGAAAGGAATTCTTTCTGATTATCTAGAGGGCTATAACTTGGATATAATGGGAGAAAATTAAACAAAGGAAAACAAAGTTAGAGCACTGGAGAAGTTTGTAACTGTGAGGTGAGTTACCCAGTTCCCAGTGTCTGTGTAACAAAAACCCAGTCAGTTGGATCACTCAGAGCTTACCTTTAAAAGTGCAGAGAATTCTGTCTCTGGAGCTTTGCATTTGCAAACTGTGATCAGGCAGTTCGGGGCATCTCCAGAAACATGTGTGCAGTGACGGGTGTTGCTGAGGCCAGGCTGGCACAGGGCTTTAACCAGTGGGTCTGTACCAACACAGGAGTTATCCAGCCCAAAGCCACCCTGGGATTCTGGCCCAGAAAACAGTCCTTAGAAAAGAATGCTGAGCTGATAGAGGAAAGGGCAAAACGACCTTACAGGTTTCTGTGGTTCTGCACAGGAAGCAGCACTGGCCTTGCAGTGAGAATTTACTCCAGACCTACTTGCACTTTGAAGCTTTAAAAGGAACTGTGAAGAAAGTAAATTTGAATTAACTGATTAGACTGTAACAAATCCTTTAAATATGTTATTTGAATTTTTAAAGGGTTTTTTGTTGTAATTATCTACTGAATATTGTTATGCAGGCAATTATTTTGCTATATTAATTTTTCGTATAGGCAAATAAAGAGTTTATTTTTCTGCCTTAGCAGTTCTATATTTTATTTCAAACCAAAACTGTTGTAAATCTGCATTTAGATCGCAGGTAAGGAAAGGAGAGCGTGCACAAATTGCCACTGTACGGTGTGCTCAGCTACACAGTAGGCATTACAGATTGTACAGACATGGGGCTGTAAACAGCTTTCATGCAACATCATCTATCATGCCATGGTCGGTTACCTCACCATCATGTTATTTTATGCTTCCTGAGCCCTAAACCACCAAAGGTTGCCCACTGCTCGGGAGCTGCGCTGATGCCTGATCGCATGAAGTAATGAATGCTCAGCCAAGTGGATATTGTTTCTGCTTGTGCACTGCTGTAATTTGTTTATCTGTCTAAAGATTATGCAGTTGAAAATCCACAATTTTATGCTGCCTTTGTAAATTATCAAGTCGCTTTTGATGAATGTATCCCCACTTCCGATGCTGGTGGCATTATGATCTTGAAATATTGGAAAGTGCTCATGCATACAATGCAGAAGGTTATGTTTTTATATTTTTGGCAGGCAACCGTGCTATAAAGTAAATCTGACCTTAAGCTTCCTTACTGCACTAAAGATAATTCAGTTTTAACTTTATAGTCCTAAATGCTACTGTTTATATAAAGTTATTGCCCAGTCAAACTTGACTGATTACAGATGAGAAAGTCTTGACTGTTTCATACAAAATAAATTAGTATTGCCAACTAGTTTAAAGCACATCTATGATTGTATTAGAGACTGGAGAGTGTGCAGATTGCAGATTTAATTAGCTTATAGAAATTAGCATAATAAGAAGTTGTCTTGTATGGCAAGGTATTTGTATTTATTTGTGAAGTGCTGTGCTGGAGATTCAAAACAGACCCTCCAAACCATGCTTATTGCAAACGGCAGAAAGATGAGTACGTTTTATTGTTCATTAAGTTACAAATGCTTCAGAAGTCGGTGTGTGAGAGTAAAGTTCGACATGGAACAAAATGAAAGCAATTCATAATGGAGACTGGAGGAATGTCATCTTTCATTTGCTGATTTTCATAAAATCAGTGAATGCTTTTTCTTCAGATGAAGAAATTTGTCTCAGAGAAATTGTTAAAGATTATATTCGTAACCTGAAAATAATAATTCATCTCTCTGAACATTTAAAATCCCCTATATGATGAAATCAAATGCTTTTATAAGGCAATGTGTATTGCATTTAATTCAGAGAACAACATTTATCACACCTAATTCAATCGAAATTGTGTGTTGTTCTTTAAAAAGGACTGGTCAAATGTGCCAGCTGCATTTTGCAGCAGAAGCCTGGAATGCAGCTACCAGGAGTCCCTCATTTCCCCCAGCCCAGCGTCAGCCATGAACATTTCCCAAGGCTGCAGCACGGGGAGGAGGTGCAGAGAGATCAGAGTTCTGTTCTCAGGGCAAACTGCACAGATTGCTGCATAAACTGCACAAAAATTACTGCAGGCAGGACTGGACATAGAAGTTCATTTTACATGGACTTTCTCTGGAGAAGCCAGGCAAAGATGTGTTAATATCACCTCACTCAGAAAGTAGTTTGACCTATTTGCACAATATTTCCATGTTTCTTTCTGTTTCTGTATGTAATCTGGAGAATTCTGGGACTTACTAGTGTTTTGGTGTGTTTTGTTTTGTTTTTTTAACTAGTCAGAAAACGATGAGAAGATAGTAATATATGACCACATTGGGCCAAATGTCTGCATGGGGGATCACAAGGTAATTAAACATTTTAGTATTGTGTCTTCTAAGATTTTATTAGGAAGGGGAATGTATGCACTAGGTTCTGTTAATTTTAAGTCAGTTATATCTCTGCCTTATTTTCAAAGAAACGCCTTGAAAATGTTTCAAAGTTGAATTCAACTGAAATCAGCCAGTGTATCAGAGTAGCTGCTTGTGTGGAAATCAAATAAAGAACGGGATGATGGGGGCACTAGGAATGAAAGCAGGATACGGTGCAAGTGAAGAGGAGCCATCTGTGCACTTAGAACTGTTCTAAAACGGAAGTAATTTTATTGGGTTATCAGAGATGCTTCTAAATTGTAGCTTCAATTAGGTTGGTGCCTAGGTGCTTATTAGTAAAAGAACATATTGGTAGTTCCATATTCAAACAACAGCTGATAAAAAGAATATAGAAAAAGGACATAAAATTACATAAATACCTGTTGTTAGAATTAATAAAAATTATCTGAAATTTGCAATCTTTTCTGCTGAAGATGCTGGATGGAAAGCTAAGTCAGAAATACCTCAAAACAGAGTATTTAGTTTCTTTTAAAAAAGCCAGTTGAGGAGTAAGAGGAAACCTCTGAAAGCCCATCTGAAATTAGCACTGAGGCTCCTGAATGATAATGCAGAGAGGGATAGTGGGTCATTACACGTGTGTGTGCACACATAAATCCAGACTTACAAATACATACCCCTGTTTACTTCCATGGGCAGAGTTCTTGTGAGACAGAGCATTGTATTCTAAGGAAGAATGCACTTAAGGCATTGGTCCAGAATCACCCCAATCAGGTTTTAAAATACAGAAGTTTACTAACTTACTCAGTAAATGAAAAGTTCAGTGTGTCAGCACCAGGACACCCAGTTCAGAAACAGCAGGTTTTTATTTCCTTTGTCACCAAAGTGGCATGGCAATTTCAGCGGAGCTGATTCTGTGACAGAAGGGAGATGTGTGTGGAACCTGATTCTCTTCCCACAGAAATCAGTGGAAATTTGTCCCTTAGATTTCAGTGGGAGCAGAAAAATCTGTGAGGAGATTATGTCATACCCTTATGCAGTTTGTAGATAGATTAATTCAAAAACTTATTGCAACGTTTTGTTGTGTTTGCTACTGACTGTAAAAAAAAAAAAAGTGTCTATTTCAAACGTGTAACTTCTATTTTTCCCTAACTTGCTGCAGCCTGTGTTCCTGTCCTTTCGAATAGCTGCTGGGGCAGGTAAACCTATTGCAAATGTGCACAAGTGTTGTGTCGTGCAGTGATGTGGTGGTAAATATCATCTTTTTCCTTTACGTTTATATTTTCTACATCATTTCCCCTGTGTTTATCTTTCTTTTTAAAAAAATGCCAATTCCGCAACAGGAAAAAGATGCCTACGAAGCGAGAAGATTTTCCGTGAAACCACGCTGTAGGAGGGAAGGCAGCACCCGAAATCCATAATCCCAACAGCTGTATTGATCAATCCAGTCCCGAGTGCCACATTTTTAGACTGCTGATCGTACACTATGCTTCAGCATCTGGACTCTGTTCGAGAGAAGCCTCACATACCTCACTGTCTTGTATGTTCATGTGACATCAAGTAGAAATGTGGAATTATTTTTTATATATATGTCACAGTTCTGTTGCCAAAACTCTAAATAGACAGCAGAGATGTTATGTATTTTAGATTTCACAACTTTCAACTTTTAATAAGTGTTTGTCAATGTGGAAAAGCTATTTCAGCATATTATAAACTTTTAAAGGTATCATGCCTAACATTATATATCTTTACCACTTTGGGGTTTTGTACATTGGATTGTATAGATAGAGATATTGATGGTTTTAAATGGTATTTTCTTTGTTGACCAAGGCTTATGGTTTGTGTTTTAGTATTTTGTTTTTCATTTTTATAATTTTTTTCTCATTTTATTTACTATACTGCCATGTTACATGGTTTTTGAATCACACAGCAGCTGCTTTCTATACATACATATATATGTGTGTGTATATATATGTATGTATGTGTATATATACACAGATATATAAATAATTTATAAACCTGACCAAACTTACGCTAAATATACTTTCCAATATGAATGCTTGAGAGTGCCATATCAGCAGTTAGTGTTGGAGTCTTAGCAGGTTTAGTTAAGTGTACATTGACAACCAACATTTATATAATAAATAATATATAGCAGTGCCATCCTGGATACAGATATATAGCATACTATATAGCACATATATTAGCAGTTTCACTTTGTTACTCCTATAATCCCTTCTTTCTATGTAATATTAAGGATTGAATGTGAAGTTCTTAGCTAGGTTTGGGTGTAACTTTCCAGAATTTTGTAAACCGTTTTTGTCCGTCTTTTGTTACTGTTTTTTGGTGCCAAGTATTCTATATTGAAACAATACCAACACGGGAGAAGAAAAATATAGTCTGCTTCAAGTAGCAACTGTATTGGACACAGACTGTATTTATACAGTGTAAAGGAAAAAAAAACCAACAACCAACAACCCAACTGTAAATTTTCCTGGTTAGTAGCTCAGTGCAGCCTACAATATAGTCTTGTTACAGACATTTTTCTCCCACTACTAAATACAACATTAAAAGGTGATTAGGGAGTCTGTTGATGAAACACAAATGTATGTTTTATTGATTTAATTTAGAACACTACAGAGTTCATGGACTGCGTGATGGCATTAGATTGATGCTTGATTTTGGTATAAATCACTACCATTGAAAATGATTTGATGTCCGCTTGCAGAGTGTTTTCTCAACAGCACAACCCGGTTTATATCAAGTATCGTTGCCCAAAGGGTGTCTGCAGCTCTGTATTGTTATTGTGCCATGTTGCATTATAACCACACAGTAATTCTATTTAAGCGAACTCAACTCATGATAACTTTGAAGGCCTTTAGAAATGAGTACTCTGGTTCTCAAGCAATAAAACTAATCATGGTGAACATGGCTGTGTCTGCCCCTTTAATTTGGGCATTGGGGATTACAGGGAAATTATTAAATTGTCACATTTCTTATTAATGAGATACCTGTTAATCTCCTGCCAATTAACAAGGTTATTTTTCACATGAAAACCTGTATGATAGGATGCAGTTCTGGTGTTAATCGAATCACAGTACAAACCGAGGGAAAGGCACTGAGGATCTGCTGTGGGAGCGCTGATGGAGGGGGATGCAGTTTCAAGAGCTGTTCACGAGATGCCAGTCCCCAGCAGGTCAGAAAGTGTGCCACCATAAACTCCTTCGTGATTTCCTCAAGTTTCAGGAAAAAACTCCGCAGCCTTTTCCAGCTGGGACCGAAGCCTCGTGCGCAGATGAACTGGCCGGAGCCGGGAGCCGCGGGGCCGTCCGGGGCCCGGACCACTCCGGGGGCGCAGGAGCTGCGGAGACCTACCCCGAACGGAACCTCTTGAGGTTTAGGAACGCAGCTTTCGCATTTAAACAGCCTCGGAGACGTCTCCGGGGCTCGGGGGTAGCCGGGCCGGGCCGATCCCGGTGCACACGCCGCTGCAGCCCCGGGAGGGCCGAGGAGCGACGGGCTCTGGCTCTGGCTCTGGCCCGGGCCGGGTCCTGCCGAGTCCCTTCGCCGGGCCGCGTCCCCGGGCTGTCGGTCCAGCGGAGCCGCCTCGTCCCGTAACCACCGAGCCCGTTTCGTTCGACGGCTGCGGGAAGGGGCAGGTGGGAAGGATTGGGCTCCAGCGCAGTTGTTTTTATCCAGCCATTTCCCCTCAGGAGCCCGGTCCCAGCGCCCCGGCTCAGCGTGCTCACAGCCGGGCGAAGATTAATCACTAAACTCGGTTCGCTCCCTCCGTAACCGCGGCACAACCGAGCGCGGCCGCGTTCACTGCGTAGGGACGCGGAGCTGCCCCGGCAGGAGCGCAGGGGAATCAGTCCCAGCGAGCGGCGGCACCGGGACCGGGGGTGCTCCGCGGGGGAGGCCCCGACCCCCGCCCGGAGGGGCGCGGAGCTCCAGCGGCGGCCGCCGAACAGCAGCGGAGCGGGGACCGGGGCAGGCCCCGCCGCTCGGGGCCCCTTCCCACCGACGCGGGCCCGTGTCGTGCCCCGACGTGCGCGGCATCTGCGCGGGGGTGATGGCACATCCCCGGGAGCGCGGACAGGGGCGGCCGGGCCGCGTCCCTCCGCGGTGCGCAAGGAGGGTGCAGGACCGGGCCCCGCAACGCCCGGGGAGCCGTCACGGCCCCGTCCCGCCGCGCCGGGGTTCGTGTCCCCGCGCTGGTTGCCGGGCAGTGCCCGCGGTGCGGCCGCTGCCCTTGCTCGGACTGCGAAGCCGTAGCTGCGACACGGGAAGAAAAGAACGTCTCGTTAACTGACAAAAAAAATAAAGCACCTTGACGGCGCGGGCGGCTCGGACCCACCGGCCTCGCGTGTGCCGAGGGGACAAACGCGGAGCCTCGGCGGTCGGTTCGGGCACGGGCAGGTGCTGGACCCGGTCCCACGGGCACGTCCCGGGATCCCAGCGGGAAGGGGCGGGAAGGCGGAGGAGCTCGCAGGCCTCCGCCGCGGATCTCAACGAGTTCGGGTTTTTGCAGCGCCCGTGCCCGGGAAGCGCCGAGGGACGGGTCCCGGCCTCCACCTCTCCTCCCCGGAGCGGACCCCATCCCCTGCCTGCCGCAACGCTCTGGGAGCCAGGGACCAGCGCTCCCGGCAGGTTCGGGCCGCACGTTCAGCCGCGGGTCTCTCCTCTCCGGGGCTGTCAGAAGGTCCCACAGGGCGGGCTCCCGTGCGGCAGCGACCGCGGCCCCCGGCGGTGCCAGCGGGCCTGGGGCACTCCCGGCTCAGCCCGCCAGCCACCGACCGCAGCGGCTCCTTTTCCCCCACGGAACAGCGCCCAGCACGGGGGCTGAGGGCACCTTACAGGAGAGCCGGGGTCCCTGGGCCTCCAGGAGCAGCAGGGCCAGGACCGAGAACGAGACATGCGGGGAAAAAAAGTCGCTAAAGGAGAAGCTTGTTAAATAATTTATTGATTTATACAAAGTCTTTCCAACACATGTGGAGACATTATTTGATCCCAATGCAAAATCAAATGTCCATTTTTCTCTCGTGCTTTTTTTTGGGCGTTGTTTTTGGTTTTGGTATTATTAAGCATAAAATCCGGAGGCAGGAGAAATGAAACCGCCAAAACACTGAGGGACAAGGAGTGAAAGAAAACTGCTGTTTTTACACTAGAAATATACATCACGAAATCTGAAATTTACTATATACAATGTGGCTGAGCTTGGATTTGGCGACCCATAGAAAACGTAACAAAACCTGATTGTTAGGTGCAGGAGACCAGCAGGAAGGCTAAAGGAAAGAGCAGGAACCTTAAAGGGACACAAATAAAACCCAAAAAAGTCGGAAAAATTTCTCTGAAATTTACATCGATGAGAAAGAAAATAATTTCATAACTTATTCTGTAAAAAATATATATACATTTCACATACATCTCAGGCTGTACAACACACCACTTCAAACACCCAGTTACACTCGCCCCATTGCGGCCGTCGGCCCCGTGCCCTCACAAGGTGTCCGAGCTGGTGCTGCAGGGGCTGACAAGGGACAGGTTCGTGGATTTGTGCTTTTTCAATAGCCTTGTGATTTTTTCGTCGTCTGAGTTGGGGTCCAGAGGCTTGTTATATTCGTCATCGTCCTCATTGTCCGAGCTCTCCTTCAGCTTCTCCGTCTCCGAGTCGTGCTTCTTCTTCGCCGAGGCCATCTCCGCCGCGTGTCTCTTCCGCCACTTGGTCCGTCTGTTCTGGAACCACACCTGGGCACCGGCACCGGGCACGGCTTAGGAACTGCCTCGGCCCCGCCGCCGCGCCCGCCCCTGCCCGCGGCCGTCCCGACCCGTCCCGCAGCGCGGGCCCGCACTGGGCCGGGGCTGGCAGGGCCCCGAGCGGCTCCGGGGAGGGGGACGCCACGCTAGGGACACCTGCCCAGCTCTGCGGGACTGTCGCCAGACGGGGCTGTGCGGCGGTAAAAGCAGCAGCTTCGCAGAGCAGTCGTTAATTTGGAAACAGGTTACGGTGGGCAGAAAAATAAGTATTTTTGGCTCCCGGTGCACCCCAACGCTCAGATGCTCATGCGGGCTTTGCTAAAAAGATTTGTAGGGTTACACAAAGTAAAGTTGTGCCAGCAGACACGATCCTCGTGGAAAAGTGAGCCGTTTAAAGCAATTACCGGGGGAGGGGGCTTTTTTTTTTGTTGTTGTTGTTGGGGTGAGCTTTTTAAAATATATTACGTCTATTCACATTAAGTCGTTTGCAGCACAGGGAGCTCTACAAATTGGCCTAAAATCTATCCACTACCGAAATATAATTTAAATTCTAAAGGACTTTTAAACAATCCCTGTACGATTATGCAGTGTTCGTGGTCACCGGCAATTACCGAGAGAGCAGAACGCGGCCATGGCAGGGAGCGGGAGAGGCGGGAGCCCGCGGGAAGGACCTACCTTCACCTGGCTCTCGGTCATCCCCAGGGAGTAGGCGAGCCGGGCGCGCTCCGGTCCTGCCAAGTATTTCGTCTGTTCGAAGGTCTTCTCTAAAGCAAATATCTGCTGCCCAGAGAAAGTCGGTCGAGAGTGTTTCTTCTTGCCGTCTTTGTCCAAAACCATCCCCGTCTGAGCTAAAGGCGAAGGAGAAAGAGCTGCGTCAGGGACGGGCTCTGCACCGCTCCCGGCCCGGAACCGGGCCCCGCCTGGCGCTGCGGGGCAGCGGCCGCTTCGGGTATCCGGCGGCCCTAGAGCGGGGCTCGGTGCGGGACACGACGGGGGCCGCCCGCCCTCCGCAGCCTCATTGGCGGCCGCCGACCGCCGGTGCCTTAAAGGGGCGCCGCCCGGGAGCGCTCCCCATTGACAAAAGCGGCGGCGGGGCCGCCCGCGGGCAGAGCGCGCCGAGCCGCGGGGCGCGGAGCGGGAGGCGCGGCCGGGCCGGCGCTGCGGCGGGGGCGGTCTGCGGCGCAGGGGCGGGCCGAGCCGAGC
>JAYRBT010000178.1:36139533-36172938 GCA_036023395.1 Myiotriccus ornatus
CAGACACGTCACGGCCGGGCCGGGCGAGCGCGCGGGGCCGCACGTGGCGGGGCCGCGCCCGACGGGACCCCCGAGGGGATCCCGGGGGGACCCCCCGGCCCCGCCGACCGGGGGGACAGGACCCGGCTCTGAGCACCGAGCGGCTCCGGGCAGCGCCCGCGGGGCCCAGCGAGCGCCGCTCGGGGCGGGGGTCCGGCGGCTGCGCTGCCCCGCGACGCTGGGGCGGGAGGTGCCGCGCGGGAATGCGCGGCTCGATCGCTGTTCTGTCCCCTAATCGGCTCCCTCTTCAGCTGCGGGGCGGCCATTCCCTCGCATAAGAGTCCACGTTTAAAGCTGTTATAAGAAAAGGTCTTATGTCCTGGGAATAATTGGTTTGTTCAACTTGTTGCCTTTTCTGAAACCCTCTGGCCTCGGAGAGGGCTTCCCTCCCTCCCTCCGGGACGCGACGGAGGTTCTTAAAGGAAGAAAAACTGCTGTTACATCATAGCGGAACGAAGCTCGTTCGCACGAATAGAATTACCACAGATATTCCTAATCGAAAGCATGATTGACTGTCAAGAAAAGAAGAATTCGGATTTTAGGGTTTTATAAAAAGTAATTCTAGAAACGAGGCTTATAGCACGTTCTCCGCCTTACAACTGCTTTCTCCCACGAGTCTCATGCGTTGTTAACCAAGAAAAACACCAACCACAACAAGCGGGGAGCCAAAACTTTTCCAAGCGTTCACAAAGTAAGCACGACTGGACTTGATCATATCAGAATAATTATTAAAACGCATGGTCCTTTGGATGTGGTTATGTCTGTCATCAGAATCGTTTACAGGTGAACAGGGTTTCGTTTAACCTGTAACCGTAATGTCAGTGTAAATTTGGGAAGTCATTATTCGTGCTCAGTCAATGGTTTTTGGTTTCAGCCGCTGGAGTTACGGGATGTAACAGTCCGTGTGTCTTGTTTTGCGCATCTTTGTAAATAACGTACAAACGTGAGATTAAAAACGACGCTGCGCTAAAGAAGGTTTGATAAACGACTTCATTGCTTTTCCCTCCGTCTGTTGCAAACAGCAGCAGCGCAGGGAGCAGTCACACTGTATCGGGTTCCCGGTAGAGCCCCATTAGCTCTGTCCAGGCTCGTTTCCGCGCCGCCTGCGTGCGTTGGGAAGGGGGTGGCGATGCCACCTGCTCCCTCCGCCCCCGGCGCGGCTCCGGCTCACGGCGCCGTTGGAAGCTGCTGGAGGCGGCCCCGGCGGGGCTGACCGGCCCTCCCGGAGGGCCGCAGGCCCTCCCGGAGACTGGTGACAGCCCCTCCCGAGCGGGCAGGGGCCGGCGCGCCAACAGCCCGCGGCTCGGCTCGGTCTCCGCCTGCCCGCGCAGACAGCCGGGTTCGCCCGCGTCCCGCCGCCCTGCCCGCCCCGGTGCGGTGCTGCAGGCCACCGCCGTCTCCACCCAACGAGCCCGCAGGTGCTGCGCCTTGAATGCGGGCCCTGCAGCGCTGGCCGGCTCGGCTCGGCTCACGGGAGGGACGCCTCCACCCCCGCGCGGGCGGGGGCCGGGCGCTCATCCAGACAGCCGGCAGCCGCTCACCGAGGAGCAGCCAAGCTGGGACGCCGCTGCCGTGGCGGGACCGATGGAACGAGGTAAGAGCGCGGCCTCCGCCGTCCGTGCTGCGGCTGGGCGAGACCGACCCCCGGCCGCCCCGACGGGCTCGCTCGCCGCTGGGCTGCAGTGCCGCCGGTAGCGGAGGGCGGTGGCGGAGCGCAGTGCCCGCCTGCCTCCTGCTCGCCCGGGACACCAGAGACTGCCTGGGTCTGTGTCCGTGTGTCGCCGCCGCCCCACTCCCGCCGGAGGTTTCTTAGCTTTGGCCGCAGCCGGGAGAGCGCAGACACCTGGCGGCCTCTGGACCTCGGCGGCCGGTGGCCCTGCGGGGGCCGCAGCCCCGGGACCCCGGCCTGCCCGGCGTGCTGTTCCCGGGGGCAGAGCCGAAGCCTCCCGTTCTGTCTAAAGACGCGCTCTGAGGCCGGTTGGCAGTTTGTATCTGTCATCAGTGACGCTTCTTGCACATTAATGGTGCGTTTGTCCTGTTCATTGACCTTCCCGAAATTTCATACCACTTTTTTCCAGGTGAAAATATGTGGGGTTTACCTCTGCAGACCTCGCGGTGTGATAAATCTGCTTTTATGTCTGGTCTTCCCATGTGGTGTGGCACCGAAGGAGGAAGCCACGGGCAGGCATCGCCCGGTGTCTCCGGCTCCGCGGCCCCGGGAGTCACCTCCCGCCCCGCTGCTCCCTCTCCCCGATGCCGCCGGGCCCCAGGCGCTGCCAGGCTGCTCCGGGTGCAAGCACTCCCTAACCCTTAAGCAACCCCGTTCCGACGGCAGAGCCCGTGCCCCTCGGGGACGTCGCAGCGGCCGGGCAGCCTCCGGGGCCACTGCACCGTCCGCTACGCGAGCCGCCCGGCAGCCGCTGCTCTTGCAGCGGAGAGGTGCCCTCGGTAAAACAAGCCGGGGCTCCCGTCTGCAGGAGGCAGCGGCTCGGCGGCTGCCGGAGCGCCCGCTGTCCCCGGTGCTGCCGAGCGCGCTGCCCGCGGCCGAGCCCGCTTTGGCAGGGCAGAGTTTCTCGAGCGGGCATAAACCAGCTCGAGGCGTTTGCGAGGGACGGTGCGGGCGCTCTCTGGGCTCAGTGCGGCAGCGCTGCAGCCCCGCCGGGGCAGTCCGCGTCGCTGCTTTCGGGAGGCTCATTTCGGCGGAGCAGAACAGGGCCGAGCCGCGGGCAGCGCCGGCCACGGGCCGGGACCCGCCGTGGGCCGAGACCCGCCGTGGGCCGGGACCCGCCGCCCCCGCGCCCTCCGGCCCGGCCCGGCCTCGCCCGCGCCCCCTGGCGGCCTCGGGCGCGGGGGTCCGTCCCGCCCGCCGCGCTCCCCCCGAACTGCCCGGCTCCATCTCGCTCCTCCCGAACTGCCCGGCTCCATCTCGGTGACCCCGAACTGCCCGGCTCCATCACGCTCCTCCCGAACTGCCCGGCTCCATCACGCTCCTCCCGAACTGCCCGGCTCCATCTCGGTGACCCCGAACTGCCTGGCTCCAGCTCGCCCCCCCCGAGCTGCCCGGCTCCAGCTCGCTCCCCCGGCCGTGCCCTGTTCCAGCTCGCTCCCCCGGCCGTGCCCTGTTCCAGCTCGCTCCCCCGGCCGTGCCCGGTCCCGCCGCTGTTCCCCGTACCGGCTGTGCCGTGGCAGCGGTGGGACGGGGCGGAGGGGCCGCAGCGATGCCCCCGCGCGGTGCCGGGGTCGGGCCATGGCCCGACGGTCTCGCCGGGCGCGGTTCCAGGCGGGGCAGGGTACCAGTTTCCACCGTTTAAAGTTAATGAGCGTTTTGCTTTGCCCGTGACATGAGTAACGTTTCCTACAAATGACATAGAAACAAAACTGAAATTGCTATCATGCAATTCGGCTGGGACTGAGGCATTCCAGCATCCTCAGAAAGGAACTGCAGGATGTAGACCAGTATTAAATGCTACATTACAAATAACTTAAGTTCTGTTTAACCTTCTGGTACTTGTTTTTGCCGTGTATACATCCAGAGTACCTTTTCTTGGAGCTGCTGTGAAGCTGAAAATGTCTGAGAGACTGTGGACTAAAAGAAGATAAACCACGAGTAAGAATACTTTTTGGATTAGTTTTATTGGGTGTAAATGTATGTGTTTTCTGTCTCACTTTATGACTGCAGGGAAGTCAGATGCACAGTACACAAAAGCATCCCCCAGTGTATTGTACTTTATTGCAAAGTGCAGCTGTGAAGTCCACGTAAAACCAGAGCGACTGGGGGAGTGGGAGCTCAGAGCAGCTCTCCACACGGGCTTCCTTTCCCGAGTTATTCTGCTGCTGGTGGAGATAGGAGTGGAGGAGGGAGGGAAATTGTATTGTTGCACGGAGTTAGAGTGTTAGTGACAAGAGAGCAGTAAAATCCATGTCCTGGTCCTGTGATGATGCTATCTGCCTGTGTTGCTGACAGCATGGATGCTGCTGCTTCAGAGCATACCTAAAGGAGATCCTTGTGTTTAAAAATGAGGGGTATTTTGATCTAATAATGCAGTCACTAGAAAATAAAGTCGTTTTAGACTAGATGATCTTTGTTGAAACATCTTCACAGGATGATGTATGTTCTGGGAAAAGCCATATTTAATATTTTTCATTATTATCCTTGGCACAAAAAGTAGGAATATGCTAATGGTGCAGAGCTGAGAGTCCTCATCAGTCTGGTGTAGCACACAAGAGAAACTGGGTGACCTTGAGAACAGTGTAACAGAAATGTGAAGAAATGTAAAAATGCAAAAATGAAGTTATTGCCTTAGAGTCCAGTATAATTATATTATTGTACTTAAGACAAAATGCAAAACAACATTTCATACAGCTGTGGTAGAGTTCAGAGTCTGACTTTTAGGAGAGAGATTTGCTGATTTTTTTTTTCTTCCCCATGGGCTTGAAATTGCAGAGAACAGAAATTCTGTGCCGGTGCATGCCCAGCCATCTTGGCAGAGCTGACTATTTACGTGCTTTTCCTGGGTCTGCTTGAAGTGGCAGACGAGGGTGAAGTTCAAGACAGATGAAGAAAAACAGTTATGTATCAAGGGGTCAGGTTTAACAATCTGCAAAATGTCTTTCTCTCTCGAAATCAATCCTATTTTCTGTTTCCCGCTGTTAGTCTGCCAGGCAGAGGCAGCAAAGGCCCAAGGTGCCAGGCAGGTTCCTGCTGGGGTGGGTCGCTCCTGCCTGCAGATGGAGCAGGTCTTTGGTTTCAAGGCTAAATGAGGTTTGTTGAGCTCCCAGCAAAGGATGCTGTGGCTGAGGGCGAAGTGGTGTCTTCCATAAAATCAACCTGTAAGAGGATAAAAAGCTCTCCCGTGGGCTGACCTGCCTGCAGCGCATTTGCTGTAGGCAGCATAGCTAGTTTAGTTAGTTCAGTCCGTTAGTTTGCCATCAAGCCACCTGAGTTTTATGATGCTTTCAGAAAGCCAAGGAATGCACATATGGTCTGTCTTCCTGAACTGTTATCCCCTTCCTGATAGGTGTGTGTTTGCTGCAGTGGAAGCAGAGGCAGAGGTCAGTGGGGCTGGCAGGAGCCCCGCCACTGCTTTTTAGAAAGAACAAAAGCAAAAGGTTTAGTATATATTGCAACCTTGTGCCTTTTTAAGGCTTTAATCTCATTACTGGGGTTGAGGGAGAACCATATATAAAAATCCTTTCAAAATAACTTGTTCCTGCTGAAGATTGAGTGTGATTTTGAAGGTATCATGACAAAGTTTTCAACACCTCTGTGTGAATTGATCTGCTTTGGATTTTTAAGTCACAGGTTTTTGAACCTCTGGAAAACATGAATTCTGTTTAAGGAAAGTTTTCGTCATGTCAGAATTACCAATCATTACTGTAAATATGGTCATTGATGGAAAATAGCATGGACATAATCTTATATATATTTTTAGGACCAGAAATTAAGCAGTATTTTTGCCAGTGAAACTTCTGAGAGATTAAAGATAAACAGTTGTCAGCATTAGTTTTGTTCTCTCTGTTGTGTGTCATGACAGGCGCTCTTAACAAGGATGTGGTAGGCAGGGTTTTTTTTTGCTTAATTTCCTTTTCAAAATGAAGGGCTTTTCCTACTCCAGTGGCTCTAGGGGCCAGCTGGTGTTGGACAGAATTGCTGGTACAGTTTCCACCAGATCACTGGTGTTACTGAAATTCCTGGGACTTTGATTCTCACCCCCCACCACCCCCGTCTGGAAACCCTGATTTACCTGTTGCTTTTCTTCTGCCAGTGGCTTAGATTGTTGTTTGTATTCAGAGCATTGACTTCTTAGGTCACCTCAGACCAAGCCACCCACCAACCCTCTCTCCCTTCTCTTGTTCCTTTTCCTACTTGTCTCCACTCTAATAGTTTATCCTTTTAATGAGAGAAGGCTACAAGTTATTCTTTCTAAGTGAGATAAGTCGTTGTGAGCTCTATTTTGTCTCCCCAAGTCTGGGAAATCGTTTGCCCTTATTTGTATTAAACAGATGTATATACTTTACTGCAAGTCATTAGTGCTATAAAGAGATTGCTTCCTATTGATAGCCTGGATGGGGGAATTCAGGAGTAAATTGCCAATAAATAAAGACTGTACTTGTAAGCACTATTGATTCTCTCTGAGCCAAAGAGAAATGTTTTGTTAGTAAAACTCTTCCTGAATGTGCAAGTGAGGTTTAAAAAAAAAGTAATTAGGGATTACTGAAAGCAAGGTGAGGGGAAAGGGGGACGATGTGGGGTGAGAAGCTTACATCTTTCTTCTTTGAAGGGTACAGCTTGTAAAGACAGCTGCTAAAAGTGTGACAGTAATTCTTCCAGACACCCTCAGAAATCCTGGAGGCAATCCTCAGAAAACTGAAGGGTCAGCACAGTATTTCTTTCATGTGGCACTTAACTACAGAGTGGTAGGAGAGTTTCCCAAATCATCATGATAGGAAATAAAAATAATAATTTGCGTAGGAAAGGAAAGATTGGTGGGATTCAAATTCCTTTCGTGTTGTCTGCATTTTGCAACAATCTGGAAATTGCTTTTCTGAGCTGTTTGAGCTGTATGTTTTAACATGCTGGGGGACAGACATGAAGAGCCAATTCAGGAGTAGGTGGGAAGAGTATAGGTGTGGTTCTGAAGGACAGCAGAGTCCTTCAGACTGGGAGCTGGAAGAATAGCAGACTAGTCAGGTCCGTGGCTGCACAACCATGGGACTTGCACTGCCATATGTTTTTCTTCCATATTCATCCCGCTTGACGAAGATCAGTGTTATTTACAGAGCTGTCTTCCTAGAAAGACAACAGGACAGAACTGGATGGACAGCAGGACAAAGCTGCTGTGGTGTTCTCTGTGAAACCATGGTCAGTGGGACAATTCCCATCACCTCCAGTGCACAGATTCCATGATGATGGAATTGATATTTGTAAACTGACAGGCCATTCCTTTAAGAGTGTCTCACCAGAATAATGGATTATAATCTCACTTAATCTTTGGCAAGCCTTTTAATTTTGGTTGATTAGAAGATTCTCCTGGTGATCTGCTGGTCTTCTTCACTTTTATTGGAAGAAGACACAAAACACAGATAAATGGTGGGCATACATTAATCATTTAGTTCTATTAGATGCAATATTGGAATTACCCTGAATGTCAAGAAGTGGATCAGATAAATAACATTCATTTTACATTGTTACTCTTAGTAACAGAAAAGTTTCATTGGACTGATGTACATTAAAGATATCCTATGTCTTCAGGAAACTGATTTCTTCAGACTAAAACAACAGTATGAATTCAGAAAGTTTCAGGTTATATGACAAATTTCGCACATGCTGCTTTCTTTATGCATTTTCCCTCATCATTAAGACATATTAAATGGGAATGTATTTAAGAAATTTTATGCTATCTGTGGGGTTTTTCGGTTAGTTGGTTGATTTATTTTGTTTTGGATTTTGTTTGTTTTGTTTTGTTTAAAAACTCCCTTGTGTTTTGTTCTGAAAAGCTCTTACAAAATTCATTACCTCTTCTCCCCTCAGGTTTTATCTTCTTTTCTAGATCTTTTTCCTTCTATCTTTGTTTCTACAATCAGTGATGATGTTTTTTAGGTTTTCTTTGGGACATGTGTTATATTTATTCCACAGATATTTAAAAATTATCAAAGAATGCTTTTTAAAAATCAGTTGTCAAAACACTCAAGAAAAGAACCTTCCTTGGAAACAAAACTGCTTATGCTGTGATTTGCCTTCCATGTAACTCTCTTCCATGTTCAACCAGTCTGCTGAAGTCAGTATTATTTACAGTTGTTTGTTGTCTTTCTAGAGAAGACAACAGGACCGAATTGAGTTTACACCACCTGAGGGCACTGTAATACTATTTCACTTCGTTTTAAAGAAAAATACAAAAGGGTAGTGTTTGAAATGGTCCCCATTTTTCTTCCTCTTACGGTTACTATCAACTCCTAGAACAAGCATACCACTGAAATGAATGAAAATCATTGACAAAAAAATGATGCGTTGTTGAAGGCAGGTGTCTTGGAAACAAGGCCATCCTTCTCTCATGGCACTAACATTGTTTCCTTGTGCCCACTGTGAATGATGATAGTTTTAAATACAGTGCTATTGTTATTTTAAATGATGTGTTACAAGTGTGGCAGTGATTGCTGTACAGAATCACAGAATCACTTAAGTTGGAAAAGGCCTCCGAGATCAGGAAGTCCAAACAGTAATCAAGTACCACTGTGTCCACCACTAAGCCATTCCCCTGGGATGCAGTTCCAGCTGCTTACATTTGTCAGCTCTGGTCTGGGTGCAGAACAGTGTGGGGCTGGTGTAAAAGCATCCAGTGATGCTGCTGCATTCTTGTACTTACAGTACTTATGGCACTCAGCTGAATCACAGAACCACTGACTAGGTGGGGTTGGAAGGGACCTCAAAGCTCATCCAGTTCCAGTGGCAGGGGATGCCATGGGCAGGGACACCTTCCACTAGACCAGGTTCAAAGAATGTGACAAAGTGAGAAACAGGAGCAGTAAAAAGCTACATGGAGTGTCCGTACATGGACACTCCTGACGTTTCTTGCTTCCTCTGTCTTGCCAGGTTTATGTTCTGTCTCTCATCTCTTCCTTCACTCCCATCTCTGTCTTTTCCTTCTGCTTTCCTGTTTTTTTGTCTGCTCTCAGTATTTGATTTCACCATCTTGTTATTTTCCCTGCTGGTGTCTGGAGAGGGTCCCCAAGCACAGCTGAATGAGGAGGACAGGACTGGAGCTTCTCTGCAGGAGGCAGATGTGCTTCCAGACCCTCAGCCTCAGCACTGTTCAGTGTGCTGCTCCCTTCTCCCTGCTGAACCCTCCCAGTGTATGTTCACTTAAAAGCACATCCTGGAGCCTCTTTGTTCTCTTTGTACAGCGTGAAACACAGTGAAACCTTCGTGTCAGGAACTAGGTAGTATTTGTAATTTTGTTAGAATAATAACCAAGTGTGCTTCCACCAGAAAAAAACCTCAAGACTGTACTTTTTTAGTTTTGTCATTTCAGTGATCCGGGAGTACATTCAGGAGTAGTTCTATAGGTAATGCATTCTTCAATGACCAATTAGACTGACCTAAATAATATTTTTAATTTGTGCATGCTAATTGGATTGACAAAGGAATGCTGCTGTTTCTTTTGCACTTGAGGACAGCAGTGAATGAGCTTAACTGGGTTTTGCATAAGAGCATTTCTTGGTAGTACTAATGGAAAATAGAAAGTTGTGTCAGATAAAGTAGTTTGAAAATACACTGGAATGACTCATTGAGGAATTATCCTGTATTAAAGAAAAATAAAAGCAATTAAAGGAATTAAAAAGATGCCTTTAAACAGAACTCTACCTTGAAAAGACATGGTGTGAAATCTGTATTAGGGACAGGAATAGATATGTAGTTATTTAAGAGGTCTAAGCTCTTCCAATAAAGCAATTCCAACAAAACAGGAGACAATAATATCCTGTATAACTAATACTATAAATATATATAAATATTATAACTATATTATTATATAAACAATAATAGTCCTATTGGTTCATATGATTTAAGTTGTCTGTACAGATCCTTAAGTTACTTAAGTGCAGAAATGCTGAGAAGATGATGGGTAAGAGTGTTTTGAGGATCTCTGTCCCATCTAAAATGTTGTGCATTTTATCTCAGGGGCCTAAGATAGAACTTACAGGTGAGAATTGTCTTGGCATAAGATTTGCTAATAGTTCAGTGACTTTAAGTTTTGGCTTTAGTTTTTCACTTTTTTTGGTTTGAGGTTTTGATGCTTTAGTTTTCAGTTTTGTCTCAGTGTAGTTGAAAATCATGTTATAGTATTGTTTATGGGATTAAATATAGGAATAAACTAAAACTAATAACAAAGGATACACCTGTAAAATTCACAGGGAGAATGTGGAGGGAGTATTATCACAAAAGCGTGGCAGGAGCCAAACTCTAAGACCTCTTTCCAGGAGGGCGATAGCACAGAGTCATCCTTCCGTGCTTGCTAAACATGAAACCCCAGCTTTCCTTGAACAGATGCTTGTTGACATAGTGTCAGGTATTGACACAAATGAGAGATCCAAACCCCTTCATAGAACTCCAGGGAATGGTAGATGAGAAGAGGAAATATGAAGGTAAAGATGCAGCAATAGGAGGGTCCTGTATCCTTTAGTCTTCTCAGCTCCAGAAAAGCTTTCAGGAGATGCTCCGTGTTTCACAGCAAGTGTTAATGAATGAAATAAACGTCCAGGAAGTTTTATCCCTAGAAGATTTTTGTATATATGTGATATTAGCAAACACTTCTCCTGTGATACTGTATCAGCATGGAACCGAACTTTTTTCCCCCACATATTCTCTGTGTGTAAACTCATGAGGCTTAACTTCACTTTTACATAATCTAATGTGCACTTTATATCTTCTCACAAGCCAAATGACCAGTGCCTCATTTTTTTTTCTTGCTGGCATTAATTTTTTGCTTATTTGACATCCAATTTGCCAAATGAATTATGACAGTAATCCTTACTTCTGTACTGTTCCACACTATGTATTCAGGTTTTCTGGGGTCATTCTCCCTCCCCACTGCCCCTTGTTTGGATAAAGATGAAAGACTGGATTTATTTATACTGATTAAAATAATTCTGATTAGTTTTACATTAATTTTAGCTCAGATAAACTGAATTGAAAAAAAGTTAAATGTATCTTGTGACCACTTATGCATAACATAAGGACTCTTTAATTGTTGATGATGTAGAAAAACTTTATGAACTGACATTTGGAAGGAAAAAAAGTGGTAGCAAAATCTGTCACTGGAACAGGGGTTAAAAGACTAAGAAGCAGTAGTTGAAGAAGATGTGGAAAGGACTAAGAAGCAGTAATTATAAGAACTTATGAAAAGGAGGACCTGAAAGGACCTTCTTAAAGGGAGAAAAGAGTGTGGAAAGATTTTATGGTTGCTTCTTTCCAAACAAAAACATTTAGAAAATGTCTACTTGAATAGGAAAGGTAATTAGAATGGCAGATAAGACATAAGACATGTGAGGGAGGTAGCACACATCATGCATTTTGAAGTTGATTTTTTTTTTTTCTGTAAAGACGTTATTTCTCTTGAAATACTTAGATCCTAATTTATGCACAGAATAGTGTCAGGTGGAAGGTGACGTGCTCAGCCCATGCTTGGTACTGCAGAAGATGCAACTTCTCACTGACTGTGAGCACACCCAGCAGGATAGAGGGGACTAACCTGTGCTATCTGCAGTCCTGCCCATCTGCCCAGGCCAGTTCTGAGCCAGAAGTCACATAACTGTGTTAATGTTAAATCAGATCAGAGATCTGCTTTCATTTATTAAGTTGCATAATGTGATGAATTTTTCCCTCCAGTTAAGGAGCTTGCTTTGTGCCGGATCTCAGTCTTACCCTGACTGTTCTGAGTGTGCTTTTTGCATCTCCCCATGGTTATATATGAAACCTATGTGCTAGGGTGCAATACTTCTGACAGAGAAGCCAACAGGACCAGGGCAGTTATCTTTGTGCACTGCCTTTACTGTGGCAGATTCTCTGCCAGCTCACCCTGCATCCTTGCAGGAGAAAGCCTCATCTTCTCCCTCAGTGCTCATTCTTTGCTTGTCTTGCAGTAATTGCTGGTTTGAACCTGAAGGTCTGCTTAGCAGACTTCCATTCCCAGTTTCCCAGTGTCTGGCTCTCCAGGTCTGACCAGGCCCTGGCTGTCCCTCCTCAGGTCCTTCCGATCATCTGCTGGGCCAGGAGTGATTGCTGCAAGTGCAGCATTCCCACAGCAAGAGGAAAAGGTGGTGGCAGGGGTCCTTCAGTGTATTCTTACCATCTCCCTTCATTCCCTTCTTGCTGTTAAAGCCCTGACTTTATGGGACTCAGTTTTGGTGAAAGAATTTAGTGGCACTTGGATCAGTATAAGCCTTCATTTTATGGGCTGCAAGACATGCAAGAAATACTATTGTTTAAGAAAATTAACACTGAACAATCTGATGCATACAGGAACATATGTCTGGGGAGACATTTGTGCTGGGGAAAAGAGAGTCACTGAACTGAGAATTGATTGTTCTTTCTTCATGGAGCTCTGTGTATGATATACAGGTGACATGTGGTTGGTTTAGATAGGACCTAAAGAGCTCTCTTATAGTATCTCATTTCACTTTCTTCTCACAAGTTCTCAACAATAACTGTTCTTTACATTTCAGTACAACTACAAAAATAAAATTTATTAGGTAAAACCTAATTCAGATGGACAAGAGAGTACATAAAAGATGCTATGCCATCAGAAAACTCCAATCACAGGCAATTATGAGCTCCACTGACACTAGAGTAAACACAATATGTGGACAGTAACTTCTGGTGCATCTCAAAAGGAGGTGCTCTGGAAATACTTCCTTATGCATGAGAGTATCCACAAGTGTATTCACAAGTGGAACTTATGTTCATACCAGCCCTAGTTGGGGAAACCATTTGCAAAGAGACTGCAATTAAGTATTTACTGATAGGGCTGGAGAAATAGAAAAGCCACTTTGATTTTTTACATTTCAGACTGATTTTTGTCAAAGTGGGCAGGAAGAGTTAGAAATGTTTTATGTAGACTCTTGAATACTCTTAATAATATCCAATATTACTATTTAGAGCAGAACCACATATTAAGCCATTTAGGATCAAGTCAGGGTCAGCTCTTGAAGTCCATATTTGCAATTAACTCTCAGTAATGACTCAGTTCTTATTATACTGTTAAATTCCATCAGTTTAATCAGAGGTTGGATGAGGTGTTTAAGCAATGAACTGATAAATTCTGCCAGCAAAATGATACAACACATAACCCAGGTCTTCATATCAGCAATGTGCAGTCAAGACTTTTCAGCAGCTGCCTGGGCTGTGCAGGAGCTGGTCTGGGTCAAGGTAGATTCAGTTGTTGCTGTGAAGCAAAACTCTTGGCTGCTTTTTTTCCTGTTGATGCTGAATTATTAAATATAATTGTAGTTATATTTAGTCAGCTTTCAGAATATTTTTCCTTCACCAGCTGATCTAAGTAAGAAACATTAATTCTCAAAAGCTGAGCTCAAAGCAGTGCATTTTGGGGCTAGAAATTAGCAGCATAACTTGGCAAAATGTAACACGTGTGTGATTTTGAGACCCCAGTGTGTTTTGTACATATCATTGCAGGCAGATTAAGGTTTTGAAGTTCTCTTTACAGTAGTCATTGTAAATGCCTCTGAGCAGGTAAAATCTTTATCTCTCAAGAGAGATCACAGCATCTCCTCAGAAGTACTGACTTTTCAGCCCTTTGGGGGATTACTGTAAGGGAGAGGGGAAGCAGATACGTGGTGGAATTTCGGGTGGGTTTCATCCAGTGTCCTCATGAGTGCTCCATCCCCAGACAGATATCTGCACTGGGACCAGTGCAATCCTGAAAACAGAGTCCTCAGTTTTTAGTGCAACATCAGTTAGAGGCATCCTTATAATACAGCTCAGAGAGGATGTAAAATCACACATGAAAATATGAATCAAAACCTTGCTGGGAATAAGTGACAGGGCTCTCAAAGAGTAAGAAATAGTTATGTATGAGTTGCATCATATTCTGTGCTGTATCAAATCAGCATCCCCAGATCTGTAATAAATATCAGGAGGATATAACTCAAAATAACGAACGTAAGCCAGTATAGAGCTGAAACTGGCATGTAAAATTGGTGTGTGCATGGCCCCCAGAAGCTGCCTGATGTACAAACATGTCCAGGAATGTCAGTCTGAGACTTTTAGAACTCTGCACCCAGCCACTGTCACACAGGAGCTTTAAAACTGGCACGAAGACCAGCACTGGGTGAGTTTAGTTGAAAGGTTTTAACAGGGGAACTATCCTTCTCATTTCTTGGCTATATTCTTGGTATTATTCTCTGAGTTCAAGTTCCTGTGATAGCCCTTTCTTCCAGAGAATGGTCATTGGTGGGAATACTGCAAAATGTGAGGTAGTAAAAAAGGCTTTGCTACTAAAGCTTTCTATCCTGTGGGAGCTCAACAAACACTTAAAAAGCTCTGGATAGAGGCTTTAGGGACAGATGCAGCTGGCACTGACTTTCACTGAGACCCGTGTGTCAAACTGCCCTTAGTGCCTTTGAAAATCTCCCTCTGATGTACGGGTCACTGCATATAAATGTTGCAGAAAAAGACAAAGCTGTAGATTTGCAAAAGGTGAATAATAAGTGAAAAAGGCCCATGGACATATCTTTAAAGAGCTGTCAGCAGTTAAACTGAAGTGTCTTGGTGTAAAAAAGGTTTCAAACTTCAGCAAACACAAGTGAAGGCAGAGGAAAGTGGCTGAAAGAAAAAATTATCTGCATGCCCTTAACCAGGGAAAATCCAAAATGAGTGCTGTCCTTTGAAGTTCCAGTGATCATTTGCAGTACCCCTGTCACTGAGTAGGTAGGTTAGCTGGAGGAAGACGTAAAAGGTGTGTTTATTCAGGAACAGTCAGGAGGAATATACAGTACATAAAATGTGAAAGTCATAAGGAAGAGCCCGAGCAACACCTGAGGTGTGTGTGATGTGGTAGCATCAGGATACACAGCAGTGGTAGAGCTGGCATCACACCAGCTGCCCCTGACTCTTCCTTTGAAGAGCAGGTACAAGTTTCTCGGGGCAGTGTCAGGGAGTGGGCGATGCCTCGTGCTCAGCTGGGGCGGCTGTTCGTGCACAGAGCCAGACATCGCTGGCAGGAGACCGTGACAGGGCTGACATTTCTGGTGCTTCATATGTTTTTCAGTTTCACCTTTCTGAGATTTTTTTTTTCCAGGTTCTTCCCTAATAATCTCCTCATCTGAGAAGGTAAGGGGGAGAAGTCTCCTGGTTGTACTGAGCTGTTTGAAAACTGTGAAATATTTTTGCTGCCTTCTGGTTCCTTCCTTCTTTCAGGAGCAGCTGCTCCTCCTCATCCACTTTGCGGCACTTTCCATTTAACACCAAACAAAGCTTTTATGTAAAAAGTATATTTTAGAAAATATGATGCTTCTGCAAAGAGGCCAAAACTGAGCCCCAGTCTCATGTAGGGCTGATGGTCTGTTCCCTGCAGCAGAGGGGCCAGGCTGTTGGACTGGCTACATGGGTGGGTGTCAGAAGTGTGTCTGCTCCCTAGGAGAGAGAGCCTGAGTGGGACAAGGGTTCCATTGCAGTTGTTTCAGAGAGAAATTTTGACACAGTAAAATAAACGTCTGTCTCAGCTGTACCTCATCAGAAAACAGGATTTTGTCAGTCAGTGCAGGCATAACTCATTTTCAAAAACTCTGATGGCCATTATTCATTGCAGCATGTAAGAAAACATTGCTGTGAACCCCAGAACGAAGACTTTCTTTAAAATTATTTATGACACTGAATGTACTCACAGCGTTATGATGCAGTTCACTTAGAGCATTTTGTTGTAATTTTATTTGTCTGCATTGGAAATTAAGCATAAAATTAAGGACCACTTTTTTGTGTTGGAAAATTAATTAGTACTGAGCATTTCTAATCAAGATGTGGTACTGTTAAAGGCATGAAATGCAGTGGAGGGGTGCATTTTTCCTAATTGTACATTAAATTTTGAGTTCAGAGAAGAACAATATTCCTATCAGTTCCTCGTGCCCAGAGTTTACTGCAAAAGGCCAATAATCCATGAATGTTGTCGCTCTAAGTTCACCCTTTGCGCAGCCCAAGTTTTTTGGTGGCTTAGTGTTGTGTGAGTTATCCCTCCTCCTGCTTCCCCATCGCTCCTGTCCATGCACTGTCCCAGCTGAGCCCCACTCCCCATCTCCAGGGGCTCACCTGCACCTCAGTCCTCTCCTTGCTCTGCCTCCTGTGCTGTCCACCCCTTCTCAGGGACTCTCTGTCATGACACTTGACAGAAGCTACTGCCTGCATTTCTGATTTGGTGTTTTTAGTATGATGTGTGTCTCCAGTGAGTTATATCTGAACATAGTGTATTTGGGGACAAAGTGAACTTACTCAAATGGACTTTTCCTGCGTTTGTAAACCCATATGGCTACTTTGGAGCAAGTCAGCCAAGCTCGGGAAGGGAAGAGAACAGAGTGTCATGTTTGTTTGTCTCTGCTGCTTAGTGATGGCTTAAAACCCAGATGGAGGTATGCAGTGGTGAGCCTTTGCTGAAAGTTCAAAAGTGTCAGGAAGCCTGTGGCTCTGGATGAAAGCTGCTTTGCTTGCTGTGTAACTGCAGATCTGTTTGGAATTCCTGCAGAATTCCAAAGTACTTCATCATTTAAATAGAATCACAGAATACCCCGAGTTGGAAAGGACCCACACGGGTCATCGAATCCAACTCCTCAAATAAATACGATTTATTTGGCTTTGCTAATGTTTTCTTTTCATACATTTTCCTAAATTATGGTGCCTAATTGCAAACTGTAGCTTGTTTTTGTTTCCATGATTTTCCTCTGGGCGGGAATGTTATAAATCAGTGGTGATTAGTTCAATGCACACCTTGAACGTTTTCTTGCACGTTCTCCTGACACTGGGGCATGTGTTATCTTCAAACAGGTAAGGTGATAAGGGTTTTGGGCTGTGGGACCCAAGCTCGGTGATGCTTCAGGGTTATGCCACACAGTTTTGGATTATTTGAATAAAAAATTCTGTTGTGTGATTGTTGGTGACAGGATGGATTCCCAGTGCACAGAGGGGTTTGTCTGTTAATTTTTGCTCTGCTGTCTTTGTGTTCCCCTTGCTGCTGCAGGTTAATTGTTCAGTGCAGAGCCAGATCGAGTTCTCCCAAGGGCCCAAAAAGGACTGATCCCTGCTGGACTAAGGATGGGGACAGATTCATTTTCGGAGCTCACCTTAGTGACTCAAGTTTAGGGCAAATGCCATATATTGTCTTCAGGGACTGCAGTACAAAGAAAATGTGTTTGATGTGTCTAATAACAAACCTCTTAAAATAACGTTTTTTAAGACCGAAGATTCTCATGTCCATGATCCTCTTCAAGATAGCAGGATTTCTTGCATGCTTAAGTCCTCTTTCCTCTGATTGAGGGTTTCATAATAGAAAAATCCTCTTAAATAAGAAATATCATGTGAACTGGTTTTTTTTTTAATTTGTACCATCAGTTGAATATACTGGATAACAATTTGGGGGAATATACAAATTCTGAGGGAAAACAAACTACTGAAGAGTTATTTTGCTCATTAAAGTGACACTGTCACTTCAATACCTGTAGACCTTATTGCTTGTTGCTAAAATGATTCCTCTACTGCTGTGTTAACATATTAGTATCATGTGAAAGCAAATGGGTGAAAACCTCAAAAACCCATGGAAAACCATTCATAGTAACAGCAAAATAATTTCAGCCAGAATCAGTAACAGTATGAAAGCATTGCCTTTTACTGAACTGCTTTTGTGCAGTCCCCAAGGAACTGAGTTTAACTGGGCTTTGGAAAGAAATGTGTTATCATAAAGTAAACAGTCTTACCTGCTCAGATGAGGCCCCAAAGTGCAAGACATTGTTAAAATGCCCTGAGTAAATACAGTCTGCTATCAAATTGTTTCCTTTTCTGGTGCTCAGTATGCTTTTGGTGTTTTTTGCTTTAATTGGCATTAGTTTCTTATTCATAGTTAATAGAACACGTTTTGTTCAGATACCAGCTTTGTTATATATTGCTGGTTACTGAAATTCCTGCAGCTGTGCTGGGATCTTTCCAAGTGTAGAACGCCTCTTTTGTACACAGCTTTTACCTTTGGGCAAAAGGAAATCTCCACTCCCGTTCTTTTAATGAGCAAGAGGGCAAAATAATTCCTCCAAATCACTTGAAAGGGCAGGACAAAATTTTTCCATTATGATCGTTCAGTGTTTCCTGAGAACAGACTTCAAATGTTCAATTGCTAGTTTTCAGTAACTGTGAGAAAATAAAGCTGCAGTTGAAAAACAAAGGAAAAAAAGAAATGTATGAAATCAGTTTTGAAAACCAGGTGCCAGCATCTGAGTCCTTTTTGTACAGGCACACTCACAAACTCAATCCCTAGAAAAAAAAATGCTTTGATGATACACCCTGAGCAGCTAGTAAAGCTGACTGTACTGGTAATTTTTTGCATTGGATCTTGGATGTTCAGGCTCTTCTTTAGACAAAGTATCCTCCCATCAAAGCTTCTGAATTGGCTCTATGAATGTTCTTTACAACATCCTTATAATACAATACTGCACAGAAGTAGGAACTCACTCCTCTGCTCCTCTGAGAGGTTTTGGCTCAGTCAGGCAGCTGGAGGAGAATATTTGTGTAATTCACTGAAGTTTCACTGAATAGAAAACCCATTTCCTACATGAAGGTTCTAAAAGAGTGTGGTCTTTTATGGAGAGTGAGTAAATGACATAAATATTGAGAGTGGGTAAATGAGATTAATCCCAGTAGTCCTGTAAGAGGATTCTCAAGCAAAGTCAGTAGGTCCTGCAGGTGCTTTACTTGAACATTCCCAGGCATAAAAAGGTTAAATGTAGCCCCCAGTTAACTAGGTTTATGACTCTCATAACTTAAAAAACATTAAAATAAGAATAACCTTTATGGTAAGGGATGTCCAGCACACAAATGGGTTGTCCTGGGAGGTTGTGAAGGTGCCATCCATTCAAAACCTGGCTGGAAACAATCCCGGAGAACCTGCTGTGGCTGCCCCTGCACCGTGCAAGGGCCTGGGCTGGAGTTCTCCTGAGGTCCCTGCCAGCCTCAGCCCTCTTGTGTCTCAGTGATTAATTGGACTCAGCAAAAGCTTATTTGCTTATGTGATCTGAGAGTTATAGTTTCTGGATTTGTAATGTAATCTGTAATAGTCTCTAGGCATAAACCACCATAATTTCTGCTTATTTTCTAATTTAAACTAAATGCTTGTGCATTCTCTTCAGGTTTTGCCTTATGAAAGCAGAACAAAATGTGACCTTCCTGTATGTTTTTAAAACTCCTGTAGTAAAATAGGTTCTTACATCCCTTTTGGAGATACGCAATTGGAATGTCGTTATCAAATATAGGATACTGAAAGATAAGTATAAATACACTTAATTCCATACTAATTCATAGTCTTCATTTGTTGCTGGGTTTTTCAGTATCTTACATTAAAAAAAAAAAAAAAAAGCACAACTCAGAATTGGAAAGCCTGATCCTGATTTCTATCTGACTTGTTTTAAATTGATAATTTCCCCTCAAGTTTCTTGCTGACCCTTTCCCTCTTCTCAGACCTGCAGCTTCTCCCCAGCTACCCAGCCCAGGAGCACTCGCTGTCCAGCTTCTCCTGAGTCCTGAACCTGCCTGTGGGGCACCTGGTTCTTCTGTCACCAGCTTTTCCTGCCTTGCTTTAGTCCCCACACCCCCAGTTCAGTGCAGCCAGTGCCCCAGGCACGCCCTGCAGAAGGAACTGCCCCCGGCTTCCCACAGTGTGGCCACAACATCCCTGCAGGAGGACACAGGCCAAACCCCTGGATTTCAGAGGGGGCTAACACAATCCACAGCAGCATCTGGCAAAGGAGAAATACCGACTCCAGCCCAGTTAGTGGCCCAGAGGCTGGATGCTCTGACAGGGTGAGGTATCCATGTGTGATGGAAGCCACGGGGTCAGCACCGTTTGCTCACAGAAATGATGAGTGCCTGGATCTCTGGTTGGACTTTGGCTTTCTCCAAAACAAAAATTACCCTGTGGGAGCCCAGTCCATCACTGAGATGGGTGTTCATGTACAACACAGCAGCCACTTTGGTTACATCAAAAGTGGGATCCTTCACTTGAGATTCCCACAAAACATCCGTTCAGCAGAAAATGCTGTTTGCTCTGATTAAGTGTAACTAAACCAAAATCTTACTGGGGCAAAAGCAAATCTTTAATGATCCCTTTGAGGAGTGAAGGACAGTGCTGTCATTAGATGGCAGCATCTTGGGACCAAAGCTGAGAGAACCAGTTCAAGTGCACCACTTGAAATACCACACTGACTTTACAGCTCGTTTCCCTGCTTGTGTCTGGTGGAAATGGTAAACTCAGGGCTAGTTTACCATCTGCCACATGGAATATCAGGCACCAGATTTGATCTCAGTTCTTGTCATCCTGATTTTGTCACAGAGCTGGAATTACTGTGGGCATATCGTACAAATGCTGTGAGTTACACATCCCCTTAACCTCCCTGACCGTCCAGCAGCAGTTTAACCATAGCCTGAGAAGAGCTGTCAGTGACAAAGCTGACCTGCTGAAGAAGAAAAACAAGCAAAATGGACTATCAAGACATTAGAGGAATAGTTTTAAAGGATTCTAAACAAAGAGGAAATGCAAGATAAATAAAAGAGAATGCATTTAAACTGTAACCAGAACCTTAACTCGTACAAACAATCTGAACAATATGAGAGCTTAAAACAATAAGAAACTAGCTGATAACAAGTTATTCATTGTCTAAAGGAGTTTCAGTGTGCAATCAACAGATTTATGCCTTAGAGAAGTCCAGATACTACCTTCCCTGTTGTATGCTAAATTCAGAGTCCTGATTTCATTCTGACACCCGCAAGAATTTAAATAGTGTATCATTTCTAACAAGGTAATATTCAAAGTTGATTTTAAAGTGGTGGTTTGGATTTTCCACTGTAGCATGCAGGGAGTGGAACAAAACTGAATCATGTCATGCAAGGACTGTCTGGAGCCATTTTATTGTTTCTCTGTGTTGATCCTTCTTTTATTTATGACACTTGAATTTTTTAATATTCCTGCTGAATAAGTATAATTTTGTGAGTAATTTTGTTGCTGGATTTGATCTGCTTAAGCACCATCTCTTTCCTTTTCAGTTACCAACTATTAAAAAATACCTTTGCTATTTTGGTTATGGTAAGTAGGAGGTTTTTTGGGTTTTTTCCTTCAAAATTTTCAGGTGCATAATTCTTTCTGCCAGTGTGGAGAAACCCTTATGATTCCTTTCCTGTATGCTGAAAGATTTTAGCCTGTGTTAACAAATTGTTTTCTGTACAAACCAAAGCAAATCTGAAGTCAGGGGACTGTGTGGACAGGTGGATGTTACTCATTGTTGGTCTCACTGTTCATATATTCAGGTATTGTACGTGGTGTGTGTCCAAAGTGTGAACTCTCCAAGACAGGAACCAAATTGCTTTTATAGTTTTGATTCTGGTTAAAACTGAGGATCTGATTAACGATTACTGTCCCCAAGAATTCTCACAACACATCTGAATGATTGCTATGTTTTTGAGGTATCCTTCTTAATTTGTGGAATAATTACTGGCAGCCTTGTACAGGAGTACTGGAATATCTGTCACAGTGTTATGCCTCATGAGAGTGCAGAGACTGTGCTACCTATCTTGGGAAATGGACTCAAGTAACCCTGACTGCTGGTGATTGTTAAGAGTTCAGATATATCCAGTCATTTTTATCAGAAATATGTGACTTAATTTTCCTGGTGTCAGTTGTCAAGCTGTATTTCTTTCAACATAGTTACCGGCTCTATCTTTAAAGTGTTGCTGTGCTTCTTTGAGATTTTAGTACTAAAACTGCAATTATAATCTTTATGCCTTCATCAGGGAAGACGTCAGTAATGCCTTGATAGAAGCTGAAATTCCACAGAATAACAGAGAAAACTCACTTAACTGGGAGCTCTAAACCAGCCTGAGCTGCGGGCAGGGTTTTTGTACTGTGGCTTGCAGCGTTCATCTCTCCAGGGCTGCCCTCTCTCAGGAAAAACCATCCAGGAGGGAGCCTCCCCCTCGCCTCCCACCGTCCCTGGGTGTGGGGAGATCGCTCCACCCTCGAATTGGAAAAAAAAAAAAAAAAAAAGCTGCGTTTTTAGGGTGCTGAAGGTGCGAGAGGCTGCCAAGCAAACACTGCATTTCCCTCACGGAGCACAGCCGAGCTGAGGGTATTTCAGCACTGCTGGTCCTGCAGGAGGAGGAATCCTGCAGCTTCCACAGCTGGGTTCTACCACGGATAGAGGCACAGCCGCAGTGGGAGGAGGAAGGAGACGATGGGCAAAGAGGGGCAGAGATTGCTCTAAGACATATTCTTGCTAATCCCAGTTCCCACATTCACTCTGCAGCGCCAAACTTTCTTCTAAGCAAAACTTTTTTTCCTGGACTGTTGCTGGAAAGCAGAAGCAGGGAGAGTTCGCTCACACTTCTGTTGGACACAGCAAACTTCTCCTTTTATTCCTGAATATTATTTACATATAATACAACATTATTTTTGCTACTGGGAGAAAAAAATGGATGCATTCAGAGCATTTGAGAATGAGTCGCTCTTGCCCAGTTCCTCTGGTCCTGCCAGCTGGGATCCCTTCCGTCGTCCCTTGGACTCCATCCAGCCCTGGCACTTCAGGCTTCTGGCAGCAGTAATGTTGGTGGTGACCTCCCTGTCGCTTGCTGAGAACCTGGCTGTGATCCTGGTAACTTTTAAGTTCAAGCAATTGAGACAACCTGTCAATTATGTTATAGTCAATTTGTCTGTGGCTGATTTCCTGGTCTCACTGACTGGTGGCACCATCAGCTTTCTAACAAATCTGAGAGGTTATTTTTATATGGGATACTGGGCTTGTGTACTGGAAGGATTTGCTGTCACATTTTTTGGTAAGCTTGACTGTGTTTGTAGTTGTGTGTTGTTTTCCCCCAACTTCCTTCAATGTATTTTACTGCAGCTCCCCAAGTCACTGCCTCTGCATGCCTTTGAATTCACTGGTGCTTTCCTCAGATATTCTGTACTGGAACATGTGCAAGGGAAAAATGTCTCTCTCTCTCTGTGTCACATACATGGCCTGTCCCATGTACACTGGTCATTGAATGTGTTTGATATAATGCAGGAAAGCTTGCCAGTAGAATAACAGTGTTGTGGGGTTTATGGTAAAACAATTTCAGGGGGAAAAATCCCTATCCATAACTATTTTGAATATTTGCATTTAGGTGTGTGCATATATGGGTGAATAACAGAGAAAAAGAGTGAGTGGCTGCCCATAAACTGTGGAAGATCTCAGGGCACAGAAATCTCTTACACTCCCTACCCTGCAGCAGTTCTGAGGAGCAGACACACACCTGTAACAGCCACTGCACACACCTACAGCTTTTTGTGATTTTTTTTCTCATTCCTTTGTTCACTAACTACGAAAAAGTATTAGAAGTACTGTAAAAGGAAAAATCATCACCATGTAGTTCCCTGTGTAAATACAACTCTGCAGAATAATGGGAAATCAGTTTAAAATGGGACATCTACTTGAGACAGACACTCCTTCCTGCCTCCCACCCCTGTTTCTGAAGCTGCATAAAGACAGCCAGTAATGCTCCTCACTGCCCTAAATCCCACACAGTGCTGATCCTCAGCCTGAAAAGGAGCCCCACAGCTGCTCTCCACCTGTCTGAGCTGCACAGAGGGAATGTCAGTGAGGGACAGCGTTACCAAACCAGTTTGTGGCACGTAAGCTATTGAGGCTATTTCAAGATTTTGGTGGCCAACCAGGTGATATGTGCCTAATAAACTGATAATTTGATGTTGTGGGCAGCTCTCTTTAGGTTTGAGTTTTCTGACAGTCTGAAATATGACATTTTTTGTAAAGATAGCCTTTTGAAGATATCTCTTAAATGGTTAATTTGGATGGTACACATAATTTGCAGCTTTTCAGAGTAGAACCAAATGAAAAATTAAAGTCATAGTCACTTAACTGGCCCAATTAGCTGCTTGGTTTTGTAGCCATTATACTGTAGACTGACAAACTCCACAGATACGAAATTCTTATGCTCTTAATTAATATTAGAATAAAGCACATAAATTGCACATCCTTTCATAACTCGGGTCAATAGAAAAGGTGTCTAATGTGGTGGGGGGTCAGACACTGAAACTGGCTGCCCAGAGTGGTTGTGGAATCTCCATCTCTGGAGACATTCAGAGCCCAGCTGGACTTGGTCCTGGACCACCCGGTATGTGGACCGTGCTTGAGTGGGGAGCGGGGATGGTGACCCCCAGAGATGCCTTTCAACCCAGACAGTTCTGTGATTCTGTGATGTGGGATGGTGTTTGCATTTCGGTGAATCTGCTCGACTTTCGATGCTGTCTTGTTGTTGCAGGCATTGTTGCTCTCTGGTCTCTTGCTCTGCTGGCCTTTGAGCGGTACGTTGTGATCTGCCGCCCCTCGGGGAACCTGCGCCTGGAGGGCAGACACGCAGCCCTGGGCATCGTCTGCGTGTGGGCCTTTTCCTTCGTCTGGACCATTCCACCAACAATGGGCTGGAGCAGTTACACCACCAGTAAGATTGGAACTACTTGTGAGCTTAACTGGTAAGGCCACTCTCACATTTCTCGTGGAAATAACCACCCCTATACCTTGTGCTTTTTGTCAGGAGTCAAAGAGGACAAAGAGACAGATTTTTTTCAGAAGACTGGACAAAGCCCTGAGCAAGCTGGTCTGTCCCCACAGCTGGCTCCACTTGGAGCAGGAGGTTGGACTACATGTCCCTTCCCACCTGATGAGCCCCACAGTTCTGGGGGACTGACCTGTGGCCATAGGATCCTGTCCTAGCTCGGGGCAGGGAAATAGCACAGGACTCCTATCTGGTGATGCAGCTAGAGTTGTAAAGGGGCACTTGGAATAAAAGCAGTTGACAAAAATATTAGTGACAGCTTTGAAGAGCAAAATTACTACTTCAAGAAAATAATAACATCAAGTATTAGTAATACATACACAGTCTATTTTGTATTTTATACAGGTACTCAGGAGCTTATGCTGACCAGACGTACATTATTGTGTTCTTCACCACCTGTTTTATAGTGCCTTTATTGGTGATTTTGGTATCCTACGGAAAACTGGTGCAGAAGCTAAAAAAGGTAAGAAGAAGCACTTAAAAGTAAACTTTTAAAATGTTTATGTTTGGGATTTTTAAGTTTGGCTTTCTATAAAGATCAGACGTAAGCAGATCAGAGTTGCAGGCAGCAAACACACTCAGTTACATCCCTTGTTATATAATTATCCCTACACACAGAAATGCATGCCATGGGTAGAAGTGGTTTTTCAAAGTGTGCCATTTACATCACTTATCAGAGCATCTTATTAGTCAAACATCATACAAGTGAAAGAATGTCTGCCTCGTAAATAAAGAAATTGAATGACCAAGTATTGGTTTATTCACAATTGTACTTCAATTCAGTGACATTTCTTAAGACTCAAACCAGGCAAATCGGAATGTAGCTTAAAATGATGGCAGCTGTAAATTTTAAGAGCGCTGGCTACTGGTTTGTAACAATTATATGCAGAGGGAGACGTAGGATTTGTAAATAATGCAGTGCTGTTTAGTAAATAAAATATTAGATTGTCCAGGAATATTTTAAAGGCTTGAGAAATGCTTTTGAATTTTATTTAATGGTTATGTTCACCTGATTCAAAGAAGAAGCTGCAAAAAGTGAAAAAGAAGACAATAGAATAGGAAAATTCGTATCTAGAAATGGATTTTGGGACAGTATTTTGGGACGATATTAATGTTTCTATTTACTGCAAAGCTGCCTTGCCTTATTGCTTCAGTAATAAATTCAGTGAATTTCTTCGATTTACTGATGTTTTGAAAGTATTTGGGATAGTCAAATTTATTGTATTTATTTTGAGTGTTGTTCTTTCTAAGTAAAATGAAACCAAAGGGAACTTTGGGTAACATTGTGATTCTTCTGAAAGGACTTTTCTTGATTTCCTCACGGATTCTTTCAGGGAAGAGAAGGTTGAATGGCTGGGAGAAGCAGATTTCAGAATTAAACACAAGGGGTGGGATGTGGATGGCGGGGGGGCAGCCAGTGACTGCCAGGGAGGGGGGCCCTGCAGAGCAGGATACAGAGGTGCCTGAAGAAAATCATTGCTGAGGACTCAGGCTCCCTAGGAGAATTTGTAAAACTATGGTTCTGTTATTCTGAATATCCAGAATTTCTGTCAGTATTTTATTTCACCTGTCCTGCCCTACCTGCCGAGGAAATGGGATGAAGGGGGAGCACAGGGGGCCAGCTCAATGTGGGGGGAAGGGACAGCCCGGAGCAGCCCCCTCAATCTCCTACTCCTGTCAGGGACACAGGGCTCTCCCTGAGGACCCAGGGGGACAGGGACACCTCCAGGAGACTCTTCCTGGTAGGGGAACCCATATGGGATGGCCTGGGACATTACCCCAACAGAGGGGGTGCAAAGGACAGTGAGACCACTTGCATCCAGCCCCATCATGGGACTGCCAGAGCAGTGGCTGATCTGTTACTCAGGAGGTGCTTTAGGAGGTGCACAGAAAGGACCATTTCCTTCCTCTTGAAAGTCTGCAAGTGAAAAAAAAGAAGGTGAGATGGGGAGCAAAGGAGGCACTGTTGGAAAATCTCACCGTCAGTCACAGAAGACATCATGAATGGCCCATTCTGCCATTTGAGTCGAGTCAGGATGTCTCCTGGAAGGCTGATCAGTGCCACATAGTGTGTGTCAGCATGGCCTGGAGCCACTCCGGTGTGATCTCACTAGACTGTCTTTCTCGCTCCTCTCTCTGTTATCCAGAAAAAATAGCAGTGTTATTAAAAAAATCACACTTCTGGGTAAGTTGTGTGTTTCACACTTCCCTCGCAGCTCAGTGACCTGGTGGATGGCACAGCCAGGGAACAGGGGTGCCCTCAGGGGGCCACATTACAGGTGGCGTAGTCGTAACCGTCTGGTTTACGTCAGTCCTGGCCTTTGGCTCTGAAAAGCCAATACCTGCAACATAATCTGTAAATCTATAATGAATTACCATATGGCCATATCTCACAGCTTAACTCATTTTCAAAAATCTGACTGCAACGAACAGAGAGAGGCCCAGGCACCAGAACTGGTGTCTTGGTCTTCCCAACCATCCCTCTTCCCAGATTTTGGCTGCCAATGTCCTGTGGTTGCCACAATGCAGACTTGGTCCCGAGTGGCACAGTCCTGTCTTAGTAAAGTCTGCCAGTCTCTTAGTCCCTGCAACCCCAGCTTTATAGAGCCAATAGTAGCTTTCACTGCAACTGCAAAGTTGATGGAAGAAATTCATTTTCAGGAAATGATCAAATTAACAGTTTAGCGCAGAGGTAAATTATTTTGGCAGCATTTCCTTTGTTTGGAAGGTAAAGCACCAGTACGTGGTTCCTTACCAGTTTTTAGACAGAAAGGGAAAACCATAGCTGAGAAAAAGGCCAGGCTGGCATGAGACAAAGATGAAACAGTTGAAAGTGCAGTCAGGGAGATTGTGTTCCTTCCCCAGGGTGATTGTACTTCTGCTGAAAGAGAGGCTGGGCTGCTCTCTGTGTAGGTGCAGCATGTGTGAAATAATGCTGTAGAAATGTCATATATTGACTGCGAAAATCTTAGCCTTGCTCAAAACCTAACACAGCCTTCACTGATGCCTCAGAACTTGTAGCTGTTATAGCAGTTCGTTATTGTTACTGTTATTATTATTATATAACAACATAGTACATATGTTATATATGTTTTATATAAATGTTATATAACAACGACATAAAAAGCCAACATGAATTGCAACTTTCTACAGGGATGAGGACTCCGCCCTCCCCAGGAGGTGCTTCTATACCTATTTCGGTACTAAATATGATGAATTCTCCAAGTGCAGCTCAAGGGTTATTGGGGGAAATGTCTCCATAGAGAGCTAACATTACTGCAGGAAGTTAAAAGGCCAAAAATCTTACTTTATTAGCATGTATTATTTTAAGACCTGGCATCAGTTTCTTCTAGAGCCATACAGAGTTATCATTAATTACTTCCCATATAAACTGACATTACATTACAGTGCCTTGTTTCACTAAGTCATCAGAAACAAAACAAGGATGTTTCCCAGAAAGATATTGTTTTTGACATCACATAATCACTGTATCAACATCTCTGCCCAGGCTGCTTGCATGATCAGTGAGGGGAAGAGGGAGAGCCTTCCTACGAAATGCCCCAATTCCCCTTTAATTCTGGTGTCATCACATCGTAGAGGCTCTTCTGGTGAAGGCCATAAAGCGCGAGTGAACCAGACAGACTCCTCTAGTGTGACTGTTCCCCAGGGTGAGTGGGTTGCCCAGCCTGAGCAGTGCTGTCCGTACCAACCCATATCAATCACCTACTTGTCTGCAAAGGCTTCATGGACTAGAAACTTCTGGAATCCAGCTCACTATCTGCTCATGAGTCACCACGATGTCCTTCTTTTTCACTTTGACAATAAAAATAAAACAATACTTCAGCAAAGGAGAGTTTACTACTGCCAGTATAGGGTCAATCCTGTCCCTGAGCAGGAACTGTTGACACCCTGTGGTCAGTAACAGCCTCCTCTTGTGCTGTGCTGCCACGTTTGGGAAGCGCAGGTCTCTCCTCCCTGCATGGCAGGTCCCTGCCTTGCTCACCAAAGTCGCTCTTGGAGGCCTTGTTCTTTGTTTTCTAGAATCTTTTATCTCTTCTTTAAAGGTGTCAGAAACACAGGGCAGGCTCAGAACTACCAGGAGACCGGAAAGACAAGTGACCAGAATGGTGGTGGTTATGATCGTTGCTTTTCTGATCTGCTGGATGCCGTACGCCGTCTTCTCCATCCTCGTCACTGCAGACCCCTCCATTGAGCTGGACCCTTGTCTGGCAGCAATCCCAGCTTTCTTTTCCAAAACAGCTACTGTTTATAATCCAATTATTTATGTCTTTATGAACAAACAGGTACTGTATCTTCTCAAAATGTCTTTAACACTCGTATTTTGCTATTTTATCTTTCTTTATAGTGAATTATTTCTACCAGTTCTGTCCCTTAGATGTGGTTAATTACAAGCAGAAGAGGAAAATAGTTTGGGTCTTTTTAGAACATCATTAGGTTTAGAGTTCTTCATGGTGGCATGGGGAAATACATTTTATAGGGTTATTTCTTTATATTCTCTACTGATTCGTGAAATAATTTCTAAGAGTTTTAGCTAACACACAGACTGATTTATAGAACTATTTTAAAATTTCTCATGTGTTTTGACTGACCTCCTGTTTTTTTCACCTTTCTTAGTTCAGGAAGTGTCTGATTCAAATGTTCAGTTGCAATGCCACGGGAATCGCAGAGTCCAACACGAACCCAACTTCAGAGAGAGCAGTGCTAACCCCGGACAGGGGAGGCAGCCAGATGTCCACCGTAGCAGTTCATAGCACCTCTTCTGAAAGGAAAATTGGAGATGAACGTGGAAATTGCCAATCCTTTGCTCATTTGTCATCCTCGGAAAACAAAATTCATCCCATGTAGAGTGGGGGATATGATCATTAACGCAGTGCTGAAGTGTATTTCAGTTCTAACAGTCATCTAATATATAAATATGTTGTCCTTGGGGACATTATACTCCTGTGGGCACTGGAGGTTCCAGCTCCTCAGTGCATGTAGGAGCTCCCTGGCTCTGCAGGTGCAAACGCCCACCCAGAAAGTGAGTCCCTTCCTCGTCTGTGTTCCCCTTTCCAATCCACAGCAGGCAGTGGCACCACACTGCTGTTCTCCTGTGAGGAGCAGCTGTGCCTCTGTCTCTCCCATCCTTAAATTCCTTTTAATTGAGCTATTGATCCTGGCACAAATTACTGACTCCTCTGCTTTCAGAAGCAAGGAGTACAACATAAGTACACTTTCTGTAAACAGTGAAGAAGAATGGAAGTTGCCAGTTGTCCATCTCAGATTAATTCACACGATGCTGTGCAGCAAAATACTTGGCTTTAGTGGAACGTCACTTGAACATGCAAAGCCAAACTAGGCTCTGAGTGTAATAAAGACAGACTTCTGTGTTAAACAGCCTTTGGGATCATTGTATAAAATGTTGCTAAGAACTGGCATATCAGATTTTTAATTCTATACAAGATCTACATTTATTGAATGCATTTTAGAAGAAAAGGCAATGGCTGACTGTATTTAAATACTTTAATATGGAAAACCATTATTTCTAGAGAAGATATTCCTACAATACCAGTTGAAACAAATGTTGCTCCACAGTGGTATAGAGAAGCTACAGTAACTCTGTCCTGTACAGGCCTTACAAAAGAAATGGGATATGGAATGAATCATCCATGGTTCAGTTTTGCTTCAACAAAATTAGAATTATTCAGGCAGGAGTGTATCTGACATCCAAGACAAACATGTTACAGCAGGTACCTGCTTAGGTTACCGCTGATGGTTTTTTATTTCATCAAATACATAAGAATTATTCAGTAAGATCTTCCTGTTAAAAGATCCTCTGTAGGTAAAACGTGATCCCTGCAGGAGGTGCATTTCTGTGGTGCTTTCCCTTAACACTCTGTGGGGGCAGTTTGTTTGGCCCTCCTCTTGTTCCTGTTTCCCAGCTCCCCACTGTGCCTCCTCTCCCAGGGGGCAGCTCTGCCTGTTTTTCACCCAGGCCTCAGCACCCTTCACCCTGGAGGTGAAGATACTTGACAGTTCCTTTTTTAAAAGAAATTTAGTTGCAAGACATAGACAGCTCACTTGTAACATTTTAAACAGATAATTTTTAATAAGCAGTTTTTGTATGTTGTGACCTTCCTCTTAATTCATCCTGGACTGAAATTTACTTTGAATTTGATCCTTTTCTTGTGTTCTGAGTAGAAGAACGTTCAGGTTCAAATGCCCTGATTTCATTTCGGAGTGGTAAGATCCAAAAGAGGTGAGTTACTCTACGACCTGCTCATGTGAGAACTCACTGCAAAAGACTTTACAATCTTCCTATTCATCTCACGAAATTTCATTTGGTGACTGCCTTTTACAGCGTCATTTTGGCAGGGCTCAGTCTTAAACCCAAATGTTGATCCTTACTCTGGCAGCCACATTCTTTACCATCAATCCTGGGGGATCTAGAGCAGAAAAATGAACAAATCTATATGCCTCTTTTAAATGTTTTGGAAATATTGTGAGACAGGAAGGGTAAGGTATTCAGTTATTATTGTATGCACCTTTTTGTGCTCATTAGTCTGTTATAACAGTCAGATACGATTTGAAAGTGAAAATTCTTGCATTTAAGACTCTGATTTTCTCTTTCAAGGATATGTTGACCTAGGTTAATCACATGTTAATGGTATTGGATATATTAAATCATGAAGAATTGGCAGAAGTGCTAGTGTTTAATTAAAAGCACCAGAATTACTTTATCTCCTGAGAAGGTGAGGATATGTAAAGTACAGCTCTGTAGTACCAAATAAAGCAGCAAAACTTAAGTAAGGGCAATGAAAAACACGATGTAAAAAATGCAGAGGAAACCATAGAAAACAGCGACTTAACATCTGATTGCTGGCTGTGTCATCCTCAGTGAGGGTCACTCAGGATGAAGTGGTACTTGTACAACGTTTCACCAAGGAAAACCTGCTTTGCTTCTGTAAATTAGTTGAGGACAGCGGTTTGTAAAGACAGTCAGTGTCTCCAGCTAACACAAGTGGGTCCCCACCCTCTAAATGCAGTCGCAGCCAGTGCAGGGTGAGCCGGGGGTCACTGCACTGCCGAGCAGGGCAGGGGGACACTGCCACCAGCCGTGAATTACTGCTCTCAAACAATACAGGGCAGGGCATTGATAGAGGACCCTCAGGGCACTGCTCACATTCCCCCACAGGGCAGACAAATAGCTTTGGCTTTTGTATAAGGGAAAGGGAGAAGCACAGCACAAAAGGAACAAACCAGGAATCCTCAGAGGGAGAGAGCATACAGAATAAACTGAAAAGTCATGACACTAAGCCCTGTTTCCTTTTGCCCCGTCATAGGCAAGAGCTAGAAAGACAAGGCAGGATTTTAACCTCAGGTCCAGGGGACCCCATGCCCATCCAGCACTTGCCTCACAGACACCTGAACTCCTGCAGAGATGAAAGTTCTAGTGGCATTTTGTTTTCTGGGCAAAAAACTAATTGCCATATACCTTTATTTTAATGGGAAACAGTTCTGAGATAACAAAATTAAAGTTGGAAGATAAACGTTGTTTTAATAAGGTTATTAAAGTTGGAAGATAAAAAGAAAACCTGGGGAAAAAAAGCAAACTATTTTCCTGTGCAGTATTAGAGGCTTCAAATTGTTCCTGTTCTCTGGATGTCAGTCAAGCACTGGCACTACTTTTGTTACAGAGAATTCTTTGTTGAGGTGTTAGTTTTTTAAAGGGTATTGTAACCATTTTCTTACTGTTGGCATTCAACTGTTCTGCTGTTATGCCAACCATTAATTAAAGATATGACATCAGTATTTAGACATACAGAAGACAAAAAGTGTTTACAGACTTCACTGTCAAAGAGAAGCATTATACAGATCCAAAATAGCACTGAAGACAATAGATAATTACAAAAAAACCCAAATTAAATATGTGTTAAAGATGGTAACACTTGCACTCAGTGACAAGGATAAAAACAAATGAGGATTAGTTAGAACAAAAAATATGGAGACTTTTGCTTGTGAACTTCTCCATGCACTGCAACAGGTGGTGTGGACATCAAAGAGATGTGACTAAAATAAAATAGAGGGTATGATTACATGAGATAAGGCAACATAGTAGTAGTGGCCAGAGAAAAAAATAAGATTAGAAGGAATAATATTAATTTTGGACATGGACAAAATATTTGTGCCAAGGTGAAATGAAGATGATTCCTCATGTCAGAGGAGACAGTTTTGCCATTGACAAAACAGGATTGTGGGAGGAAGAAGGAGTAGCAGCAGTGCCAATCACAGAAGAGATGGTCAGACTTACAGCTCTGGACACACAGCTTTGAAAATCATTGTGAAACACTCAGAAAGAGAGACTGGCTGAAACACAGGACTAGGAAGGCTGGAGATACGTTGGAATTAGAAAGCTGGACTAGCATGCTGTCAGTGAGGGCAGTAGAAGGAATCCACAGGAGTGAAAGCAGTTGGCCAGGTTATGCAGGAAAAAGTGGATTGAACCTTAGAGGATGGTGAGATAAGGAGGAAGGTTCATGTCCTGAGTGACTGGCCAAGGAGTATTATCATAAGGAAATCAGTGTTTAGTAGTGTGAGATGCAGTGCAGGATGTTAGGATGAGGGCTATAAGCAGTACCACAAAAACAAGTGGAAAACATAATCTGGAGAATCAGGTTTACAGGTGTAAATAGGTGTTTGCTGAGAAGAAATTTCTCAGGGTGAAACACATGAAATCCTGAGAGAAGAGAGTATAGTCTGAGCCACAGAAGGAGAACGTGGTGCCACTGACTGAAGAGTGTCAAAGAAATAAGGTGATGGCTGGGGAGGGTGCAGGGAGCTCAGCAGCTTTCCAGAGAGAACCAGCTTTGCACTGTCCAGGGAAGGAAACAGAGATGGAAGAGAAACTGCATATGAGAGAAACAGGGATAAGCAGCATTCCTTCAGTCTGCCAGGATCAGTGGGACCAGTATGAACATATCAGTAGCTTATTTCAACAGAGAAGTTCA
>JAYRBT010000178.1:36173038-36201203 GCA_036023395.1 Myiotriccus ornatus
ACTTTTATTCCCAGTGTAAAGCTCTGTCTTGAAGGTTTCTGGAGAGCCAGCTCATGTCCAGTTCCACATGGAGGTCAAGGCCTGACTGCCACTGTTGAGACTGGAATCATTCTCCTTTCATACCAGCCTCTCTGGCAACTTTAATAATTACATTTATGGTTGTCTTATATCATCTTGCCACCCTGTCACACAAACACTGACATCCCCAAGCACAGACATACAAATACAGGCTGCAACAGGGTGATATGAAAATTAGCAGCTCAGGACAAATAGGAAATTAATATTAGAGTCCAATTAGTCTTGATTTCATTTGGAAAAAGAATTAATTAGTCTTAATAGGACCACAGAGGCATCTCAGATGTTTTCTTTCCATCAAGCAACGCCTGCATTGAACAATTAACAAATCATTCTCGTAAAACATGAGGTTCCAGCAGTATTTGTCACTGTCCATAACACTGATATTTTTCAGACCCTCACAAGTGTTTTCTGTTAAGGACCAGATTTTCTTTGGTTTATTAATATGAGAACTCCCATAACTGTGAGCAAAGGCATTTTCTTGAAGAAGGTATTTACCTTCTGCACGTACAAACACATGGGTTTTTGTAAACATTGATCAATTCTCCGGCATTAACATTCTGTGTCTGTTATGAGTTCCTGTCTCTATAAGAGGTTCCCATCTTTGATACAAACAAGGAATAACAGGATCATGGGGTGTTTTCCTGTTAAAATATCTTCAGTAATGCTTTTCAGGAGGAGGGGGATACCTTCTTTTCCTGCCTGTAGGTCAGAGAGTACATTTTAAAATGTGTAAACACATTGTCAGAGTGGGACAACCAAGCAGTATCAGCCTGGGCATGAAGTGCTACAGGATTCCCAGGAGATGATTGTTAAAGTCTTTCAATGTAAGACAATAAAAAATTTTTAGAACTGCAAGCAAAAAAATGGGTGGGGGAGTGGGCTCTTCTTTTTCTTAGGAGTTGTGCACAGTGACTGAAGAGACACCTCTTGCATTGTGTGGTAAGAGCATGAAAATTTTACCATATACAAAAAGTAATTTAGGAAATGGGTGGTTTTAAGACCTCAAGATTTCGTGCCTAAAAGGTGTGAATGCCGCCAGAGCCAATTTGCTCACACTTACTGTGAACTAATAAAAAGCAACTTGTGTCCTTGAATTTTTGTTTTGCCACCAAGAATACACCTAGAAATCACATTTCTTTAGAAAAATGGTTTTCCAGCATTGCCTCTAATTTGCAAAGTAGCAACGTAACACTGCGCTGTTCTTCTGCTTTGGCATAATTTATTGCATTTTAATGATTAAACCTCGACGAAGTACCTGCTCTTCCTATAAACCTCCCATGACACTGGGGGATAACTGCTTTGTGGTTTTGCTTAAAAATGTCAGTATTCCTCCATCAGTTTAGTTGTTTGTAATGGAAATAGCTTTATATTTATATATATATATATAAATTATGGTTGTCATAAGAGCTACTGTTGCGTTGTGAGGTCATGCTGGTTCCTTTGGGATGATGGTGAGAAAGGCACTAATGCTCAAGCCTGGCTAAGTGGGTCACTGAGTGAAAACCAGAAATTATGGAAAGGTAATAGCAATCTTGGGAACCCTTGTGATGCTGGAAACCTCAGATGTTTCAGCATGGAATCACCATCTCCGGACTCCAAAGTCCTCTGCAGTGGCCCACAGAGGTGTTCTGCATTTACACTTGTGCCAGTGCTTTCTTGTGGAAAAACAAACAAGTCTTTTCTCAAAGCTGTATATTGTCAAGAAAAAACAAAACCAAAAAAAACCTAAGTGGACTTTGGGTAAAAAAAACAAAAAGCTTTCAAAATCAGTTATGTCAGTAAGAGATAAAATGCTGACGTTTAAAAGTAGACTGTCCAGGCTATTTTCCCTAGCCCCAAATCTAGAGAAAGAATGCATTTTAAAATGTCACAAGATCAGCTCACCTTAGCACCCACCAGCAGGGGAAAAGGTAAGAACTTAGACACTGAGTGATGTGTTGGTGCCCTTTAAAAAGTGTTCGTGTTCTTGCTCTGCCAACAGACAGCAAGCACACCTTCTCTGGGGAGTCCTTACTGCTTATTGAAGATAGGGATGTCTTGATATGCAGATTTGGATTCTCCTAAAATCCATGTACTGCAGAGCACTCCTAGATACCTACCTGCTCACAGTGTAGGGGCATGGAGAGGGACAGAAATTTTTATTTAAGACCAGCTCTACCACAAACTTGTCATAAATCAGATTATTCCAGCGTAGCTCTGATGGAGATTAACCTCTACATCAACCATTTCCATCTCATCATAAACATGCTGCTCATTTTGCAAATATTTTTGCCTTCTTTTTGGTAAGAAATGCACTTAACCACATGTTCTTTCACTTTTGAGTAACAAGACCTTGCCCTTGCCCACACTGAATCTTTACTGCCAATGCCTCTGAAAACAAAAATACATCTAGCAATGAAAACATGTCTGAGAAATACATTTCTCTCTGTTTCTGACTTTAGATGAAATACTAATTCCTGCTTTTATATTGCTTCCTGCTTTCTTCCATTTACTTCTCCGGGCTCAGAGCAACGGCTCCAAAATAAAACACTTCTGATGCTTTCCCTCAGCTTGCTCTTACCTGCTCAGAGGAGACCTTTTCTCCCAGCAAATGCACTTAAAAAGGACAGAAGATTTTGATCTTCTGTGATGAGGTGACTTAGCCTAAGTAGGTTTTAGACAAGTGTGCTCAGAGTCTCCATAACATTCCTCTACCACTATTCCAGTCTGAGTGTTCCTCCAGATATACCCAGGGCAGACAAGTTTTTTCACAGCATAACTAGAGGAATAGTATGAATATTCATTGTCTAAAACCTCTTGTTTAATTATGACCTCAGTGAAAATGATTATCCAAGAAAACAGAGTCATGAGCATTAACAATAATTCTCACCTCAATTATTGAGAAATATTATTGTAAATGATTGGTGAAGAGAAGATTCCTAGAAAATTTATGATAATGTTCTTTATTATAATACTTTGTGTTATGGATTATACTATTCTTTCTCTTTATTACATTTATATTGAAGTCTCTTTCCTTTTCTCTGTCACAAATATTTAAAAATCTGCAAGAGAATTTAAGAGCCTTTCAGCAATTTGGCACACCGGTTTTAGCTCAACTATTATCTTGCTGCATCAAGATATTAATGTAGTCATCTCTCTTTAGTCTCAATGAATTGCTATAAAAATGTCAAACAATTAGATTATATTGGCCAACGCAGCCCTGTTTGATTGAGTACAGATGTAGGCCGTGTCCCTTGAATCACACTGATGGAGAAGCAGAAAGGCTTGTAGAACTCCAGTGCAAATTTATTTCAATATATGTATCACTTCGGTTCCTAATGTCAGTACTTGCAATACTGATAACCAAAAAATGCTAAATAGGTATTTTCAGGTGGAGTAAAAGTCAATGTCACTCAGGAGAAACACCAATGGACTCTGCTGGAGGAGAAAAAAAGAAAATTAGAAAAGCAGCATAGAAGCCTGGTACAAATATAGATGCTGCTCTAGGACACAGATGTGACTAAACCAGAGGGGCAAAATGAACATTTCCTTTACTTGTGGGAATAGTACTGCTCAAGTGCTGTCTCTGCCTGGACCAGAAAATTTAACACACACTTTTGTGTCAGGAAAACAATGTGACCTCCCTTCTTCTGCAAGTACAAAGTGTGCAGCACTTGCACATGCAGGCCTGGCATGGAATGAACAGCAAGGGACAAATCCTTACAGATGAAATGTCTCTCAGCCATCAGGTGCAGCTCACTCTGTGCTCATTCAGCTGAGATTCTGTGAGCCACTGCAAGAGTTACAAGCTCAGAGAAATTCTGAGGACATGACAGAACTGCAAATATTTTTTGAAATCCATTCTTTTCTTTCAACAAAAGATCTTAGTTACTTCTCTCTGCCAGTGTATTGACAGGTAATTAACAAATACCTGTCACATCAGTAGAAGAACAGACTGTTCTGGCTGCTCCTGCAATGCTGAGAACTCCAGTAGACCAGCTCATTACTATGAGAATGAAGGTCATGATGTCTGCTCTGAGCAGATTAAATGTTTTCATCACAAACTTCCCCCCCTCCTTCCTCTTCTCTTCCAGGATGTTGCAGATTACAGCTCTGACTATAATTCCACTGTCACCAAGCTCAGTTTGGACTTAAGTTCTCTCACCAAGCTCATTTTGGACTTAAAAGGTTGTTCTCCTGCCATCCCCAGCAATTTTCCAAATGAACACTCCTGTCCTACAGTATGAAACCCTTTTCTCTTACTGATGGATTGTGATCATGTCTTCACTGTGCTAATCAAAACAAATTGGGAGCACTGATTTGTCTCTTAAAATCTTGGCATTAAACAGAAAAAGAAGACAGAGAATAGCATTGCAGACACCATTGCTGGGATATAAATATGATCTACCACCCAGTACCCGGTCAGATAATAAAATATCCATCATATATAATATTTTCACAAGGAAGTCAGTACAGCTTATGATTGTTCAAGGAAAACTACCAGCTTAATTTTTAGAAAAACTCAGGTTTGTTTTCGTTTGGTTTGGTTTGTTTTTTCTGCAACTCTCCCTGCAATGTATTGATGTCCTTCACAATTGACATACTTGTGCAAAATTAAGGAAAAAACCACCCCAAGTTAAAAAGAATTTTAGATAATTATGAACCTGCTTCAGTTGACTTCGGTGCCCTTATCTGTAGCTTATCTCAGTGCACTTGTAGTATGGAAAAGTTGTTATGTCAATTGTTGAATTGTTAAATATGGTTACGGTGGGCCCATAAAAACCAGAAGTGTGAACCACCCACCTTGCTACGAAACTTGTGACAATAACTTCCTTTAAGAAAATTAAGTCATGAAAAAGGCCAGATCATTATAAAAAAAGATTTTTAGATGCCTGTTCAGAAAGTAAAACACAAACTCTTAATTAGTGCAGCCCTAATTCCTGGAAAAGCTGTACATCTTTGGGGGCATCTGGTTCGTCCCAACAATTTCAAATGCTAAATGTCAAGTATGAGACCATCAAGAAACGGGACAGGTCATGAACATTCAGGCACAGAAAGGATGTAGTGGTCGAGCTCAGAACTGTGTTTAATCTTGCCAGTTTTCACCCTCTTCTGCCATCATGTGTCAGGCTGAAGCATTCTATGAAACAAAGGGAAAATAAATCACAGGAGTAGTTCAGTGATAAAGAAGTATCTCCCTAAATATTTCCCATAGATTTGGACACTTTCACCAAACTGAAAAGCCAAGTGAAAAGAGGGGGATTGTTATGTTTGGAAAATTTTGCAAAGCTATTCAAATGTATATAATGTCCACTACTGACACCTTCAATTGCTGATGGTGACATGAAACACTAAGGATTAAGGTTATGTTTATCAAAGATTATTTCCCTTTTAATTTCTTGTACCTTCTTGACTCAAGATATTGGCCTTTACTTCTGAAAGGGGTCTTTATTTTGTTGCCTTCAAACTGTATTGAACCAGGACTTACAACACTCTTTTGATAGTGGAATAATACTGTACTACTGTGTTCACAATGTTTATTTTAATATATTTAACAGTATACACACATATAATAACAGATATCAAGATTCATATTTCAGGGAATATTAGAATTGCTATGTCATGCACCGGGAACATTGTTAATATTTCATACTGCATTTTTATAAAAATGGTATTAAGTGATCTAAAATTATTACTTGTACCATAAGTCTTAGATAACCATCTGGAAAACTGCAATTTGTTAAATACATTGCCTCTCTTCTTATGCTGAAATAAAGACTACTTTGACTACTGCTTTCGAAAATGCCACCTACCATGTTCATGGAAGACCCCAAACAGCTCTGCTCTCACTGGCTGAGAAACACTCTCTCATCACCTGAGGAATGACTTGAGTCTTCCACAGACCAGTCAATATGTCAGGGCACATAAGAATCCCTTCACATTTATCTTGACCACATCCTTCAAACCCCTGTTTGTAACTATCTGTCACTGTATCCACATGGAGACACTGTAGTTGAGGCCTGAATTAACACCCGAGAGGTATTTTCAGCAGCTCTTCCTGATGGCTTTATCTTTCATCCAAACTAAACAGAAGAAGGAATTTATGCTCATAGGATAGTTGGCTTCCCTTTGATATCCCTTTCCTGGAAAGCTTTCGGGTCAGGCAGGGTGTCAAAGCAAGGGTCAGAAGGCTTAGCAGGCTGTAAAGTCATCAGTGTTCAAACTCAGATGAATGGGCTTAAACAGTCATGGGAATTATCTATACTACAACCTCAAATCTGCTGTTCTTTCCCTGCCTACAAACACCCACAGCCATCAGCTGCCATGTTTTGGGACATGCTCCACCTTGGCAAAGCGAGGAGAGAGCCCTGGTGAGGGGACAAGCCCAGCACATGGGATGAGAAATCCTCCAGTGACTGCTGATGGCAGGAGAATCTTAAAGAGGTGACACCAGGGACTAATGTCAGAGCTTCTCTTTTTGTTTTTTGTTTTATCCTTTTGTAGCAAATTCACTGCAGTTCCTTCCTGCAGACCATTTAGAACCACACACTTTTCTTGGACAGCTACCTCCTACTCAAATTATGTTCTTGTCCTAGAATATTATCAATAAATTCACCATGATTTTTTTCCTCCTCACATTTTTCAGATTACATAAATTTTAGCTGACCAATTCTTTTCGTGCTCAAATATATTATGAAACGTCATTTCTGTTATAAAAGCTAATTGATAATGTGATTTGTTATGTTGCTGAGACATAATTCAGAAAGGTATTTTAAAGCCCTTGATACATGGAATAGCACTAACTGTTTAATATTTCTTGTATGAATGGACACAGTGCATGGGAACGATGTGGTGGCACGTAGATGAAATATTTTCAGAAGCTTTTATTCTTGTTGTTTGGGCTTGTGCCAATGTCGTTCAGCGAGAGAGCTCATATGTCCTGAGCTGTATCTACTGTAATTTATTCCTGGGTCATTAGTTGGTAGGATTTTTTTTTCCTGCAAGTTGCTGAACAATATATAATATTGTACAAATTAAGAGCTCGTAGTCAAATAAATGGACTGCATTCTCTAGAATACTCTGCAGAAAAAGTAGAGAAGTATTTTGAACAGTATTTTATCTTTTTATTTCATAAAAACAATTTATTGTTAATGTAATAATTTCTCACCATTGTGGAAGTGCAGCTGGAGCACTGCACCCAGTCCAGGAGGCCCCAGTGTAAGACATGGAGCTGCTGGAGCGAGGCCAGAGGAGGCCACGGAGATGCTCCGAGGGCTGGAGCCCCTCTGCTCTGGAGCCAGGCTGGGAGAGCTGGGGGTGTTCACCTGGAGAAGACTCCAGAGAGACCTCAGAGCCCTTTCCAGTGCCTCAGGGGGCTTCAGGAGAGCTGGAGAGGGAGTTTGCAGAAGGGATGGAGTGACAGGACACAGGGAATGGCTTCCCACTGCCAGATGGCAGGGATAGATTGGATACTGGGAAAGAATCCTTCCCTGTGAGGGTGGGGAGGCCCTGGCACAGGTTGCCCAGAGAAACTGTGGCTGCTCATCCCTGGGAGTGTCCCAGGCCAGGTTGGACGGGCCTTGTAGCAGCCTGGGCTAGTGGAAGGTGTCCCTGCCCATGGCAGCGGGGTGGAACTCATGATCTTTAAGGTCCCTCCCAGCCCAAACCAGTCTGGGATTCCACGATAAAGGAACTTTCCTTTCTGAATTTGCTATTCATACATACTTAATGAATGGTTAAATATAATCCCATCTGCACTTCATCCCCACTCTTTCCACAGCAGTTATTAGCAAGTGCAGTTATTAGCAAGTGCTCTTTCTATGCAAAATCTTACATGAAATTAACAGTCTTAATTCTACTGTTTTATTTACAGCTGAAAATTTTGGTCTTCTCATTTCATATTCAATGCTAAAGAATTAAGCCCTTCTGTACAGCATCTTGCATAACTATGCTACTGTTTAGTTCTCCAAATAATTTGAATACTCCTCTCCTGGGGGTCTCATACAATATAGAATGAACAAACCCTTCTGTGCTACACTCAGAGTCCTTTTGCCAACACCTGCTGGCTCCCTCTGTGGGGAGAACACCTGCTATTGTTAGCACAGAAAATTTGCTATCAGAGCACCTCACTTGGAAGTCTGAAGAATACCAGAACATTTTGAGCTTTTAGTTCTTTAACCAAAACAAGTTTTGAAACAGCAATTTTCTACAGCATTCCTTCTCAGCCTTCCCCTGCTCAGTTCCAATCTTTCTCACTGTCTTTAACAGAGAAGCATACTGGACTCGCAGACTATACCAGCTGAGCTGCTGAATCCTTCCTCAGTATAAATAAGCAGCAGGTTCTCTCCCTTGTTAAATTGCCATTGTAAATGTAAAAGAAATATGAAAGATATTAAATATCTGTGCTCTTTTTCTTTTGATATCATTCCCACTTCTACTACGCATCTTCTCCTGAAGTGACTCTTTACTTTTGTATAATCCTGTCCCTGCTCATTCCTACAAACATATAATGGAAAAGAAGACATTATTTCTGGCACCAATTCCTGAAGGAATGAACTGATGTCTTCTGAGTGCACATTCACTCTGAAGTACAGTTCATCATCCACTCATCCAGTCCTACTACGATGATTTTATTGACTGCAATTTAGCACAGCAATACAGAGAACACCCCCACCACCCCAGGAGGTTTGGTTATGCCTGCACTTCATTACTGATTAAGCACTAGGCTAAGTTATTTCCAACTGTTTCATAAATAAACCACAGTGGTAAATTACTGAATGAGCTCATTGTACCTGGATTACCAGTGGTTTTTCAAACCTTTGAAATCTTGAAGATTTTATCTTGGATTATTCTCCAAGAGCAGCACTGACATTTCTGAAGCATCAAAACCTTTCTACACTTTACCATTCATGACATTTCTTATTTCAAGAAGGTGGAAGTTGATACAAATCCATAAGAACTCTCCTGTAGCAAGGCAGCCAAGGCTTCATGATTCCCACTGAATACACTTTTTTCCAAAGCCTTTTATGTTACAGAGAAAGAGACAGCACTGGAAAGGTGACATTCAAGGTGAACAACACATAAAGTGCAGGGAAATACAGTTTCACACCAATGAATGTGTTGGAGAATGATGTGAAAATTAATATTGGAAATAAGTAAGAAATTAACAATATAGTGGATATTTGCTATGCTGAACAAGTGTGAACACTTGCTTCCTTTAAGAGAAATTGCTTCTTCAAACTCAGCAATCCTTGAACTTTCTAAATACCCGGAATGGGATTTAAAAAAAGCAGCTGTGTCACAGAAATGCTATGAAAAGGTACCTCCTAAGACCTAAAAATAAACACATAAATTCCAGAACAGGAGGAAGGGACTCATGCCAGTATGTGGCAAAACATGGCAAGTTCAGAGACGTGAAAATATCTTACACGGAATCCTTAATCTTCAGACTGGGTAACTTCAGAACAGTCTGTGATCTCCTCTTTACTTACCTGGTATTGTTATCGAATGCCCAATAACGCGCTACAAAAAATATATGTCCTCTCTAAATGAGGTTATAAAAGGGAATAAAAATCATGCTTCTTATGGAACACAGTTTGTCAGAGCAGCTGCAGTTCATATAAGGTCATCTAATTAAACTGTGAGAGCAAGAGGGAAGGAAGCACAAATTTATATTCTATTGTGTGCATAAGGAAAGTATTTTGCATGTCATTATTTTGTAATTATGGTTTATACAGCCCTATAACTCTTATCAGGTTCTAACTGTAACACATCAGGTAGCCAAGAATAGTACCTTTTCAGTGCTATTTAAATGTTCTATCAGCATTAGACACAAAAAAACTGTCACTGGAAACAAGACATCACCATTTTATTGGGAAAAAAAAAGACTCTTAAAATGGTTTTAGTTGCAATAACAATCAGAGATTTATACTTTCCATAAGTGCTAAATTATTTTACAACTATTTCTACTGCTATCATTAAAGTTTTAAAGCCTGTAATTTAAAAATGGACTGCTGTTTAACAGAGCATATTATAAAATCCAAACACATAATAATCTTATTTAGGATTCTGAAATAATTTAATATATTCTCATGTTACTCAGGAAAATCATAGGAAAATAAAGAAAGTATGGAATAATGAAACATTTTATTCAATGTTACCTTGTCCTCTAATTAAACTACAACTATCTCTATATAAAAAGTAAAAATCAGTTAACTCAGAATAAGGTAACTTGGTAAATTTTCCAGCTATGTTCCTAATAACTCTTCCATGTAAAAATAAAACACATCAAGGAAATTTTTTTCCAAATGGAAGCACTGACATACGTACAGCTTAATTCCATTCATGCATCAGGGCTGACAAACAACAGCCCACTTTGCATTAAGGTGTGTTTGTTCTCTCCAAATTCCTTTAAAGGAATCACCAAGTTTAGAAAACCTTTGAGTAGCAACTGGAATCTCGAAATTAAATATTCTGTTTTCCTGACACTTACTCCAGTATCACACTGTTTACATCTGAAACACAAACCAGGAAAAGGTGCATTTTCTTTAGCTCACCTCTCCGTAGGCCTTCTGAAAACAAGTATCTGCAAAGGTTCCCTGTGCACATTGAAGGTGTTCCCAGCACAGAAAGACTGACACAAATTACACCAAAATGACGTTGGGTAAACCATAGAGCACACAGTTGAAAAATGATGGATGAGCTGCAGGAAGATCTGAGGAAGTGTGAGCAGTCTGTTCTTCTGTTCTGTCTCCAGGAGAGCTGGAAGAATCCACTTCCACTATAAAAATATTACCAAAAACATTCTTATTTCTGAATATGACTGAATAGAAGAATGCTTTAAGTGACATAATTTAACACATCTCCGCTTTGATTAATACACTTTTACTTTCTTGCCACTATATCCCAGAAGCATTTTCTGAAAAAAACCCAGGAAACTAGGGAATGTGTCTGATCTGAATTCTTTCTCTCTTCAATTCTATGACAGTGCAAGTTATAATTAAAATGTCTTTTATTAACCCTTATTTTAAGAGGGAAGTCCCATACACTGAAAAACAGCAATACAATTTTATAGACAGTATATTAAAAGTTGTTTTACTGAAAAATCGTTCCCCCCTCTCCAGCAAGATACCAGGTAGAATTTCTTGCATCTAGTGTGCCCTTTACCATGCAGACTGTCTAAAATCACTGCTGATCTTCTTGCAGTCTATAATCTATTTATATTGCTTATGTCATGCTCCTGATGTACCTTTTCAGTCCCACTGCTTCATTTTGTAACAGTTCAGCGGAGCACAGACTTTAGCTTTTGGTCAGCTACAACAAAGTGTCCCCCAAAATTTTATTTATGTAAAAACGGCTACTCCCATTATGGTATTTTATCAGTTGTCTTCTGACTCTCAATTCTTATATGAATAGTCACAGAAAATTGTCACAGTTCACCTGCAAGCTTTCACTTCTACCTGTGAACCACCATAGATCTAGCAGGTTCTAGCTAATTTAATAAGATAGTCTCTTGTACTATGCTTTTTAATTCTTACTTTTAATGGAATCCCTTTCCCTGTGAATTCCACTCTTTTGAAGAGTACGGACTGTCTGCCCGGTTGTTTGACCAAGGCTCAGCAAATCTGGAAAGAAATGTTAGTTTCTGTGAGTTTTTAACGAAGTTTTGAAATACAAGAAAGTGTCAACCCTAGAGCCTGGTGCTGTCACATTTACAGCTCAATGCGAAAGGATACTTTACAGATCCAGTTACAGATTTCTGAGAACGTGAGTTCACCCCCGTTTTTGTTTTCCCCATAGCTGATATAACTACAGGTTGCCAAGTCCTAGGGCACTGCTCCTCACTGGGGAAATCCTATTCTTACCATATGACCATCAACAAACACCCCACTAACACTGTTTTAAGCAGGTCACTGTTCTGCCTGCAAGATCAACCTGCCAACACCACGGTGGCTCCTGCACACAGTTCACCTCCCATGGAAACTCCAGGCAAAGTGTGGTGAGGAGCAAAGGAAGAGGAGCCAGGAGTCAGGGAGATGCACACACCAGGTGTCTGAAGCAATAACAAACACTCACTCTGGAATAGGATTTCCAGCCTCTCTGCATTCTCCTGCAGGCTCGTGTACCACTGGGTGGCCACTACACAACCAACACCAGTCAGGCTCAGCAGCATTGCTGTCTCTGTTGGTCTCTCTAGGGCAATATGTAGGCGACTAAAGAAAATCCAAAGCGTGAGATTAATAAAAGAAAAATGTACATAATGTATTAAAAAATATAACTAAATAAACAATGCTTTTGAAAAGAAGGAGAAAGAATGCCAGATGGCATTTTCTTGTATGCTGAGCATAAAGTGTTTTCTGACGTTCATACAGCACCTTGAATCTCAGGCAATGAATTTAGGTAACTTTACATCTTTCCATGATGCAGTTTTACCAGTAGGATTGCTCTCTGTCAGTCCTCTGTCTGGGGAGATACTCTGATTGTCTAAGTAGTTAAGTGACTCAGTTTTAAACAAATGTTATTCTAAACTTTCAGGAGGCTTTTAGACTCAAACATGTAAGTCCTGTTGATAATTTCACCAATCTATTACAGTGAAACTTCAAAAGTTTTGAGTTGGAAAAACTAGTTTAAGGAATCACAGTTTGGTTTGGTTCAGGAAATGGCTGTTTAGGGGAGGTGAAAAAGGATACAAAAAAATACCAGGAGGTTGTTATATATGCAATGATCTACATATTTACATATGTAGTTGTGTGTATAACCTATCTTACACACAACTGATTTTAACTTATGCATTGCTGTACTAATTAACAGTATTTTTAGAGATTTTTTTTTTCCCTTTTTGTGGAATGAATAATTAGAAAGTCAAAAGGTATTTCTGCCCCCAGGATGTGCTCTGCCCTCTGGGTGCCCAGGCACAGCCCCAGGCCCATTTGTGCAGGGCCCTTCCAGCCACCCCTCTCCTGGTTCACACTGGTGTCCCTGGAGCAGAGTCTGTCATTTGTCTGTGTCAACCTTCATGTCTCTGATGATTGCCCAGTGCTCCACTCCATCTACACCCCTTTGCAAGGTATCCTGGCCCTCAGGAATATAATCAGGTTATCTGAAAATTCAGCATGGACTAAGGAACTCATGAATAAAATCAGGACACTGAAACTACTCTTCTTGCTTTTAACACCTTTAAACTTATTTGTCATGTGCCATCTGTCAAGAATTCCTACTGGACATGCAATAAAAGAATATAAACCCTGCCACCTGTCAACTTAAAAGCAAGGAAAATACTGAGATGCTTTTAAGGATATAAAATATGCTATTAATAATATTAAAAACTCCAAACAAGTTATTTAACATGCCATAATAATTTATTTAAACAAAAATCTGTCCAATTGTTAAACCATTCAGTTTATGAAACCTCAGAGAGACTCTTAGCAGTTTATCTGTTAAAGGGAAGTTTTATATACTCAATTAGAACATTCTGAGAGTCTTGAGCTCAGTTTGGGAGGTAAGTGTAATGTAGCAAGGTTTCTGTGCCTGATTTTCTTATCATTGCCTTGTAACAGAGCTTTCATCCTATTTAGCTCTATAAAGACGCTCGTCTACTGTCAGAAGTAAAAGAGAATATTTGTAACTCAGAATTTTAACTTTGCTTTGAAATAATCTGCCTTACTGTGGACTTCACTGAAATTAACTTTATCCTACCTTTTGTGGATATCAGATTTTGTAATTCTTTGGTAACTTTGCTGTGATCGTACCAGATCCAGAAGAATCATCAAACGGCATTCTGGAAAAAAATATATTATAACAATGGTATTTGCACTAATAATAATGCCCAGCATAATAAATATAAGGAAATCAAGCCTTTTGTAAGTTAGTGACTTTTTTGAATGCAGTTTAAACAGCAATATAAAATTTATATATTTCAGCAAAAATTGTCAAGTATTATGTAAAGGAACTAATAAAGTCCTCCTAACATTATTTGATGTAACTTTGCTATGCTTTTCCATAGTCTTTTGCAGTTTTTTTGCTGTGCCACATTAGCATAACTGATAATGAAATCCACATACCATCTTATTACAGTCAATGACCTGTACAACTCAATTCTGTAGTTATAAACTCTTGAAAGAGTTTATGCTATGCAGGTATGGAAATGTTTTCTATGCAGCTCCTCTCCACTAGTTACAACCAAGTCACACCTCCAACAGGCCTCATTTTCCTTAAAGGTCTCCTAGCAAAATAACTCAGAATACTCTAAGAATTAAAAGGCTTTGCCTACTGTTTGGTTTGCTGTAGTTTTAATCTGTTACTTATTCTCCTGACCTAAGCAGATGAGAAGTAATTTACTTTTCTGTCTGGAAAGCCTTTTACACTTGACAACTTTTATGATGTCTCCTCTAAATATGTCAGTCTCTCCTCCTAAAGTATGTTTACGCTTAGGAATAAAAGGTGATGTCATTAAATAATATTTCTCAATTTGCTTATCTTACTTGGGATGTTCATAGCAACCAATCTGTTCAGTAATACATGAGACATGAATCTCTCCATCCCGTAGAAGAGAAATGCACTACAGCTTGTCAGCAGCTGCTCCCACTCAGCTTGGCTGAAAGGAAGGAAGAACAAAGAAAGGAAGTTCCTTTTATCTTACTATTTATGGGAATACTTTCCAGAAATTATCCACAGCAAGCACTTCAGTTTTATTTACTCCAGAAATAATTACAACAGAAGTCAGCATGCAAAGCACGGAGACAAATCAAACTGCAGAATTCCATGAAAAATGTAGTAACTCACAGGGACTACTGACAGCAGCTATTTTAATACAGGGGTATACTAAGTTTAGTAACATCTCTTACTGACAAGAGGCATAGTGCATTAAATACCAGTTTCTCCATAAAAAATAATAATAAAAAAATCATTGGTGTATGCATTGTGCAGCTTTGAAACCCAGTCTTTAGTCTAACATTCAAAGGCAGTATTTGTATATGCACCCATTGCACCCACCAGGGCACAAAGCCATTAAGGTTTGAAAAGAGATGTGGATAATTAGCCCAGCTGGCAGCAAAACCTGCAATTTGATAACAACCATCCTTCTAATTGCTAGGAAGAAATACTAAAGAATCTACTCAGTGACATTAACTAATTAGGGAAGATTCCAAAGGACTGATTCTAAAACAGCAGTTAGGAAGGAAGGTCCAGTGATGGCCATCTTGACTCACAGGACTTGTCAGTGCTTGACCTCTTGAGATCCCTTTTATCCCTCTATGGTTTTGATCTTAAAGTAGTTCTATAAAGAACGGTGTGTTTATGAATATATTCCATAAAATGGTATTACCTCCACAATCAGTGTCTGAAATTGTGAACTCTGAGATGCACCTTGACTACTCTGCTTCTGAAATCTGTACTCCGACCTTACAGCTGACTCAAGGTGCATGAAGATGCTACAGGTTTTAACACTGGATTTAAAAACAGTTATGAGCAAAGCCAGAAATTACACTTAAGCTTGCATGCTTATTCATCAAAGACTCCCCCAGGAGACTTTCTGTAAAAATTAAATTATCTAAATATACAGCAACTCTGACAAAACCCACCAGGCTAAATCCTTTTGTGGCACTGTATTTCAGATCCCTAAAATATTCCGTCTACAAATCTAAATCTGTGTTTGAAACAGTAACAATGGTCTGCTATGTGTTTACCAGCTCAACAAAACCTGACCCTGTTTTATGACCGAAGACTCTGGGAACAGGCACAATTTTAAGCAAGAAACGTGGATAAAACACGAAAGCAGAGAGAATGTTACATACCTTGGAACGTGCATGTTGCCAGTGACACCTTCCCACTGTACTGTGAACAGGTCATGGTATTTTTCTACGATTTCCTTTATTTTATGGGAAGGACTTGAAGCTTCTGTAACGACAGAATTTCATCCTTAAGAGCGTAACATGCTACAAACTACACTGGGAAATCTTAATGTCAGTAATTTAAAAATTACACTATAATATTTAGAGGTCATCATTAGATTGCATATTTTTTGAAACCTAAGTCTGGCTTTTAAAATTGAAGTAATTTGTGGCATTTTCAGAGTAAAATTGTGATTCCCATTTGAAAGGTGTCTCTTATAATGGACAAGAATTATTTGGTGGACAGGTTAAAGATGTTAAAAGCACAAAGAAGAAACTGTAGATATCCCGAGGAAAGGGTAAAGAACTGAAAACCAGTAATGCTCATGCAGTTCTGTTCCAGAGGCTCGGAGAGGACTTAAGTAGGTGGGTAAAACAACTGAATTTCCAGAGTCCTGATTTCAGAAAACAAGACTCCAACGCCACCTCTGCTCTCCAAGAACATTGCACATTTAATGACAAATCACTTTCTCTTTTTGACTCTATTTCATACTAGTGTAAATTAAAGATAGACACTAGAGCCAGATACTGAGCACGTGAACAGTGGTTTATTTCCATCTGCTGTGAAGGAGAAACTGCAAATGCACAAAGCCATTCTCTGTTATGCCACTGACTGTTCAGTAGCTGCTTTTGTGTTGCATTCAGACTTGAAAACTATTTCAATAGCTGAAGGGAGCCCATCAGACAAATGGAGAGGGCCTGCTTATGAGGGCCTGGAGTGACAGGACACAGGGCTTCCCATTGCCAGATGGCAGGGTTAGATGGGATACTGGCAACAAATCCTTCCCTGTGAGGGTGGGGAGGCCCTGGCACAGGTTGCCCAGAGAAGCTGTGGCTGCCCCATCCCTGGGAGTGTCCAAGGCCAGGTTGGACGGGGCTTGGAGCAACCTGGGCTGGTGGAAGGTGTCCCTGCCCATGGCAGCGGGGTGGAACTCATGATCTTTAAGGTCCCTCCCAACCCAAACCAGTCTGGGATTCTGTGAGTCAATTAAAATCCTCCATTAACTGTTACATTGTTTCACTGATGCTGCATTTCCAGGGGATAAACAGTGCTGTCCTGATGAACAGCTAAGCTTTTTTGCCAACAACTTTATGTCGCGCCTTCATTTTGTGGTACAAAAATGTCTCAATTCTATGGGTAGATTGTGAAGAAAGTACTATTTAATATATATTACCTGCTTCCCTTCCTTCATTATAGGGATCCACAATGTCTGATAAGCAGTTAAGCAGAAAACAATATGATTTAAACAACAAAAGAAGAAAGTTTAGCTGATACACCTGGCTCATAGATTGTGAAAGGATACATTTAAAATTACGAGCATCAACACTCAAGGGTAAATCACGATTAACTCTTGCCTACAATTGAAAAGAATAAATATTCTATTGCATGTAAAAGTTTCAATCAAATATTAGCAGTATTGCATGCTTTCTGTCAAACAACAGGAAGATGTGTCAAAAAACTAACCAAGCTTTGAAGGCAGGATTAATGAAGATGATACTCAATTGTCAATGGAAATTAAAAGCATAAATTATTCTGAATAATTTAAAATGCACAAACATCCATTACATATATACACGGGTCTGCACATAGGCAAATACAGATATATGTTTATAAAAATTACGTGTATACACTATATGAAATATATTGCAGGACGTCTTTTAGTAACTTTAAGCAGCTCCCTTAGTGGGTCATTAAATATGTCCCATTTACAGAGTACTATTTTTCCAAGAAGCAACTCCTTGCAAAATCAAGAGTAAGCAAAATTCTTATGGACTTCTGTGACATTTATTCCACTTGAGAAGTTTAGCACACATAATGAGCTTCTATGCAAGCTGCTTGAACACTTTTCTATGCAAGCTCTCTAACATTTTTAACAAAAAATAAAAGCTATTCCTATTAAGCTTATTTAAAAAATGTGGAAAGTTCACCATTTGAACATTCTTTTTCTGATGTGATTTTGATTTTGTTTCTTTAGATATTTCAGCATCTGTTTCTGTGAAATTGAAAAGAAATTTTTTTTTAATATAACACATAGGCAGTTTTAGAAAGTAAATGTCCTCGAAGTATTGCATATATATATTGTAGTAACAACAGCAATAATAAACAACAACAATAATAAACAATTACAACAACAGGTTAAAGTGGAAAAATAAATATTCTTTCAGAACACAGCAAGGGAAGGACATTACCCAAACTGTCTTGACTAAAAATACTGGCTTTAAAGAGGAAAACAAGCTGGAGATGTGATCCCTTACACACAAAAATGCTTCATTATACTGCCAATTTCAGATAGAGTTGAGCAGTGATTATCAAAGCACTTTCTAGGCCTATTGCCACATTTCTTAATTGCTGGTGTTGATGGAATTATTGAAGCTTCTGTGGGACACGCAGATATCAAAAGGAAAAAGAAAGTGTCATATTTGAATTGGAATTTTTATTTGTTCGAGGGAATTTTAAAAAGCACAGAAAAGTGACTTCTATTTCTCACTGTATATATGACCACCACCCAGAGCACACATTTCAGCCACTGTCACTGGGGTGCCCTGAGGGCTGGGGGCAGTTTGAGATCCACATCCACACTCCTCTGGCTCACGTTCCCTCAGTCAGTGCCCGCTGTCAGAGTCTCATCAACACAGACTTCGCTCCCTCTCATTTATCTGCTTCAAAAATCAGGCAACCATAAGGAGTTCCACTTTAAAAAAGGCAAAAACAGAAATGGAAGGAACCTTACATGTTCTAAAACTCGTATTTCTGAAAGACCTGTAACAGTGTAGGAGTGTGTATGTAAACCAAAAATATTCTAATCTCAGATTATTTACAATTCTTTCCCTTTAGAAAGAAGAGGTGAAATGAAGGCTGAATACTATTAAATATTACAGATAAGAACACAATACAAGAACCACTCTAGCACAGAATACTTTCATAGTGCAGTGAGATTTTCTAAACTTGGTCTATTTTTTAACTTAGTTTGTTTAAGTTAAAAAATACTTTTAATAATTTTATGAGGTTTTACCTATGTATGAGCAAAATGCAACTTCAAATTTTTAACTTCAGTAATAGAAGGTATCTTTGATTTATAAAAAAACTACTTAGTCCCTGCGTTTAGTACTCACGTCTAGATCTAAGAAATGAGTTTCAAGATGACATGAGGTCAAGTTTACCAACTGTTCAACTACCTCATTTTAACACATTTTGCTGAAGAGTTTCTGTAGAGTTCAAGTGTCTGCAGTAGGGAAGTTCATAAAGCCTGTGGGGATCTGATTTTGTACATTTGTAGCACAAAAAACAAGAAGAAAGTTCAGAGATTAAAAGCTTTTTACATTTGTTATTTTGAGCAGCCTTACAGTACTGTTAAAGAATAGTAACAGAAGTGTAAATTCTTTTTTTTTCAGTGCAGCAGAAAACAACTTTAAAAGGTTTAAGACCATACTTGTAAACCTGGCCTGAAACTTTGCAAGCCATTTAAGATTCCACTGAGTTTTACATAATTCTTTAATGTATAGAGGTTATTTTAAATTAGTTACCATTGCATCACCAGCCTGTACATTACTGAAATAAGTCTACTGTACGATACAGTCCATCTAAAATACTGGAAACCTATTGTACGTGTCAGCCTTCCAGTAAAATATACACCACCATTCATATTATTGAAACTTTTAACTATCTTGTTTTCTGCATCATCATGAATATCTTTCATTTATCTTTTATAAATAGATGCTATTTGTCTAATAGTACCTGACTCAGCCAAACGTCGTCGATTGTAGAGAATCTGGAGAGAAAAATCTCTGGATACAGAACTTATTCCTTCCTCTTTAAATATACTCAGAGCTTCCAAAGGCAATTCCATAAGTAATGTATCCCCTAGCAATACCACACACAATTCTAAATCCATAGGTGTCTCTAAAGAAATGTGACAGAACATGATTTAGTAGTTCTCAGTTTGTATATAAATAACTGCAGTTAGATGTAAAAACCTAAATTTGCTCTATGACACATGAACTGTGTATCAAGGGTACTGTGGATCAAGTGCACTATGCAAAAATATTTCTTTTGATACCATTACTCCTAAGATGTTCTCAAACTTTCATGCACTTATGAGCACCAGTTCTTCAGAGGGAAAAATTTCCCTGTATTAATAACCAACCATCTCCCATCCAAGTCCAACCATCTCTCCATCCAAGTTTTCCAAACCTGTATGGTTTGGAAAACTCTAAATGAATGCAGAAAGATAGTTCCATCCAGCATACAGATCTTCTCTTTGAGAGTACTCTGAAATGTTTGACTTGATATAGAAAATAAACCAGACAAAACTAAGGCTTTGTCTCCTCCCTGCTTTAAATAAAATTAGAACTAAACTGACTGGATTTTGGGATCTGTCTGTACACACACACACATATTGTACTCTGAGGAGCACATACCCTGCATTCCAGCTTGTTTAGTCTCCTTGTCTTTCAAACTCTTTTTTCCTGATCCAGCTGCTGAAACTGTTACACACCAGGATTCTCTGGGAAGAGGAATTCAGTGAAAATATTACCACTGCTAATACTCGTGTAAATAAAAATTTTCACAGGAAACACAAAGACAGAACTGCTTCAATGCTTTCAAAATGAAATTTTACAAAGGCTGTGCTCTCTTTGGAGTTCCTGTCCTTTGGAAATCCCATCTTTAAATAGCTTAACTATAATGTTGCATATTGAACTTAAGCATAAGTGTAACTTAAGCTGGAGAATGGTGCTTGTTAGAAATGACCATCAGTCTATCATGTGGCTCAGTCTCTTAGTCTGGCATATCCTGCATATCCTGTCCTTCAGGATGTAAAACCTTCATTCAGCAGGACATCCTTGCTAAAATCATTCCTTTATTTGAAGGACTTGAGTCAGAGTTCTGTCTTCACAAATGATAATCAAACAAGTCACCATGTCTTACCTGAGAGCAGAAAAATCAAGCTGTGACAGCACTGGTTTCAGATATTCTTCCATAATTTCTAATATTTCAGAGAAATCTGATGTCGAATCAAGTCCATTATCATCTGTTTTCTCTGTTGGAGTCTATCACACACATCGAAACAAAAACTGGAATACTTTCCCCCTTCATCCTGGTCAAATGCCATTATTTATATAAACTTTTTAACGTTAAATCAGAGGCTAAATCAAGTTATTTGAAACATCATAAAACGCAAAATATGAAAGGTCAGTTTCAAAACTACTTTACTTCAAAATTTCCTATCAGCATTTTGCAAAATATTCCAATATAGGAATCAGTACAAGATGTTAATATTTATTATTTAAGCAATAATACACTTCAGCAATTTCAATGGGGAATGAGAGAAAAGTAGAGTAGAAAGAAAAGATAATATGCTCCACCAAATAATTAGAAGAAATTGGGCAAGAGCAACTTTGAGAAGTGAACAGAAACTGCACAATGAACATAGAAGAAGAAAATGGAGAACATTTGAAGAAGAAATGGAAAACATATGGAGAGATCAGTGTAGCCAATTTAGGAACAAAGTAAACAGAATGAAGAAAATAGACAAGAAGAGAATAGAACCATGTAGGAGAGGAGGACACTGAAAACTGAAGCATGTAAAATCCAACACAAAACCACTTCCTGGACAAAGAAGTTCAACCAAATGGTGAGGAGTGTTGGCATTCACGACTGGGCTCCTCACTCAGGCTCTGTGGGGTTGGTACAGGCTGCACACAAGACAGGGCGTTGTAACATGTACATTTTAAAAACCTAAGCCACTTGTTCTTGTCATCTGTTCAACCTGATATTATCTCAGCACCTTGGTCTTTACTTACACAACTACAGCAACCTTTACAAACTTGCCAGTACAACAAGTATTGGCCATGGGTAAGAGAAAATGATCAGTGCTTCACCCATCTACAATAAGGGGTGTTTTAACTGGAAGATGCCAACATGATGAATAAAACAGAATTACAACTCAAGAACCAGATTTGTCAAAGTTGTGTCATTAATGACACAGTGAAAACTTGTACAGAAAATTCAATATGATCTGTACTTTTTACCTTTATACTAATGATGGAAATAGGCCTATACCAGCTTCTGTTAATGCTATATTTAACAGTGAATTTTCCTTATCATTAGATAAAACCTAAGTTTTATCTTAGCACAACTTGTGCTCACTGATTGTGACAATGTCCTTAGAGAACTGAGCCTTCCTGCAGTAACAGAAAGCTTTTATCAGCTACAATTTAAGAGGGTTCTTCAAACTTAAGACTCCAACAAGATGTGTCCTTGAAGCAAAATTTTGTGACTAACAGACTTGGATCAACTGTGTCCAAATAAGGAGCTACAGTGCAGAAGACATTGTGCGCCCTAGAAAAACTTTCCTGTGTTAGAAATCAGTAATAAATCATTGGCTAATGCAGTTTTATTTTGATTAAAGGGCTGCAATCTACGATCCTGTTTTTTTCCTTGGGACAGCATGGGGTTTCATGTGATATGAAAAGCAATCTACATTTGCAAATGCAAATCTCATAAGTACAGTACTTTTTCAAGTACATTTTCATATTTTTAGTCTGTATTTTTCACCCTATTTTAAATCTAAGGTAATAAAATACATTACCACATCTGTTTTGGAGACAAACTCTGGCAAGTTCTGAACGACATTTTGTTGAAGGTGACTCTTCATTTTTTGCTGCTTGTACAGACGCACTTTTTCCAACAAAACACGGAATGCATCAGGATTCACAGGAAATCGAGACACTTTGGCCTGCACTGTTAAAAGGAGGATAACACCCTCTTAAGACTCCTTCTGAGACATATCTGTACTTGAAGAAATGATTGTACAAAGACCACCAGTTTCTAAAGCCGTGGCATTTTTTGAAAATAAATACAAACATATATATAAGCACAAAATATATACAGAAATGCACAGTGAAAAAAACTCAGCAATTATTTATCTATTACAACTTCAGCCTTCAAATATAAACAAAAATTCTGCAAATTGTGACTAGATACATTATATCTGATAACGAAACATATGTTTAGGAATTTACTTTCCTTGATAAGAGGAGAAGAGTTAAAATTACTTGACAAAGTATTTTGAAATTTTACTGACTGCAACAGTGAAAGCTATGACTTATGAGAAAGCCTTCTAATAACCTCAGTACAATGATTTTTATCTCTCAAATAAATATAAGAGGTACTTACCCATCAGTTGGGGGAGTTTTTCTTTTTGCTGTGCAGTGCTTACTTTGGGCACCTCAATCAATGAACTGTACAAATTTGATCTGTGGAAAGAAGGAAAGTGCTGAGTAGATTATTTGACTGTTCAGCCTTGTTTATATCACTCATATTTATTAGATGAGTAATTATTACCCTCTCAAATAATGTGATCACAAATAGTCTCAACATGCAGTATCTACCCCCATCCTGGGTTCAAAACCCTGCAAAGGCTAGCTGGAAGGTAAGTTCTTTAATTACAATATAGCAAATAAGGTAGATGTCCATTTGTTCTATGGCAGTTGTTTAAGACATTTTAGAACTATTGAATGCACTTACAGTCAATTGCTTTAACTCAATTTATGAGTGGCTGGTAATTAGGCTGCAATCATCAGATAACTGGTGGCTTTATAAAGCTAAATATGACCCTTCCTAACATTTGCAGGAGCATAAGCAACAGGGGCTGGAAACTACTAAGAGAATTTAGGAGGATATCAGGAGTGGCCTGAAACCTTTCAAGTGATCTCTGGAGATTTAAGAGAGAATTAGGGAAATTAAAAATACAGAAAATGTCCAGCTTTGAGCTGCAGGCAGTTTTATTTATATATAAATTTGTTCACTATGTTAAAATTCAAGTCCAGCAAAATTAGAAGTGAAAGGCAATAAATAACCAAAATAGTGATTATTTACAGGTAGAAAAAGATGACATTTGTAACAAACAATGCTAAACCAAAATTAGGACATTTTATACCTGTCTTCTGAGTGCTGGAGAATAACTATGTAGAAATTGGATGGCAATTCATCCATTATATTAAAATGTTCAACAGGAATACAGAGGTTCCTCCATGCCTGTACAATAGCACAAAAGTAGCATTATTTTCATAGATTTTATAAACCCCATTCTCGGTTCTTTCATTTAGAAAATTGATAATAATTCTAGGAAAGAAGGTACTAACACACACACACATATATATATTAATAAAAAGGCCCAAACATTCAGCAGATGTGCCAGGACAAGCGACTCTATCAAAAGAACAGGAAACACTTCCCTTGAGGGAAGTAATCACTGGCACAGCTTGCCCAGGGAGGTTGTGGAACCTCCATCCTTGGAGATATTCAGAAGCCATCTGGACACAGTCCTGGATAACTGGCTCTAGGTGGCTTTGTCTGAGCCAGGGGGTTTTAGAAGATGACCTTCAGAGTTTTTTCTAACCTCAACCATTCTATGATTGTGTAATTTTTCTGCAGTGCAGAAGGATATATAAATACTAAACAAACTAAAAATACTGTAACTCTTCATAACAACATGACTTTTTTGGCAACTACACTATTTCTGAAGTTAAAGTGCTATCAAATCCTACCAGAATATTAGCAAAAGAAGGGAGTGGGGTAATTCATAGTAATGTTTGTAAAAGTCCTTCAAAATTTTGCTAAGAACAGGCATGTCACCAACAAGTACTATATACAATTACATTTGGGTTATGTGGCACACAGAATCATGGAATTGTTCAGGCTGGAAAAGCCCTCTGAGAGCAGAGTCCAATTGTTCCCCCGGTACTGCCAACCCACCACTGTCCCATGTCCCGTATACACACACAGATGTCTCTGTGTGCATTTGTATAATATATAAATAAACCTTAATAAGAAGCTTATCTCAAAGTTACCACTGAAGTAGCAGCCAGCTGCTGTTCCACACGTTTCAGAAGATCACTCGTGTTTCTGGTTTGTTTCAAATGATTCTGGAGATGCAGCAGTGCTGCCAGCTGAGAGCTGCTGGTGTTGGATGTAGCTGTTAGGAGGATACTCTTCATCATCATAGACACTGAACAGCTCTGTAAAATTTTTACATTTATTTTCCCTCATGAAAATTATACAAATACATACATACACTATGTGTGTTATATATCTATGACGAAGAAAAAGCCTCTTGCTTGAAAGGTGAGATGAACTAGCAAAAGCCTGCTGTTTGTGCTTCCAGCTAATGTCAAACAGTCTGGCAATAACTCAGGAAGAGTTCTTAAATATGAATAGCTGGAATTGATTTCTTTGTCTACATTTATCATCAAGGTTCCTGCATTTAGTCATCGAAGGTCCACATGGAATGGTAAATACCATGTTCTGAATTTAGCCTTTCAAGTAAGCTGAGTCTTTTCTGTGTTTCTGTGCCTTTACTGTGTAGCCACATCACAAATCTTAATGCACTTCTACAAAGAGTAAAATAATGGATAAGACTATATAAACTTTTCTTTCAGCAATCCTGTCCTTTGAACCAATGCTAGCTAAGAGCTAAAACACCTTTTTCTTTTAATGTAGCTGTCACGTAAAAAAAAAAAAAAAGCAATTCAGGTTGACCTAATTAAAAATTCCAAAGGAAGGCTTAATACAAACCTTTCTGGGCAGTAGTAACTGAATCATCAGAATTTTTTGCCCAGTAAAAGACACGACTACTCTTGGATTTAGCGCCTTGATATGCATTCTACTCAGCTTGTTCACTAACAAGTATGACAGCACAGCATAAATAATACAGTGTGCTGCAGGAGTACAGGAATAAAGGACTGAACCACGAACTCCAGTATTAGTTGATTCTGATTTATCAGAAGACCTACCCAGCCCACTCCACCCAGAGGTGCAGATATTTGCCAATTTAAGTGTTGACAGAGAATCAGGTGCTTTCTGCTCGTCATAACTTCATTCAGTTGTGCTGCTACTGGCAGGAAGGAAAGTAGTATAAAGTGCTTTTCTGTATTTCTGTAACAGAGATGATGGTGTAGGAACTATGTGCTATTCCTTCCTGATGTGGGGAATATAAGCCTCAGAGCTGCTCCTCATCTTCTCTGGGATGGAGGCACATTTTCACATGAATGCATCACACACCTTCAAGCCATCTATGGGAGTATGCTGTGCACGTGTCAGTTTGACAAACTGAATGTAAACCTTTCTTATACACTTCAAAATAACGAATGAACAGATCCAGAGAAACATTTTTAAAATTATTTCTTTGGGAAGAATGAAACTGTATTTTGTGGTAACATCTTAGTTTAGCTAATCAAATTATAGTGATTTATTCTTATTAAACTATTTTCATGTATGCAATCATCAATGCAAACATCAGGCCAAACATAACAGATAACACAACTGTTAAAAAGCCACCAATCAAATGATCTGAACTCACCAAACACATCACATATTTGATGATCTGGGTTACCAGTTCTCACGTGGGATCCTACACATGTTCTGTATGACCAATTCTCGGGCTGTGCCAATACAGTTTTGTTTATGCAACTTCCAACATTCTCTCACTGAAAAGCTGCACAAACACTGCTCCCTTACCTGATGAAGTGCCAAAAACTGGCTTGCTGAAACTGGATCAAACTGCTGAAAGCATTCAGCCATTTCCAAACTAGCAGAAGTCAGTACATCAGTAATGTTCTGACTGAATGCAACCCCCATGCACTGCAGCAAAGCCTCACTGGACTGAGAAAGGTACTTCTGAGCCATCTTATGTTCCTTCTAGATGATAAAAATAAAAAGTTTTATATTAAAATTAATATTAAATATTTTTTATATGTACAGATTACTAGTGTGTTAGAGAAAATAAGTATTGCTTTTTTATGACTAATTTTCAGGCTTCTTTTTAAGGCATTTACTTAACACATGAACACAATACGCAAATACAGATTAAGTATTTAGCAGACACCAACTTCTGCTACACAACATTAAAAAATAAATGTTTTAACACAATACTTTCTTTTAACATAAAATGTATACTTAGCAGAATAGACTGAATTCCAGGCAATATGAGCCATTCAGGACCAAGGATCAACACAGTTGTTTCCAGTGACAGTTACCTATATTTAATCCACACAAACCCACAAAATCTCTTATCTCAGGTATTTATTGATTTTCCTGGCATCACAAACTGTACATTCCCATTTCCTAGAGTGCTTTCAACTGCAGCAGTTAACAGAGATCAGCTCACTGAATTTTACCCAGGTTTTGTGACAGCAGTAATTTCTTAGCTCCCAGTCTGCAAGATGTTACGCTCCCTTCGAAAGACCTGTCTGTGGGGCAGAGAGGAAGCTGTCAGCTCATCCAGTCCTGGAGGCTACGAGCTCATCAGTGGGGAACCGCTGAGGGAGAAATCATTCCTTTCTGGGAGCAAGTGGGAAAGCTCTCCTGGGAGCTCCCACGTCCCGTGGGGTAGGACAGAGAGACACAGCAGGGCAGGGTTGGAATGTCGTTTGTTGGAAGGTGTTCTGTAGATTCTTTTTTCTTTTGTAAGTTTGTGTTACAGACATTTCCACTGTCAGTTCAAACAGAACTGATGCATTGCCTGTTATTCTATAAAAAGGAAGCACTCAAATTCTAACGGAAGCTCATATGCTGATGTACCTTTAATTCCTGTATTTTCCTCCTGTACTTATCATTATGACATTTATTAGTCAGTAAACCACTGTCTGTCCTGTCCTGTTCTCTGCTTTCTGCTGAAGTCAGGGAAGATTTTCTGATGTCTAATTTAGCTTCTTCCTACCCATCAGTAAAAAAAAAAAAGAATAATTAATCATCCCACTAAGTAAGGCTGGCTTCATCTCTTTTGTGAAAGTTTGTGTGAAAATGGAGTTCATCTTAATAGAAATCAGTACCTTAACTCCTTGAGGGTGAGAGATTTACTAATATCATCAGACATAAAAATATCCTAATATGTTACAATGGCAATATGACCAACAGAAACCAAAAAGGCCCCCCATACAACCTCTGAGATTTTAACTTTCTAATATTTGTCCCCCATTAATTTCCTCTGAATGCTTTAATTCATCACCGAATTTATAAGGCCTCAATCAACTTTCCTTTTCTTACATGGGGTTCTTATTACAACAATAAAGAACAGTTTTATACAAACTTATATAGAAAAACATTGGGGCAGATAAAGGAATTACAGGAATTAAAGGAAATACACAGGAATTAATCTAAGTGCAGAAAAGAATGCATACCATGACACTGGGCTTCCAGTAAATCTCTGAATACACAGGAT
>JAYRBT010000178.1:36206416-36222954 GCA_036023395.1 Myiotriccus ornatus
TTTTTTTTTTAAAGTAAAGGATTTGCTGCAATAATTTTGTTTCAGTACCTTGTATAAGGAAGCACAGTGCTGTAGTGGAGTGTGATGGATATAAGGAGAAGATGTGAAATGTAAACCCTTCATCATATTGACAGGATGCAGGTTTGTTTGGTGGAATACATGGACGCTTTTTTCAGATCTGCCAGAATTCTAAGGCATAATTTCAGTTTTACCAAAACACAGTTAGCAGTAAAACCATAATGAAGTTCAAAATGAAATAAGTAGACTTTCAAACGATCAAAACGTCGAGAGGATGGAGCTGAAAACCCTCCCTCTCTTCTGAGCAAACCTTGAACATCCTCCACCTATTCCAACAAACCTGTATCCTTCAGGGCCACTGCAAAGCAGACAGATGCAACACTGCTCCACAAACCTAAATAATCTTCAGGCAACTCCCATGAAGTTGGACTGAAATGCCATATATTTAAATGTACATACTATACATGTAGAAACTCAAAATGACATTGGTTTGGGGTGGGGGGAGAACGTTTATTTTTCTAGTTTGATTATTATTATGAGGAATAACTGTGTGAAAATTAACATTTTTTTCTCCATGTTTTATTAATGTTTCCTTTTCCACTGAGCTTTTATTGTACCTGAGTTGCAGCATGGGCCTCTGCAAGCAGAAGTCTTGCTGGTTGATACAAGCCAAGCTGGATGAGTACATCAGCTTTTTCAATCCACAAGGAAGGGAAAGAAAGTGCACTCAGTCCTTTTCCTGTTGCTGCATTTAACTCAAAAACCTGAAAAACAACAAAAGTATCATACTGTCATAAATTTCAAAACTAATCTAGATGGAATAAAAATTGCTATTATCTATTGTATCCCACAGTCCAGCTCTATGTTCTAACTTGGAAATTCAATGTTATACTACAGGAAAAACAGGTTTATTGTGAGATTTGGAGTCTATAATCCTCAAAAGGCATTCAACTAGTAAGCATATATTATTAAAACTAATTTTAGGACAGATTAACTACTTCAGATATGCTACTGTCACAAAAAAGTTGATTCTTGATATTTTACATGCAAAGAATGGAAAAAAATATACAAAGAGAGCAAAATGGTACGAAAAAAGTAAGGACAGAATTGCCATAATAAAGACCAAAGTGGAGGTAAGCTTTAAAAAAATCAGTATGGCAATTATCTTCCTAAAGAAGAGACAGTAAAGACAGAGCTGAAATATTTGCATGCCTTTAAAACAGTACGTAAGAGGAAGCAAAAGAGTTTGTGGTAATGTAGGGGAGAGAGAAAGAAGAGAAAAAATGAGACCAAGAGTGAATACAGTGTCTTTTTTGCTTCTCAGTCTTTTCCTCTGGTTTGTATTAATCCCAAAATCCATTTATAGGAAAGCAGTTTTACTTCGTATGAATAGAGATTCCACTCCTGTTTTTTCCTCAATACAAATAATGTGCCAGGCAATCTCAGCTCAGTCAACGTTCAGCTGATGCCTGCCAGCAGAATTTAAGTAGCATTCCTTTTTTATCGTTTTTGTCTTCATGTATTTCTCAAGTACTACCTAAAAAAACCCCAGCAAGTGTATTTTTAAAAAATGAAGAGTAATTTAGTATAGAAGCTGAAGCAAAAATAGAAACCTTTTCACTTGAATTAAGGATATTCTCATCCCTACGAACATTCAGCTCATCATTTCCAAAAGATGTTTTTCTTTCTTCTGTATGTACAGTTTTTGACTTTTTTAGTGCAATCTCTTGCCTACACCTAAACCACAAGAAAGAAAAAGGAAATTCAAGCATATTTTAAAAACATATCATAAAGAAGTATTAGCATGTTAGGAATCTTCACCACGTACTCATCCTGTGGACAGACAAACAGCATTCATGCACAGAAGTTTTGGGCACAGATAATACACCCAAGTTGTGTTCAGAGATCAAGTTTTTTAATATTTCTCCCCCAACAGCATTTATCAACTGTAGGGAAAAAAGTCCCAACTAAATACAGTCTCTGCAGTGAAAATACATACATTGCTTGTTCCAGGTCACTAATATGTGTTTCTCCAGCAGCTCTCTCATGATACACAGATGCCTGGCTCAGTTTTAGATCTGAACATATCAGGGCAATTCTATAAAGAAAAAGAAAAAAATCAAAATCCTCAGTAACTCAGTAATAAATTGGCAGTACAGATAAACACATATATTTGTATACATGAATATTTATCTATTCTGTTCTGTAGGCCTAGTTTCAAGCATTTTAAATATACATTAGGTGGCATTTTGCAAATGGTCGGAAAATAAGCTAACAATTATTGCTTGTAAATGTAACTTATTAAGCAAACATTATTAAATAAGCACAATAAAGTGTTTTAACTAAAACAACAAAAATTTTCTATTGCATGAATATGAAATATTTTTGAATAAAAACTTTCAGGGGTGATCATCCATAAAAAATAACGTCCTTTTGGTCACAAAAATATCCATAAAAATGCACTTATTAAGGAAACTTCTTTATGCCCTTCAGCTAGAGACAAGATATTTTTGTATTTTTGCCTGCTTTTGAATACTTAATACTTTTATTACTGGAGCTCTTTTGGACTTTGTTTTTTTTCAGTTAGGTGACAATAAGTCATTTCAAAAATTATTCACATGGAAGCGGCCTGGTTTCATATTCTCGTACACTTTCCACGTGGAGATGATGTTTAGTAACAGAAAAACTTGGTGGGTTTTAATTCCACAAACCGAGTCATCAAAATTCTATTAAAATGCATTAAAAAAGAAATTAAAGAAAACCCCACCACAAATACAACACAGTAAGTCACAAAAAGCCTTGTTACTATTTAGTTAAATATTAATGGATGGTCCACTCTATTCAGTTTCTCTTCTATTTAAAATAAATAAAGGATACAAACCGAAGGTGATAGAGATCAGACAGACTTCTACATTCCACAACTTCACTAGCAATAACTTCAGCCAGCTGAAAGACGGGAAGAATCAAGTGGGGGCAAAAAATCTTCTGTAGTTCCTTAGATAAAAGATCCATAAAATACAAAGTGCAAGTCTGAAAAGAAATTTTTTTTTATTCAATCAGTATAAACATAATTCTGTAGAAAATAACTTTTAAATTAATGACTACGGTTTCAGTTCCAAAATAAACCCCCTAAAAAATCCAAATAAACTTTCAAGCTGCAAGAGCAACAAAGTACAGAGAAAGCAAACAAATTTATTCTGTAAGTTGAGTGCATTTCATGCAGGGGACAGACTAACACTTTCTGAAGTGTTAATGACTCCTATGACACAAAAGTATTTTGGACAGATCTCTGAACATACACAGACATAAAAACTAAAATGCAACATAGTTTTCTGGTACTCATTTTCCCCTAAATAACAAATGATCTAGAATTTTGAGGAATATACTTACAGGTTTGGGGAAATTATCCCAGTTAATACCGTAGCTATTTGTATTCTGTTTAAAAGCATCTCTGATTTCACTGGGACAGTCATACAGGGCCCATTCTTCCACATTTGCTGGTAAGGTATCAACTTTAGGCTTCTCTTTTGCAACAAAAACATCAAGCTATAGTAAAACCAAGGACAGTTATGAGGTCAACTTAACAATCTTATTGGTATTAAATATTCAGCTAAAAAATGAACACATTTGTTTAATATCCTTTGAAGTTTTATTGGACTTGGGGGGTTTTTTTTGGATCCCTACACTGTGGGTTTTACAAAACAGCAGTATCTTGAACAATGCAACAATCAACACAAAAGAAAAAGTATTTGTAAATTCCTGACCTGTAAAGTCTGTGTGATCAAGTGTGGAGCTACGATACACAGACTCACGGAGAAATTCTTCACAGGTTGTGAGACTGTCCAGGAAAGCATCTAAATTATTTACCACATGAGCCCAGGGAAACATCTCTCAGAAAGAGAGGATTGGTTTTATGTCACAGGAAAGTGGGTCTTACTTGTTTCTTTTTGCCCTTCTCTTTTTTAGTAGGAGATTTTGACTGCAATTTCTCAGGACTTGTAGGTTGTGAAGACCTTGATGATGCTTTTGTAAAAAGTCCTGATGCTGGCAATGATACCTAGATAATCAAATAATTACAATTAATTATTTTCAACTTGCGATACTAATGTCACTTTCTAGTAACAGTTATTATCCACTGCAAGTCACTATCTGCAGCTGTTAACAGTTGTCACAGATCCTGTTCTGTTTGCATAAGTTTTCTTCAGAAAACAACCATTTCAGAGAGTCCTGGTTGCTGTATAATTTGTACAAGCATTTAGGACGATCATGCCAATGTAATTAAGCAGCAGAATTGTCAAAGACGGCATCATCCCTGTGATAAACTCTTTTTTAACCTCTATGCCTGCAAATTCAATTCTTTGGTTTTAAACTGCTAGTCTAGATAGCTTCATGTTCTACAAGGACTAGATTTCATACAAAAGTAATCTGCAAGACTGCAAAGAGTAATTTTGTTCTCCTTCTGGATTAGTCTTCTACAATGCTACTAATGAATGTTATAGAAATTTCTAAATATTTAAACATAAGAAAGAATTGAAAATTTCCCTGTGCATGTAATAGCACAGCTCTGATCTTACCTAAAATAGAAACAAACCAACCAACCAACCAAACAAAAAAACAACAACACCACATTCATTTCAGAAGCTGTATATGTTTTGCTGGAGGAATCAAGAATAAAATACAAAATATGAATCAAAAAGTAATGCTGGATGCTGCACAAAACACGAACATTTCAAATTAAAGGTAATATGTCTTTTAAAAAGTCAAAGCAGATGATTTGGCTCTGATTATTCAGGTTCTCAGAGAACATTTTTAGATTTTCTACTGTTATTTACGGAGTCCTAACACTTTAGAGACCCTGCTTTAGAAACAGATGTCAGCAGTCAAGTCTGCTTCACTTTGTACTCCCAAAACAAGGTGTCCTGGAGTACTTTAATTCCTTTCATGCCACATGGTTATTCTTTTTCTCACAATACTGTTCAGCTATAAATATGATTCTTAGAATTACTGTCACTGTCCTGTGACTGGCACTGACAGCAGCACCAGCTCATTTAGTTTTAGTTTTAACAGCTTCTTCAAACAGTAGTACTCACTTCAGATTATTTTTTCTCTAGTAAGACACTCAGTCAAATGCAGTATGTTACGCTTGTGTATATTTGAAAATATCAATATTCAATTTTTATTTCTCAAATTCCTGTCTTCCATCATGTAAAACTGATCTCACAATGAAAACTTGACCATAATTACCACAATTAAGTGGTAACATATTGCAGACTTTTACATCTAACTGGAATAAAATTATTCACAAGCTATGCCTTACCAATCTAGTTGATATGTCCCAACTAAGACAGTTTCTATAATGATTTGTTGCATTACTATTACCAAGTATATGTTTAGTCCCTTCAAATATTTACTGTATTTAATGTATAATTGTTTTCCTATGACTGCTCCTGTGATTATGAAGAGCCGTTTCAACTGGTTATATCTATGAGAAATGAAACAGATTTGTTTAATTTGGAATGCTGTAACAATGAGAAAGGAATCGGAGAAATTAATGGGTGAGCACAATCCTTTCAGTCACATGACAGCCCTTCTGACTGAATTTTGTGAAGGCCCATCTGAAAACACTGCTCTTCAGAACCTCCAGCAATGTCTTCAGTACATATTCTGCCACTACTGAGATTCTTTAGCAAATTAAAAATACATAATTTTATAACCTATTGCACAAAATTTATGACTGGACTCCAGAGAAATATTGGGCCACTGCCTTTATCCCTCCTGTCTCTTCCTTATTTTCCCAAGAGAAACAATTTTCTTGTTTAATCCCAAAAGCTGAGAAAATACACTAATGACACCATAAAATGGAAAACTCTAAAGACATATTTAAAACATCAAAAGAGCAGCTGGTATCACAGTTATATGAGAAAACCTGAAACAGAGTGGCCACATCAAAACCAAACCCAACCCAACTCAATGTCTGATCTCCCACGGCCTCACCTGCCAGATCCGGACGATACAGGCACACGCCAGCAAACAGTGCTGCTGATGGCAAGGAGAGCCAGGACCAGAAATCACAGCCAGTAATGTCTGTGCTCTGAACAAAGCTTCCAACTGTTTAATATTACTCAAATCCTCCAAATTAATTTGGGGCATGGTATCGTTTGCTCCACCGTTCATCTTAATATTTTCCGTAGGCAAAAATTCTGCCTCAGCCATTTTTTCTGTTAAAACAAAAAAGCTCACAATGGCAGCATTGCAAAAATACATTCAAAAGTTAAAGTTTCTGAATTGAAAATGAAAATATTAAGGGGTAAAAAAAGAAAAATGGAAATCCATCTACTGAAGATGTTCTTACTATTATGATGCAGAGCTACTTATACCATGCTTTCAGTCAATAACGTAACAGTTATGTTTATTAAATGATGGAAGCCTGACAGAGAAATGAAATCCACATAAGGTTGGACCAGATGATCTTCTGAGGTTTCTTCTAACCTGGGTTGTTCTATATTTGAATCTAGTTTTCCTCATTATATTATTTCAGTTTCCATTAAAAGCTTTGTAAAAACTTTCTTGGAACTTAAGTGGTGTAAGAAGGCCAGCAATCACAAGCAACCAGGTGAAACTGGATGGGAAGATCATTACAGAACTAATACAAAGTTTAAATCACCACAGGACTGTAAAAAAAACCAACAAAACCACTAAAGAAAGTATGAACAGAATGTTGCTGCTGTGACTTCAATCAAATGTGTGATACTGGAGACACTGCACATTTCTCTTTGTCAATGCAAACACCAGAAGTCCTTGTCTGAATGATTTCATCTATCCACACAAAAAAAAGAGCAGTGCAGATGTTCATCAGTGCCACACAGGACAGTGCTGTTCCAGAAATCAGATACTTTTTTCCCCAGTGGAATAATGGAGTGTTCTATCAGAACAGGTCACTGAGGCCATCTCTTGTCCAACTACTACGAGTGGACACAAAGTAAAAGGACCAAGGGATTTTGACAGTCACAAAAGCAGCTGAAAGCACACTTCCCTTTGGAAGTCAGTTTTGAAAAACCAATGCTAAGAAACCTGACAAAGTCAAGTCAAGAGCAATGAACTTAGTTACCCAAATCTTGGCACAGAAACTGTTTCCTGCAGTTCCATCTGTCCCTCCATGAAGATGTATTTGCAACAAGCTGCCCAGCACTGCTTTCTGGAAGCATCTCACAGCTCAGGAACCCCCACATCAGGTGGGAGCAGTATCTTACTCCACCAACAGACTGAGGGGAGGTCCCCATGGCACAGCAAGAACCCACAGATAACTGAAACAGCACTGATTAATGACAGTGAATGTCAGAGAAAATACAGGCATGCTGGTGACATTCTTCATGATAACTAAGCTGTAAATTTAAAATGCCCCTTGCATTTGCTGCTGAGAAATTCCTCTGGAGGAGAAACACCTATTACACACCTTCCTCTTGTGAGGATTGCATAGGGAACTTCATACGCAGCAGGAGATCCACTGCCCAGTGCAGAGGTTTAATAGCATCGTTGAGGGGAAACTGATTACAGTACAACCATTCAGCAAATTCCATCAGGTAATCAACACTCTGCAATTCATCTTCTTGTTTCTATAAAAGTATTAAAGGAAAAGTTAATTTATATTTGTTAATGTAAACCTTCAAAATTATATTCTAAAGTTTAATGTAGTCTGAACAGAAGCAAAAAAACCTCACAAAGTTCTATACGTCACACAACTTGCAATCTCATGAATCACTTGAGAAACATCCTTCCATCAGCATGGAAACAAACAGCAAGAACTGACAAACCTGTGAAGCACTGATTGCATTTTGGAAACAGCTCAACTGTCCAGCAGTGCTTCTGGAGACGGTCGCCAAGTGACGCCACATCTGTGGCAAATACTCTTCATTTTCACGACTGATTTTCTGAATGGCCACCATAAAACTGCATCCCAATCCTGCCCTCACTGTAGCCATGTGTTTGAAAATCAGGCTAGAAAAAATCCAACAAATTATAAATTACTTGCATCTGTACCTGCCAAGTAACTTTGTGAATAAGATAGGTGTTCCAGTTCGTACCAGTATAGTACAAAGATGCAAAGCTTGTAAACTCTCATAAAAGGGCATAAAACCCTGAACCCAGATAAGATTATGTAAACAGAACCCTGGATAATTCAGTTTTCATTTAATGTAAATGGCTTTGCAGTGAGGAAAATTAAAGCTTGTGCTATATAGCCATATTTCATGCATCAATTTCCTTGGAAAGTAAGATACTACTTATAAACAAGTTTAAAAAAAATTAAAATTACAAATACTAACAGATTAATGACAGGAAGCACTGCCTATGCATGTCTTTTTCATTGAAAAGACAACAGTGTTTTCTGTTGTAAGAACAGAGAGGCTGATAAAAAGTAGTAATATTTTCCCAATGTAAAATAAAAAAATACTCAAAAGAGTTTTATACTTCTCAAGAATCAAGATGCTTAATTTAATAAAAATAAATCAACCAACTTACAGCTTGTGTCTTGTCTGAGGCAAAACTTGATTAGCTTCATCCAGGACTTTTAGTGCTGTCTCCCAGTCAGTTTTATCAGCATATATGTGGAATAATAACCCATATAAGGAGATTCTTAATGTCAGATCTTCCTCAGCACCTTTGAAGTATATTCAAATGATTTTTTAATATATTGCAGATTTAGAATAATGGTATTACAAAATGCTGGAGTTTCTTTTATTACCAGATCAAAAAAAGAAGAACATGCCTGGGAGAAAGCATTCAGCTGATGACCCAATACTTTGAAAATCCTTTGTAATCCACTGATGCAAAGGCCACATAGCTTTCTCTTCCTAAAGAGACATAAAAAAAAAAAAAAGGAAAAAAAAAAGCCCTTTATCTTTCAGTTATATCTTTAAGGATTACTGAACTTCTGTTTCATCTGTAAACAAATTCATACAACTAATATGAACTAATAACCTGCAACTTAAATAGCTGCTTGAGCACATGAAGGTCACAGGCATTTCTCCAGAGTGAGTCCTATAATAGAAACTCGATACAATAATAACCAGACTCAGAAATATTCAATCAGTTACGCTGATTAAATAACATGAAATCTTGAAGCACTCTCAGAGAATCAGAGCAGCTGAGGTTGGCAGAGACCCTCTGGATCTTTCTAGCCTACACCCCTGCTCCAGGCTTTACCTGTGAAAACCTGACTATCACAACTCTCACCTAAAGGTAGGAGACTTGTGAACTGTTTGTTCTGCTCTACAGCACAGTTTTCCATCTTCATAGATAAATTCATTATCTTGTTTCAAAAACAGATCCATATATGACATGCTGACCATAAAGGATGATGCTAATAAGTTAACTGAGCTACAGCCACAACCTTTGGATAAATATTACATTAGCATCATCAAAGATTTATCAGATTTGATCAAAACGGCATTTACTTCCATAAAGGCACAAAGTATGACTGATTTTGTGCCCTTCTGCAATGGAGTGACTCCATCAGCGGACAAGGAAAGAACTATGGATGTCATGCACCTGGATTTCTGTGAGGCCTTTGATACGGGGCCCCACAGCCTTGTTGCTGCTGAATTGGACACACAGAGGATTTTTGGATGAACTGTCAGATGGACAAGGAAGTGGCTGGATGGCTGCACCCAAAGAGTTCCAGTCGCTGGCTCAGTGTCAAAGAGGAAACCAGTAACACGTGGTAACCCCCACAGGTTCTTACTGGGACCGATACTTAGTTCATCGCTGACATTGCCAAGGGGGGTGAGAGCACTCTCAGCAGATCTGCTGGTGACACCAAGGTGAGTGGTGGGTTCGTTGACTAGAGGGAAAGGATGTCACCCAGAGGGACCCTGACAGGCCTCAGCAGCTGGCCCAAGGAACCTGCAAAGTTCAACAATGTCCTGCACCTGAGTCAGGTCAAACCCCGCTATCAGAGCAGACTGGGCAATGAAGGGAGAGCAGTCCTGCAGGGAAGTATTTGGGGGTAGTGAAAATCTGGACATCTGCTGGTATATGTTTCTCCAGATGGGACTGCATTTTAAAGTTGCTTAGTTAGCCTAAGCAAGGATCACTGGAGAGCAGTTCCTGCCTCTTACAAGGGTTACTACAGTGTATATATAATTAAAAAATTTGGTAACTCCAGAAACAATCAAATATTGAACACTCTGTTTATAGAAAATATTTTTTCCTATTATCTGGAGTTACTCACTTCTAACTCCTAAGAATTACTAACATTTTCAGACATAAAAGATCTATGCTACCAATAATTGTACATTTTCATTATCCACATTAAAGTTTTGCTTTTTAATACAACTTACTAAGGATTCACACCGAAAATACTCTGTGGCAGTGAGTTAAATATATACACATAATTCCTTTTTATTGGTTTCAAATATATCCCTAGAAATAAATGAAACTTTAGGACTGTGCTTATGGGCAGTTACTATTATGTATCTAAACACTGCTGAAGTTCCATTAAGCTTACAACCTTCCCCGTGCTTCCAAGTACACATTGTACTCATCAGTTTCTACACACCCAGAATAAGGAGAGCAGTCATCATCTCTGATTATTTTTGATTTATATACGGCTTGAGGAAAAATCAATATGAAGTTTTCTATCCTTGTACCACACTGCTTGATGATCTAAGATACAGACTCTTACTTGTACCACTGGGCTTGGATGAGAAGTTATCAACAATCCCCTCAAGCTCTAATTTAAGTTGTGACCATGGAAATGCACAGGAAAACTCACATGGACTTCACTGACATGCAAATCAAATCTAGAAGGAGAAATGGATCAGCTCCATGGAGTTCTGAAGTAAGAAAAGTTGTAAAAGTGTATATGGATGTTTCAGTGTGCAGAAGAAAGTCCACATAGTGAGATGCGTTATACAACACAAATTACTTACATATTGCTTCAGGGGGATTACATCTTTGGATTACACATGCTGTTCATAACCAACAAGTATTTAATTTTATCACAGACTCCTAGCACAGTCTAAATCATAACTTCTTCCTACTGCTGAAGTGCTAAATAGTCTTTTAAAAACCTGAAGATACGAGAAGTAAAAGTTCCCTTTTGCATGTAGAAGAAATCTGAGTCTGCAGGTAGAGGGAAATTTTAATTTAGTAACATTTTTTTTCTGAGTTAGTGTTTCAGCATCTATTATCATACTTCCTGGAAGTGACTTTTTTCTTCCTGGATTTTCAGTATTTTCTAAACATTCTCTTCTGCAAGCTTCACAAAGTAAAACACTACAGTGAAAATCAGAGAGCAAATTACTTTGCAGAAAACTGTTGTGAGTTTGGCGATTGCCTAAAACCGTAAGAACCATCAAATGCAATAAAATAGCATGTGAGTCCCTGAACATGTAACGTGTGGTATGTGAATGCAGGTAAGAAACCATAAATGTTTTCATGGCAAATAAGTCTCTGTCCCCTTTTAGAAAAGGTACCTTGAAGTTTCTTTACCATCAGCACCAATCACTAAACACAAGCACAGTTAACAATACCTATTAGAAATTCTTACCTCTTTATTTTTAGATTCTGCTTTAATTATACTCTTAAGAATTATTTCAGTAGGTTCCTTAAGATGTTCTCTGTCATGTGGAGAGCCCAGCAAAGGTAAACATGCATTCCAGAAGTGTCTGGCTGCAAACATTACGAGGGAATAATTTCCTGCTTCACCTGCACACCTGAAGAAAGAGAAGTTTGGCTTAATGAGGGAAAACAATCCTACTTTAGCCAAAATAAAGGATTTTATTTCTACAAATACTGGGGTTTACCTGATCTCCACAGCACCATATGTGATCTTAGCAGTGAGGAGTTAGCATGTGAGCTTCATACAAAAGCTATTTTTCATTTTTATATACCAAACACCTTCACACATTCAGAAGTAGCAATAAGTATCATATTAATGACTTTATTGTATTTCTGTATAATTTTAGATCAAGAGCATTCATTAAAAAATAGCAGAAATCTACTTAAGATGTTGTCATTGGAATAATATACTTTTTGGCTTCCTATTATGTTAATTTCTCATTCTAAAAAACATTTAAAAATAGAACAAAACAATTATTAGCATGCCATGGATTTTGCTTAGCATTGTGCCACTGTAACACATGAACATGCCCCAAATGCCTGCATTCAAATTGCTTTGAGCTTATTTCATGCAAATGTGACTTTGAATTCATAAAGTGTAACACTTCTTCAGACTGTGATTCAACACAGTACTCAGCTGAGTGAGCAAAAGCTTGGAAATTTAGTGAAAATTATGTATTGGTATAATACAACCAGCAACTGAATAGTTTTACTATTTTTAAAAAAGCAGTTTTTTGAAACTGTCTATCTGATCACCCTCTAGACAGAACCATTTAGATCACATTTAGACTCCTGCAGCCAGTTCTAGGCCAGCCAACACACACCAGATACGGACAAATCACAAGGAGCTCAGTGCAGGGCCACCAAGATGATCCAGGGACTGGACTGCACTTGCCTTGAGAAGATGGCCAGGTGAAGAGGTGGCTTTGGGGAACTTAATGAGAAGTTTCTTAATAAGCCATCAAGGTTACTGAGAAGCACCAGTCGGGCTCTTCCCAGTGCATGGCAGGACAAGCGTAATTTGAAATAAGAAGGGTTCACAGTGTGTACATGCAGGGATACCCCCGTGGGTACGGCCAGGCAGTGGAGCAGCTCACTCACACAGGCTGAGTGTCTCCACTCACGACCAGACTGGACAAAGCATTGGGCTGGCCCTGCTTTGAGGAGTCTGGACTAGATCCTTCCTGAGGTCCTGCCAACCATGCTCTCCTATGATCCTATGACACTACAAGATCAGCTACGTGGAAAGGAGTTGATAAATTTACTGAAGTGTAAGAGTTTCTCAAATCCTTTGTTAAACATTTCAACTCAAAACTGTTTTGGTTTTTATTAGTGTTGGGAGAAAATAGCCCCAAATTTGTAATTAAATTTTACATCTGTTTTATATTAACCTTCTCTCAAAATAAAACATACCTGGCACTCTGAGCAAAGGCATTTGATGCTGCTACACGCAGATGTTTTCTTCCAGCCAAATTTTCCATTATGCTCTGTCCTTGCATCCAGGCAGTAATGCTTAACATTTCTTGCTTCACTTTGTTACCTGGCCTGCATAAAGGCAAATAGTTCAAGAAGTGCTAAGTCTTCCAGTCTACGACCATCCCATTTCCCATTAATGATGTTTTCAAGTTTCTACTATATAGATGTCCCTTGCTTTGGAAGTTACAAATGCTTCTACTGAGCTTTCTTTTTAAATCAGGACACATTTCAAAAACTGAACATTTTGTAAACTTATAGAATAAAATATCTTTTTCATGCCTCTAATGAATATAACTGTGAAATCAGATGTAAAAAACTATTATCTATATTTAGCAAGAGAAGAAAATAGATTTGTAGTTTTCTCCCCATGTTTCACTATCATACATCAAACAAAATATTAGTCCAAAACTGAACTTACACAGTAAGCAATTAAAAACAGAAATCAGGAAAATTAGATGATTTTTGATAGTTTCTTTTGGAATTTGTAATCTTTATGTCTGGTAAATTATGCACAGGGCTCTGGAGAAATTGATATGAATCCTATTCTACTACATTTGAAAGAAAACTGTAGGTTTCAATGCTACAGTTAATCAGTTAAAAATTAATAACTAAATAAATTTGATACCTTTGGTTAATAGTGACTTTGTAAGAAAAGAAGGAATACAATTTGCAAGATTTTTTTCAGGTCTTAGTTACAAATGCAGCCACGACCAGACGTGCACATTCCAGCTGCTGTCCCACCCTGTGTGAGAACCGACAGGCACGGTCTGTGTGCACCAGAGGGCACCAGTGCCCGCAGCACAGCTCAGCAACACCGTCAAAATCGACCTCTCCGGCCCCAGGCTGTGCTTCACCGGGCAACACGGAGCCTCTCTTTCCTTTCTGGAAACAGCACTGGCAATGCGTGACTACATTTCTTTGTCAAATAACCAAACATTTTATTATTCATTATATTGCAGATTCCTGGATGTGCAGCAGGTATACTCTCAATTTCTGTGAAGTTCTGAAACTATGTATTTCATATTAAGATATCTTACTTGATTTTACATGGGGTTTTTTCCCCCAGGCAGAAAACAACCACGAGTTTCAAAGAGCAGAACACTGTTTTTAAAACAGAAATTATTTTGCAGAGAAAAAAAGGAACGATACATTGTATGCAAACTCTTTCAGGGGTATATTTCAAACTTCCAAAAAATTGCTACTAAATGGAGTTGACTCTCTCCTCTTCTGATAAAATTAAATCCTACTTTTGGAGGAAATTATATAAAAAAATGGAAGGATCAAAGGATATCACCTTTTTATAATAAAGAACTCCACCAACAGATCCATTTATATATGAAATATTTTTGTGGTTTTTTTTTTTTCTTTGGAATCAAAGTTTCAAGTAATCAGTTAAGTAAGATACTGGCTTTTAAACAAAAGAGTTACATTCTTACTGCACCCATATGTATAGGGGCAATAAGACCATAGAGGTACCTGACAGCAGAGCCTGTAATGCAGGAGCTGCTGTTACCTTTCATTACCTCCAGACCCATCCTGGCCCAGGAACTGTGCAGACCTTTGGTGTACTAGAGGCAGGTCAGCATTGGAAGCAATTTGCATTAGCAAAAGAACTTGAATCACCTATTTACTGCCTGGAGATTATAAAAGGGTCAAAATAGCATGATTGCCAGAGACCATTTCAGAAAAGCAATGCTCCCTGGGAAGACACCCAAACACATGGATGGATGACCTGCTGACTTTCTTGGATAACAAACTTCATCTATCTTCCTGAACTGGGTCCGGTGCCACAATCTGAGTCTCCCACTGCTTTTACTTTCACTTTCATCTCTAACTGTACAATTTTTTGGTAAAAAAGATTCTTTCATTTTTGGTTATGTGATCAGATGCATTCACCCTCTATACGCTTTCTTCAGAGCTTAGTTCAGGTATACCACTGCATCATGCAAAATGCCACATACTTACACATCATATTTCTTAGTATCTCTCTTGCTGACAGAATTCCCATCTGATTCCAAGATCCTTTTGGAACAAGCTGTCACTATTTCATAGTCGTGTGATACGTATGCAAAATACGTAAGTCGTGTCAGTGTCTGCAGTTCCACTAAGGAATCTGACCAACTGCATTCTAAAGCACATTGCACTAACTAGGAGGGGAAAAAGAAAGAAAAAAGAGAAAAAAGGGGAAAAAAGAAAGGAAAAAAGAGTTTAAATTCCAGGGGTTTAAATGCTCTTTTCTACAGCACTTACATGCTTTACAGCTGTGACTTCCTTACAACCCATCTGGGCATGAAACAAGTACATAATAAAAAGAATACAAGTACATAATAAATAGTACCTAGAAAACTAAAGGGCTGCAATTACAACCAAAATATCCAGAGGAGAGGCATCATTCATCCTGTAGTAAGTATTACTATAGTGTGTGCAAATCCAGCTCTAAGCATGCATATATATATCTTCTTATATGTACAGAAGCTTGGACTCCATAATCTTAGAGGTCTTTTCCAACTTAAACATATATATATATATATGTATGTTGTTTCATATCTAGGTTCATTATAGGATCTAAATGTTTTCATTGCTTCTGCATGTATCAAAGTTCCACCTTTTTAGGATAATGATGCTTGTTAATGAACTGGTCCAAATATGAGGTGCTACAACACTGTTATAGAAAACCAAGCCAGTGAAGTGACAGTTGAAGCTGACTCATAATATTTGGCATAAATCTGTAGACTGACTGCAATTAGATACCTATAGATTTATAAGGACCCAGATCCTAGTCTTCTGGAAGAAGGACTTCTACAAAAGTGCTGGCCAGTGTCACCAGACTCCCAGCTAAATGGGGAAATACATCACAGACAAGAAAGCTCTTTACCCGAGTTAGAAATTATAAATACAGTAATCAAACAGGTAAGGTTACCTTACCTTACCCTGTTTTGAAAATATGAGGGATAAAGCTTTCTACACTACCCCTATTGCTCTTGAACAGCCTGGTAATGACCAGGATTACAGGAAAACCGTGGCACTATTCAGTGTGAGTAATTAGAGAAGACTGACCAAAAGCAAGCACTTTAAGAAAATACACATCATATAAGACTCATCAAAAAGCCACCTAATTCTTTCAGTATTAACCAGCTGTAGTTATTCTACCTTGTAACTGTCAAAAGTAACTTCACTATAATGTGAAGTTTTCTGCTGAAGTTTTGAATACTTGTAATATGAACCCTAAACCTCCCTGTAACTCCCTGACAGGAGGGTGGAACCAGGCGGGGATCGGGCTCTGCTCCCAGAGAACAAGGAACGGGACAAGAGGAAATGGCCTCAAGTTGTGCCAGAGGAGGTTTAGGTTGGATACTGGAGAAATTCCTTCACTGAAAATATTGTCCAGCCCTGGCACAGCTGCCCAGGGCAGTGGTGGAGTCCCC
>JAYRBT010000178.1:36232997-36243442 GCA_036023395.1 Myiotriccus ornatus
AGAAATGAACTTTACCTTTAGCTTCATTTTCACTGTCAAGGACTATTCGAAATGTATCAGGAGCCAATGCAAGACCTGCATTTACCAGAAGGGATCTCTTTTTCCTCACGTTGTCCTTTTGTTTTCCCCTTTTAGCCTATGTAAAGAAAAGAACTCAGTGTTATAAGGCTCATTTTACATTCCAACTACACCTTATTAACTCAACATAACAGAATGCAGATCATATAACTTGCTACTACCAAAAAAATACCTATAGGAATTGGGTATCTTCATGTATCTTACACATCATTCTGAAGTATTATTGTCATTGAAAGTGACTGTGGAACTTTTGTTGATATTCACAGGAATACAGCAAGGATAATTTAATATGAAGTACCATTCATGCTTCCCACGAAACCTTACAGTGTATTCCTGAGTATATAACCTGTCATTATGTTATACCTTCTTAAACAAAGAACAGTATTTATGTAAAAATCAACAATAACACACCCATTGTGCAATAACACACCCATTGTGCAATAACAAGGAGTTGTTACAAAAAGATAAAAAAATTCCTGGTCTTCTCAGAATTAATCAAAAGTCAGAAGAGGTGTAAGTGCTTTTTTTAAAGTAACATTTAAACAGAGTAAGTTTGCATATGGAAAAGCATTGAAACCAGACAAAAAATCAGTTGCCAGCAAGATTTTTGTTCAGGTGCTGAGGCAGCAGAACAGAATTAGAATGCAGTAACTTTTGACAATGACTACACTGTGACTTTAGATTATATTATTTAGCAGCATTTGTAAGTGTCTCATAATACTGATTTATCTCAAAGCCAACCAGGATTTTTAGCTATTTGGACACTGCTCTTCCCATTAAGCAAAACACTGCTTCATGCAATGAAATCCTAATTGCTGACAATTGCTAATAAGCTTCTTTTTTGCTGATATTTTTGCTAAATAACAACTCCCTCCCTCCCCTCATGGAACAAGTAACTGGGAAAAAAAATCCTCTAATCACAACCTTCAGGCTGTGAAGCAGCATGACCACTTCAATGATGGTTTGCTGAAATCAAGCCAATGCTGGCTCTGCTAACACTCAGTTCTACTGAACAGCTGCAAGGAATTTAATAAACAAATCTGTTCCAGCTACAGCCCTTGTTCATACTGGTTACCTGTTCAATCATCACCGCCACCCGGTCCTCCTGACGCTCAGGTGCCTGGTACAGCACCGTGCACCAGTGAACGCGGTTCAAAGCCAGTCTCAGATGTTCTTGGTACTGCCCACTGCTGTCCAGGTGAAGAGCTTTTTGCAAATGTCCCACAGCAGCCTCCAGCCTATCCCCATCTTCCTCAATACGAGCTATTTCCATGTGAACTTGGCAACGCAACGTCAGCATGCTGAGGAACACAAACTTAAGTGTAAACTGTTGAAATGAGGCACACTAAAATTCTTAGACCTAGAACTCACAAAAAGGTGAAACTCAATAATTAAAAGCAACTCTAGTATGAAAATTGATACTCCCTTTATAACTGACTGGTTTCTTTCATTTTCACTATCATGCCTTTTTAATAGAAATTACTAAGAAAATTTAACTCCATGTTACTTCCATTAACTCCGCAAGATAAAGCAACACATCTTGTGGACTAACTGTATATTAGTAGAGCTCTCTTTCAGTACTGCTTAGGGGTGCAAACCAAGTGCATAGGTTTTCAAAAGCAGTTAACTGCCAGAGAGAGGATAATGTACTGGATAATGGCCACTTTTGATAGAAGTTCACTGTCTGTTCCTAACATTTAAGTAGAAGGTAATACTCCTGGAATTCTAGTCCTGCTTGTACCAGCTGGCTCACCTCAGGCACACACATTCACTGTCAGTAGTGCCTCTGCCCAGGTGTTGCTCACACCACTCCATGAAACCAGCATGTTTTCCCCAAAACCTGCACGTTCTCCAGCCTCTGCTGGAGACTCCCAGAGTACCAGCCTCTCCCAGGTACACTGGGCTCCCTTTCCATCACCTGCCCCAGGAAGCTGTTCATGCCAGTTGAGAGCTCTACATGCTACTTTAGATTATTTTCAGGAAGAAAAAACAAAAAATGAGATAAATGAAAGCAATGTTATGAGAAAGAGGAGAGAAGAAAGGTTTTCAAGCCTATCAAACATCTGCCACAGAACTCATGTGTGGCCACATCAGAGCCCATCTGACTGAGCAGGTGGGCCAAAGCAGCTACAATTAATGCTGCAATCCAACCGAAAATTAGGACAGGCAAACTAATAGTGGCAAATGATTTTAACCAATCTCGAGTGACAGTACCATGTCAGAGCTGAGGTTGAGTCAACTGGATTGCTAAGAATACAGAGGGTAACAAAGGCCAAAACCCTGACCCTAAAAAACCTAACCTGCAAGCTTTTAGAGAAAAACAGTCATTACTGACATTGAGCATAAACATCAAAGTTGCCTTTGCTGATCTGGCACTCTTTATATGGGAAGTCACTCTTTAAATGGCACTCTTTATATTCAAGCATATTCAAATGCTTGAATAACAGCACAGTAATACAATATACTGCTTTTATACGTTTCCACTTCTTCAGGTTTCTCTTTCCTCTGTGCAACAAAGAAATGACATTTTAGAAACACCAAAAATAGATTCCTCACCTTCCTCTGCAATACTTTCATCAGAAACCACCCTGCTTCCTGCCCAAGTGGCAGATTGTGTCAACTGTAACTCACTCCATACAGGATTTCTGATCTCTGATCTCAGCAGTCAGCCTATGCCCAGGTCCAAACTCAACTAAGCACCACATGGTAAGGTCTACTTGTTTGACTCAATAAAAAAGGTGAAAATACGTAGGTGCTTAGGGTTAAGTACAGCATGGTATCAGACAGAACAGACGTAAACAAAATACTAAATTTTCTTAATACAGTAGCTTTTTCAATTAAAAAGTACCACAAAAGATGCAAAAGTAGTATCTTGCACGAAGTGTCTTATTTGATATGTAATACAGAAGCCGTGATGCTTTTTTCAAAACTAATTCTTTATGTTTTTAACCAACAAAAGTGATGTTAAGGCAAGAATCTAAAACACAGTCCAACACATCCACTCATACTGCAGCTTTGGAATTTTCTCACATAATTCTGATTAACAAGAGTATTATTCAGTTCCTACAGTATTTCAATATTTGATGTAGATCATTAAACAATGTGAGATTTTGCTTGAGAGGAACCTGTATTTCAGTGATTAATGGGGAACTGTATGCAACATGCAGACAGACATTCATATATTACAAGGTAGTGGAAAATTTTCCAAGACACTTATTATCAGAGAACTTGAGCTTTTAAACGAGTTCTATGCTGAGACCTTCCAAAGTAACAAATAAAAAAGTGCACAGCATAGAAAATTACCTGTCAATCTCTTCAAGGGCATCAGCAACTGCGATCAAGGGCTTTCGCACATGTTGGTGCAAGTTGTGCTGCAGCAGCGGCAAGCACAGATTCCACTGGGCTGCACAAACAACCTGAATCACATCAGGATCTCCCAACTGAACTGCACGTTTTAAGCTTGAGTCAAGGGTTTTTATCAATTCCAGCTGACCCTACATAAATGAAAAGTTAATTAGCGTATATTGCATTTAATGAATACAACTTCTTACACGTTCCTCCAAATTTTAACAGCCAGCAGACTTTGGAAACTTTTTTTTTAATAATTCCTTTAATAAAAGCTTCTTCTGTAAGTAGGTATTGATAACTAAGGAGTGTTTCTTTTAGGTACTCCAGGCTGTCACTACATATTTCAGGCAGAAGTCTGTCAGCTATTCCCCTTCCTCATGATAAACAGAAATTGATAATTCTGAAGATTTGTGAATTCAGAAGGCTTAGCTTTTTGTTTTTTCATACTAAGGTAACAATGTTGCACAGGAGAGGACAAAAAGAAATATCATGAACAGGATTTGCCATACTGTCAATTAAATTTGGTTAATTTAATTAAATCTAAAAGCATATCCTTACCTACAGTAACAGACATTTGCCACTTATTACGTTATTTTTAGAGGTATGCAATTAAAAAAAAATCAAACAAAAAACCTCTCCAACTGTACACACTGCAGCCCAAAATTTTAGAAATACCTAAATATCCTATTTTACATTTTAGCATTAGTTACGAGCAATTAATGAACTTATTCTTTTTCTCAAAAGGTGAATGGAACTTTTGCACTCCAAAATGAGCACAGCCATAGACAGGAGTAAGTTCATGCACTACCAGTTCCATTAAACACATTCCTACTTCCCATTTTAGAAACTTCAGGTGACTCTAACAGCTATTCGAAACTCACCGCAGGCATCTCTCTAATCCCACTGACAACATTGATATTTAGGCTTCTACTTTTGATGGTCTGAATCATAACTGAGTCAGCTGACCACAGAAATCTAAGAAAATCCTCCCCAGTGTAACAATTTATCAGGAATACTCTGTATTTCTCTGACAGAAGAATTTGCATGAGACTGCCCACACCATGCAACCACAGCTGAGATGGACTGGACGATCCTTAGTGGTCCCTTCCAACTCAGGATATTCTATGAAAACATCTCCCATAAAGGCAAAATATGAAAACATGAGACAGTTACCTTTCCGTGCCTCAGTGCTGACATCTTTGCTCTTGGAAAGTAATGTATTATGAACTTCTACAGCCACACAGAAGACTTAAAGGAAGAATAAACAACTGTGGTTTATTTTTCCCTGTCTCTTTTGTGGCAGCCCAGTTTAAAAGAATATAAAGCTTAAAAGAATTTCTGATCAGTTTAATGTAATTAAGACACACGGACAAATGCAATTTTCCATATTTAACACATTAAAACTTTTACTTTTCTCTTGAAGTTACTGTTAAAGAACATACCTCAACAACTCCTTTGGTGTAAGTCCCAATTTTAGTGCCATGTTTTTTTCTTTCATATTCACATTCCAGGCATTCTATTTCAATAAGTTTCCCTGGCTCCTATGAAGTATTAATACACAAAATTTTAATAATTAAAAGGAAATATGATAAAGATGAAACCCATGGAATCACACTAACACAGCCCTGTACTTTCCTACTGAAAATCCCACTATATGAAATAATTAACTGAAACAATGCAAAGGAAGTAGAATTTATTTGAACAGCAGTTCTTTTTTACTAATCTGAGGCTGAAAAATAACTTTTAAGTGGTTCATTGCCAGAGTTTTCAGTAAGAAAACCAGTGTACACCTGATTTTTCCTATACCGTAATTTGATTTCAGTTCTAGTAAAATCATAGAATCCCAGAGCTGTTTGGGTTGGGAGAACCTTAAAGCTCATCTCGTCTCACCCCCTGCCATGAGCAGGGACATCTTCCACTATCCCAGGTTGCTCCAAGCCCTGTTTGACCTGGCCTTGGACACTTCCAGGGATGGGGCAGCCACAGTTTCTCTGGGCAACCTGTGTCAGGGCCTGCCCACCCTCACAGGGAAGAATTTCTTCCCAATATCTCATTTAAATCCACCCTCTTCCATTTGCTTATAAATGTTATTAAAAAGGCACATGCCTGGAATAAACAAGCACTAGTCAAGACAGAAAGAATTCAGCTTGATGGGTAGTGAAACATTTAAGTGAAAAAAGAGGCTAGACTTCGAAACTCTTACGGAGAGATCTGACTATTAAATCATATAATTTATATGTATGGATCATAGAAACATCTAAGATAAGTTGTATTTGGTTTAAATGGGTGGAGTAAGGAAATTCAGACATCATCTCCATTCCTCAATCATTACAATGTTATCAAATCCCTCAGCATGACCTGTGTTAATTTAACATCCCCATGACTGCAAAACAGACAAGATCGTGGAAAACTGAGATGAACCCAGAACTGTCCCAGTCATGGTGTGACAAATACACAGAGATGGAAGTCATGTTATGGCTGAGAAATTTGTCAGTGCTTGGCAAAAGCCAAGGAACTGGAACTCAGATCCAGATTTCTCTCACTCTGCTATGGAGGGGTTGCTGTCAAACCATGTTGGGAAATCTGAAGGTGGTCACTTAAAACCACAACTCCAAAGGAGAAGGTTAAAATAGAAGCAAGGTTTCTCTACTGCTGCCACACAATAGGTACTTGCTACTGCTGTCTACACAAATACTCAAATTAAATCACTGTAAATCTTTGACCTAGAGGATTTAAACACATCTTCCAGTGGAATGCTATGGATTTGTGTATGATTTTAGACATGCAGGAAATGTTCAGAATTACAGGTCTGAATCAGACACCTGGAATGAAAAAATTCAGTGAGGATAAACTAAATTTACAAGTAGCTCAAAGTAGGATCATTATAATAGAAATTTGAATTTAATTTCCAATCAAATTCTTGCACAAGTAACATTTGAAAAACATAAGCAAAAATCCACAGTTAGTATTTATTTGCCAAAATGAACTGCACTGCATATCATCCTGGTCTACCTACATCCTACCTTCTGACCTTGCATCTTCTCTCTAGTTTAGGAATAGATCACTTAGCCAAACAATTATTTACATTAATGAATATACAAGTAGTACACAGATGGACAGAAGATCCCAGAACCATCAGTACTGTTTTTTAAATATAAGCACAAAAGGGGTGTGTGTTTGCAATCAGAAATCCCCAAACCAGTGTAATTAATACTTACAGTAATCCCAGCACTTTTCAAATCGAGGATACATTGAGATGCCAACTCAGTGCAGTTTACTTTCAAAGAAAAATGAGCTAATTCCAGAATCAAAGGAATCCTTCGAAAATAAAAAAAAACATCACTTCAGAGAATTTGATATTGGTCCTCCATGGAATTATAAAAACACTACTTGAAAGTAACTGTGTGATATATCTGAAAACCATGAAGTCATCTGAATACTACAGAACATGTGACTGTGCTAGTAATGCTCACAGTTAACAAGGAAAAAGGAAAAAGTTTAAAGCTGGCTACACGAAAAATACAAAATTAATCTGTTTATGATGAACATTTTTAATCAGCATACTCCTATATAGTCTTGTACAGACAGTTCCTCAAGAAGACAAAAAATACAGAATTAAATGCATGCACCACAAAGATGGTGAGAGAACAAACTAAGACTGCAAGTAAGTCTGGAAATACAATGCAGTGAACTGGCACACAAAGCAGTCAAATCCATCAGTCTGCTATCTAGGAACAAAGAACACAGACACACAGATGGAGACTGTTCTGTCTGGGATAGGAGAAGTAATAAGATACCTGAATATTTGTCAAAGATGATTCACCATAACAAGTAAGAATACAGTATTACTTCCATATGTAACATCCATGATATATATAACTAGAATAGGGTTCTCTATGTCAAACATGCTGAAGAACTGGGAAGGGCCTCAAGAAAAGCTAAAAATTAACTACAGTCTGAAAAGCACTTGTCAATTTTAAGGTCAATTTTAAGACCTTTGAAAAATCTCACTTTATTAACAAGAAATGGTTATGGAAAGATTTAATCACATTACACAAAGAGATGTATGGAAAAAGATACTTAATCCTGGGTTCTTTAATAAAGCCTAATGGGGTTTTGTCGATTTTTAAGATGACCTACATGTTAAAGCAACACAAACTGTTGTAACCAACTTCCATGGGACTATGACAAGTAAAACTCACTTCACACTGAGAACAGATGCTGGAGGTACATCATATTGTTTCAAAAGCACATACAAAGAATTCAGATTTGCGGTGGCATCACTTGGAAATTCATTTGTGTCCCACTGCCTGCAACATATTAGGAACTGGGTCATAATTTTTCATGAGAAATATTATTGCATTAAAATTTTGAAATAACTCTAACTTCAGAATGGATAGCTTAGTCCAAGGGATCAGTGGGATACCTGGGTTTTGAAATATTAAGAAAAAAAAAAAGGTTAGCAAAACTTACTTCAGTATGGCAAGTAAGTTACTCAGAGACAGCCAAATACAAAGCACTAAGAACATTCAAGCATAAGAATTAATATTTCAGATGGTAAATTTTATTCCAGGCCAAAAACTTGTGTGCAAAACTCTTTTGCTATAATGTCAGTATAAATTAATGCACTGTTACTTAGAAAAGAATTAATGCTTCTAAAATGGGGAAATGTTGAGACACTGAAAAAAAAAATTACATGAGATTTTGTTACGAAGTCTAATTTTAATTTTTTTTTTATGCCTTTAAAATTTAAAGACTTTAAAAAGATTGTGCTTCCTATCCTGTGATTTATGCATTATATTTCAGGTGTGATTTCTCCACTTCATCTTTACTTTCTTGCACATGAATTGTGTACGGAATGACAGTCTGTTGGATATTAATGAAATTCTTGCTTCTGAGATAATCTGTCCAACACACTACTCCCCACATCCCCAAAGAACCAGGTCACTTTTTAGCTGAGGCTTTTCCCCTGACAGGCCTGACAGTCACCACCCAAACTTTCATTGTAATTTTCCTTTCAAGAAACTAATCTTTGCAGTAGATTTTTCTACTGGCACATGGGATACCAGAACAGTAATCTGCCTCTATAATATGCAGCATCAAAGAACAACTGGAAGGATCCATTTTCATACTTACAATTTTAACATCTGCATTTTATAAATAACTAAAAGATGAGTGGAATCTTGTATTTCCTTCTCTACCTGGGAAATATCCATCAGTTTATGATACACCTGTAAAATAACAATTTAATTATTGGCTAAATAAGCAACAATAATTGAATAATCATTGACTAAGTGACTAATAAATGACTAAAAGCATTACCATTAGAGAAAATATTTGTGAGTATTTCTCTGGAACATTTTCCTTAATAAAGACTGCTGCAGTAGATGAAAACTCTTTTGCTTCTTCCAGTTTTGAAGCATCAAGGAAGCACTCGAGTAAATTTCTGTAGATCAAATAAATGCTTTTATGAAATATTTAGTGACATTTTGCACAATAATTCTTATTTCTATTTTTTCAACATGCTTTCCATTCAAGATACCACTCCTAAATGAAGTACAAGCCATTAGCACTGACTCAGCACAAAAGAGATCCTCTCACTTCTACATCTTGGCTTCTCCCAGAGATACAGAGCTGCTAACACTTATTTACCCCAGATCATAAAAAGAATCTTGGGAAAGGAGGGCTTTTTTCTGGAAACTTTTCTTCACAAGATGTATGGAATCAAAAGGAGTAACTGTTTAAAACTGGAGGAGAAGAACCCTTCTCTAAGATTCTCCCTTAACTACGGGAAAGGCCAGTATTTCAAAGCCATCTAGCACAAGAAAATTATTTATACTGGAAACAGGAACTGGATTTTCAATACTGTACTTGATTTAACTGAGAAAGAGCCTGCTATTCCATTAAATAAATTAACAACAAAAATTATAATCATAATAAAAATATTTTTAAAATAAATACAAATGTAAGAAAAATAAATGCAACTATTAGTTTTGTAACACAAACTCACTGTGTGCACTTTCTTGTTCTCATCAACACCTCAGCAAGAGTATCAAAAACTGCATGCATGGTATTCTATATAGTGCTTAGCATGTTTTTGCTGGAATGTTTTTGCTACTTAATTTTTTATTTCCCTCCAGTTTCAGCTTATAAATAAAACGTTGTGCAGAAATAAACCTTCGGTCACAGACCAAAAAAATAGAAGAGACCGCAAAGAGAAAGGGAAAAACTATGGTAGAAGTGTAAGAGGAACTGGAAATGGTCTGTAGAATAGCAGACCAAAACATCTCTGAGAAAAGTTTGTGGGACCTTGAAAAATGACATGGACACTTTTCATTTTGCACATAAAACTATCTCTCTCAGGAGAGTTATCTCAAGGTTTATGCTCCAGCTTTGCTCTAGAAATGTGAGAATGGTAATACATTGATAGTGATAAACAATTTATTTCCATTATGAATGACTCAAACACTACATCCAAAATGACTGGGCTACTTCAAATTGGATCTAGGGCAAAGCAGTCTCTGCCACTTAAATTTTAACCTCAAATTAAATTATTAAAATGAAGAATCTTTTGAGTGCATTCATGTCTCTTTAAAAAGTTAGGAATTAAGCTTTCCACAATAAATGTATCTACAACATTACCAATGAAATACACCTTAATAAAGACTACCTCAGGTGGCAGCCACAATTCCAAGAGGACTACAGAACGCCCATATGAGAAAATACAATTGAACTTACATCATCAATTTTGCCCTCCACTCATAGTCTTGCTCTTCAATTTGGTTTAATGCTGTAACAATGTGGGAAAGGCTGGGAATCAGGCAATAGCGGGATCCAGGCTTAAGAAATGGCCTCACAAGTTGCCAATAAAGAACTGAGGCATTATATATCAAAAAATAATATCTGAAAAATAAGAATCAAAAATGTAGTATTTCAGGGACTTGAACAGACATAAAATTACAGCTTAAGTATTTTAAGACACTTCTAAGAAGTAAAAATTGGAACTTTTCATTAGAGCC
>JAYRBT010000178.1:36262087-36294900 GCA_036023395.1 Myiotriccus ornatus
CAGAGGTAATTAAATGGGATTTACAGGTTGCTTAAGAACCAAGGAATCAAATGGTCTTGAAACTAAGTTGAGATCTACTGAACTTTAGCAGTGGTCTGGCTGCAATGGCAAGTGTTGTTATTTAACAGCTCCGTAGATGAGAAGTTGTTTTGTGGTCTGTTTAGTACTGTCCTCACTCAGTTGCACAACTGGAAAAGGTACTTTCTTTCCAACTACAAACCACCTTCTGCGACTTAAGGACTCCAACTTTAAACCTACGCTGAGTATTAAGTTGTATTTACAAAGATTCAGTTACTCCATGTTTATCTAGTTGTGTCTTAAAGCCCTGATACAGAATTTGAGTTGATTTATATTTCACAGACCCCACAGCATGCTGATAATCTGTGTAAGAAGACATTTCTGTTTCTCCAGAGGTTCTAAAATCACCAGGTAGCTGAGGAAGAGACTAATGCTGATAGCAGCAGATTTGAAGAATGAAGGAGGAAGGCTGTAAGCCAGAAGGAGGCTCTCAAGGCCAGGTTGGATGGAGCTCTGAACAACCTGGTCTAGTTGAAGAGGTCCCTTCTCATTGCAGGGGACTTGGACTAGGTGATCTTTACAGGTCCCTTCCAACCCAAACTATTCTGTGGTTTTGTGATGTCAGCAGGAGCTAACAGGGCCGTAAAGGACAGTGAATAGTCTTTTTCAAGCATGTTTCAGTGAATCCCATTTTGGTGCATTTTTGGTTTTTGACATCACATAGTCTTTTGGGGAGCTCATATATTTCAAGACTTGTGCTCCTAGTAAAAGTGCAGGGTACATATCCCTCTGTAAGGATTAGCTAATGAAGAAGAATGAGATTCTGATTTCATTTGCTTGAGCACCTGATGTAATTACTTTAGAGCTGTAAGGTATATTGCCAGTAAAATCAGTCCCGACTTCATCAGTGGCAACCCGCAAATGAGGATTGTTAGTAAAGACATTTTAGCAGAGGAGCGAGTTGGTAGCATAGGCAGCAGTTGGGAATTGCAGCCATTTGTAAGCACGGCAGTGAGATCACCAATGTGTGCTGCACGTTGCTGGACTTTCAAATTATGTCACTTCCCAGTTTTAGCCTACATATTCCCTCTGTGAGAACTATCCTTTAGTTCCTTTAACTGATCTTTGGAGAAAACCTTTTTCTTTAGGCCACACTGCATGGCTGCAGAGCTGTCTACGTGACTGACCAGAAAACAGAGAACCGGGGAAAGACATCCTGATTTCTCCACCTATCCACAGTATCTGGTCACAGTTGTATTTGGACTCCCTGAAAACACAGGGTGTTCTTAAGTGATGTAGAGCTCTACAAGAGCATGCTGGAAGTTTCTTGTGGTTGCCTTCTCCCAGCTGTTGAGCAGGGGGTGTATATGGGCTTTTCTCCCTGAACTAATCTCTCTGATTTTAAGGCAGATTTTGATGGTTCAGACACAAAATCGATCATGAGGCTTCTCGTTCACTAAGGCAATTGGGCCTACTCTGTGTTTACTCATTGACAGGAGAACTTAACATTCATCAGAAGGGAGGGGAAAATTCTAATTGTAACTGCTCAGCAGTTTGTAGCTGAGGACTGATCTGGCAGGGAGGGCAAGAAGGAGTTAAGCTGCCTGGAAGCAAGAATGCTAGGACACTTTGCAAGTGAGTGAAGTTTCCAGGTGATGAGATAAGAAACAGCCTCAGCTTTGTATTGTAGCCATTCTGGAATGGGAATGCTCAGGAGCCACCTTTGGACAGCAGAGCTGGGCTGGGGGATGGACCCACTGGGCTGCCCCCACTGGTGCTGCCAGGATCGGTGCTGTTGGAGCAAGTGTACACAAGGAATCTGCTCGTGATGCATCTTTGCAGGCCCCGTGTAGAACCATGTGCTGCAGTAGGACTGTACCCAATGCACTGTTCATTCTAGTTTTCTTTTCTATTTAAGCACACCAGTGTTTTTTAATTTGCTGTGAGAGGTACTACAAAAATTCCCCAAGAGGAGTCTCAGTATTTTTGTCTTAAGAGTCATGAATTCTGTCTTGCAGTTTTTTTGAATGCTTCCTACAGAACTTTGCTCTTAATGCAATCTTCCAGATTCTTCTCAGGGAGGTGTGGTGATTTCACAGGTTGACTTACAGCAGTGCAAGCACGGCAGGTGTGCTGCCAGGAGCTTCCCTCTCGATGTTAGCATGCAGGGCTGGGGAATGGGGCAGGGAGTGAGGTTGCTCTTCTGGCAGCAGCACTGGTCTTAAATCAGCCCAAGGTAGCCATGAAACTCCACACAGCTGAAAGAGCGAGTGTATTAGTTGTCCTGCAGCATTGTGTTGAAACAGAAAAGAACTGAGGCCTTAGAAGTTCAGTCCCCTCTTCCATCTTTACCCATCTGTCTCCTTTCTGAAACAACATCCTCAGACGTGAGAAATAAATTTATTCTTGTATTGGGTCCCTGCTTTATTTTATGGATATTTTACTGAAAGGATTTCATCTTGTGGTGGTTCAGTCTGTTTCTGGCAGCAAACACTTGTCCAAAGGGCCAGGTGATCTTATCTTACATACAGTTTATAATTTTATAAAAAACAAAGCTAGCTTTGCTTCTGTCCTTATTGCTAGCTAGCTGATACGTCTCTCCTCTGAGTAGAAAGCTTTATCTAGCAGAGCTTGAGTCACTGCTGCCGCTTGGGAGATCTGTAACATAGAATGCATAGTAGCTCCTGGTCTTTCCTGTGCTCTCAATTTACCTGCTAAGTATCAATTCGGGGAAAGAGGGGTTACTGAAAACTTTAGCCATTTAACTCCTACCATTGTAAAAACATCTTGCTTGCCAGTCACCTGTGGTGGGTGTCCATTAGAAAACTGAGGGGGGATGTATATTTTGCATTGTCTGCTGAACTCTGCTTTCCCTCTTGTTGCAGCTCCTGAGCACACACACGGTACCTGTGACAACTGTCGTTACCTTCACTGACATGACAGAGTGGCCAGAACCACCCCGGGGCCAGCCCCAAAGGCACTGGAAACTCCCATTTGACATCTTTTTCCCATTCAAGGTGGCACTGAATTTAGAAAGCAGTTACAGGGTTGATCTGACTGGCTGTTTTTTGTTTATTCTAATAATTTCTAGTATTCTCTGCTTCTGAAAATAGATTGGGGCCTGTACTTAAAGTTCAGTAAGTGAATTGGTACATTCAGAATATGACCCAGATCATAGGCTTTTCTCCTCAGGTTCTTTTACTGTGCCTATAATACCTATGTGCCTTCTGTTCTTGGATTAAGCCATGGGACCATCTTCTGTCCTGGGTCCTCTCATGCCCCTGTTCTCTGTATGTGCCACCTGTGAACATCACTGCAGTGAAACACTTGAGGACTGGAGGGATCCAGAGACGTTGCATTAATGAGAGACAGGGCAGAGGACATTAAAGCGATTCATCCGTGTTCCCAGAGACCCAGTGTGCTCTCTAAGTAAGGAATTTGGAGAGAGGAGCAAAGTTCAGTCCAAGCATTTTGTAGCTGTATTCAGTTATCTCCTGTTGGAGGAGGATCTGATTTTTCTGTATGGAACTAACTGAACATTTAAAATACAGGAGCCCTCCTGGGTGGCCTCCTTATTTTACAAGTAGACATGTCTGCCAGTCAACTCTAACGTGTTCTTGTTACATGACAGCCATGCCTCTGTGACACTTTTTGACTCTTATTTTCCTATGTCTTTTCAAATACAGATATTCAATTGAAATTTTCATGGTTTAATCACTGTTTACATTAGCAATAGTGTTGCACAAAGCAAAGTAATTGTAAATGTCCCATACTCTGAAATATAGTTGAATTTGAGTGGTTTGTCGGACATCTTCCTTCCTTACCTTCTTTTTCTCGTGGAAGAAATCGTCCTAAATATAGCTTTTCCTAGATAAGAAACATTCAATTACAGCTCCAGATAGAAACTGAACTGAAAATGATAGCCACTGGAGTTCTCAGTGCCACATCAGAGGGAGTTGTGAATGGTTCTAAAGTTAAAAAATCGATAATTTTAGGAAGAATTTTTAGATGTATTGTTTGACTGAAGCTTACCTCTGGCTCAGTCTCTGGGACCAAGTTTACTATTTTTAAAGTTAAAGGGGATGTCCTGACTTTCTTGTCTGACCCATTCCATCACATGGGAAATCTGATCAACTGTTCAAGGAAGTTGTTGGATGAAAGTATGTTTTTTAGCAAAGGATTTATTCTTTATCTTAAATTCCTCAGATGATGGAAAAATCTGCCCCATACGATGCCAAGTACTCCAGTGGAATCAGTAGGGGGCAGGATGATCAGAGCCTCTTGTTAATAAAATGTATTGGTTGCTTTTGTACATATACTGCGTGTAGCAAATTTGTTGCTCTCCCTCATTACAGTCTTTAAAAACAGGGTGCAAAAATAAACTGAAAACCTTGTAATTAGGGTATCAAGGGACATAGTGAATCAAAATAAAACCAAACATGCAGATTTTGGGGTAACTTCACATATTTACCTTTGTGAGTGTTTGCGTGGTTTATTAGCTGGGAAAGAATTCCGTGCAAATGTCTGCTGCTTCCATGGATTCTGATTCTGGGGCAGCCTGTGCAGGCTGCGCTGAACACTTTGTGTTCCAGTGTTACACAGGGCTGCTGGTACCAGTACAGCAACAAGCTTGGATTTTTAGGTGGATGTGGCTTCTCAGCTGTGCCTTTGCAAAGCTTTTAGTGGAACACATGTGTACTGTGTCCCCTGTCCTCTGATGCCCCTGATCTGTGGAACCCAGAAAATTAATTTACAGGTGACAGTCACTGAATTAACAAGGGGTTAGCTGGAGAAACTTCCCAAAAGTCACATTGCCAAGTGTGTCAGGATATAGCTTGAATGAAAAGGATCTGGCATCCCTATTTTCTGCAATATTGAGATAATTGAATTAAGTATGACTACAGAGATGGTGTTCATCTATGAGCTGCAAACACATGAAGTACTGTAAGAATGCATCACCTTATACTGTAATTCTCTGCCATTGTACCCCAATCTCCAACATGTCGTATTTTCTATCTCATGTTTGGCTCCTCTGACATTTTGTCGTTGCAAGAAATTGAGCTGGAAAGAGGCTTGTCCATAACCTGTTCTCGCCTGAATTAAGGCCTGTTCAAATTCTAGCCGTGCCCTAGCAATGGATGTGCATTTAGAATCTGCAGTTTCCTATGACAGTGTTTACTTCGTCATGTTTTTTTTCCCCACTGCCTGCTCTTAAATAGCCTCGGTGGCAGTTCAGGATGAGGCGCGGTGTGTGTGTCACACCGGGCAGGCTCGCGTGTCGGGTGCGCGGGATGGAGCGTTTGTGCTCCGTGAGAAGGGCCGGCACAGCGCCGTGTGTGCAGCCAGCTGTCCAGCGCGCCCTTCCTGGGGCAGTAGGTCTGGTTTTACGCTGTCCGAGTGAAGACGATCTTTGCTAGATGATCTTTTAAGGTCCCTTCCAAGCCTGACCATCGATTCTCGGACGGTGCAGTTTTGGATTTCAAAGCAGGAGCAGCTGCAAAGAGCGCGGGCGGGGCCGGAAGCGACGTGAGGCGGCGGCGGCTGAGGCTGAGGGGAGCCGGGCAGAGCCGAGCCGAGCGGTGAGTAGAGCCGGGCCGGGCAGAGCAGAGCTGGGCCAGCCCGATCAGCCTCGGCCGTGCCCGCCGTCCGTCGGTGCTGCCCGTTCCCACCCGCGCCGGGCCCGGGAGCGGCCGAGGGCTGAGGGCGCGGGGAGAGGAGAAGGGTCTCAGCCTCGGCGCTGCCGGCCTGCACCCTCACCGCCCTTCTCCCGGACCCCGCAGGCTTCCCGGAGCCGCTCAGACTCGCCCGGTCTGTCGGCGGTGCCGGTGCTGCCGCCAGGAGTGACCGGGAATCGCGGTTCGGTCGCCTGCGAGCACCAGACGAGCTGGTCGGAGGTGCTCGGGCCTCCTTCCCCCGGGGCCCTGGGAGAGCAGAGCTGCTGTTCTGGAGGTTTTCTTTCCTTGCTGGTGGTCTCTTGTGACTACTTATGAGATTCCTCCGTGCCCAGAGAGAACATTTAAACCCACCTGACGCTTGCCTGACACCTAAGAGTCACTGCCTCGGTTTTGACCTGACTTGGTGATAAGCCTGTGTTCTTCACATAGTGTTCTTCACAGTAGACAGAACAGGATCAGATTAGAGGGGTTTTTAAGTAACCTGATAGCTCTCTGAAAAAACTAATAAAACTGTAGATAAAGGAGACTTAATGAGCAAAGCTTACACGGTTTACCAAAAGCCTTTGGCAACTCTCTCTGTAGTATGAAGTCAGAAAGTTTTATTTTCTTAAATTAATAATATCTTAAATATTTGCATAAATACTTATACCTGAGCTGACTCTCTACTCTAAAATTGATGAATACTTGGAAGTGTTTACCTTCTTTCTCTTCCCAGATTTGCTTGAGGACACTGAGAGAAGCAATTACAAAGCGTTAAAATAAAGTTTTCTTCTTCCCTGTTCTATAGTGAAATATTTATGTTTGGCCACTTCAGAAACTACATTACCTTTTCTATATTTGTGTCAGTGAATATTTTTGTTGTGTAAACTGATTTACTGATTTATTTCTGTGTTTGCTGTATTACCTTGCTCTTCTAAACTACTCTGGACTGTTATAAAAATTGCATTCAGTAGGAAAGTGAGCATCTTTCAGGCTTAACTTCAGTAATTTTTCAGCTGTTCTTGTTGCATGTTATGTTAGTAGGAATATGAAAGCAATGCTATTTTTATGTTTTTCTGCAACATCCAGGGAAGAAAACCCCTGAGAGTCACTGTGCATGATACTCTGAAAAGTCAGTTCCAGCTGTAGTGAAAGTCAAAAAGCAAATAGAATGGTAGAAATTATCATTTAAGGAATGAATGCAGAATAAAAAGAAAACATATTATGCCACTATATAAATCCTTGTTTTGTCCAAATTTGAGTCGTCTTGTCAGTTCTGTATGCTGTACTCTGCTGTACTCTGTTTGGGCTAATTGGGCAGGTGGATGAAGAGCAATGGAGGTGATTGTATATATGAAATAGCCTTGATATGAGGAAAGCTCTGAGGGCAGAGCTCACGGGTGTCTGCAGCTTCCAGGAGAGGGGCAGCTCTGATCTCTGCTACCTGTGAGCAGTGAGAGGGCCAGAGGGAACGGCTGGAGCTGTGACAGGGCAGGTTTAAGTTGAATCTCAGGAAAAGGTTCTTCCCCCAGAAGGTGGTTGGCACTGAACAGGCTCCCCAGGGCAGTGGTCACGGCCCCAAGGCTGACAGAGCTCCAGGAGCATTTGGACAACGCTCTGAGGTACAGGGTGGGATTCTTGGGGGTGTCCTGGGTAGGGCCACGAGTTGGACTAATGGTCCCTTTGGGTCCCTTCCAGCTCAGGAGATTCTGTGGTTCTAAGTGAGTCTATGATTCTCTTAATGTAGAAGTGAATGCAAAGGGGATAATGGGAGGTAAAGTGAAGACCAAGGCCAGCACTCTTGCCTTTGCGGAGAGGTTTGCTCTACAGTGGAGAAAAGAAAGGATATAAATGGCCTAAGGAGCTAAAGCCGCTCTCACAAGTGTGGCCGCACAGCCCTTTCATCTGCTGTCTGCGGACATGTGAGAACAGGGCGAGTCCAGGTGAAGGAGGCTGAGGTAGATGGCTCAGCAGCCCGTGCCGTGGGCGGGGCTGTCTGGACTAGTCCGGGACTAGACAAAACGGCTGTTACCGCTGTAATTTGGAAAGCCCAGGATTTCGTGCTGCAACGTGGAGCCGAGTTACATCAGCTGCGGGACGGCGGGGGCACGGCGGGGCCCGCGGATTGGCTGTGCCGGCACGGGGGCGGGCCGCGGATTGGCTGTGCCGGCACGGCGGGGCCCGCGGATTGGCTGTGCCGGCAGGGGGGCGGGCCGCGGATTGGCTGTGCCGGCACAGCGGGGCCCGCGGATTGGCTGTGCCGGCACAGGGGGGCCGGCCCGGGCGCGCGGCCCGGCCGTGCGCGGGCACTGCTCGGCGAGAGCCGCGTCGGGAGGCGGCGGGTGCGGAGCGCGGGCGGCGCGGGCGGGGCGGGGGGTGCCCGGGAGAGTCCCAGGAGATTCCCAGGAGATCCCCGGCCGATCCCCGGCCGATTTACGGCCGCTGCGGTTCGCGGGCCCGAGGTTTCACCCCCCTCGGCAGGGACGCAGCCGAGGGGCCCGGCCCTGCCGCCGGTGCTGCTGCTGCTGTACAGCCCCGGTTTTGCCGCGGCCCCAGCTGGCAGAGCCGGGCTGGCACAGCGGAGCAGCACGGGGGGCTCTCGGGAGGCCTCCGGGGCCGGGACACGGGGCGGCCCCGCCGGGATCCTTCAGGGCAGGAGGAGCCGCGCGGCGCTCTGTGCTCCGAGTCGCCTCTTCCCTGGGCGCGGAGCTGCTGCAGGACCCGGCGGAGCTGCTCGCCAGCTGCTCGAAAGGCCGTTTATTTGAAGGATTCCTTTATTTCAGTCAGCTCTTCTGAACTGGCGCCCCTCTGGAAAGGTTTCTAGGGTGTAAGCTTGCACGAAGAACTGCGGATGAGTTTTGGGGTTTTTCCCCCTTTGCAACGAAGTTTTAGTTGGTAAGGTGATGAAGCAGTTTAAATAGGAAAAGCTTCTGCGTGTCATACAGGACTATTTTGTGTTGTGGTAAAGACTTACTACGTGGCAATTGTGTGCATTTCCTTGGAACTTAATTTGCTTCTACTTCTTTATTTAAGTGTAGTACAGAATACCTCTTTCTGTCAGTTTGATTTCCAGATTTTTTTCACCTGTGGAATGTCCTAACACTGAGATATTCGCCTTTATATATAAAACTGTGAGATAAGTTTATTTTAGTTTAATTTAAGCAACTCACAGCAAATACGTGAAGACATCCTATGGGTTTGCAGCCAGCAGACTGAAAAACTAGTGTTACAGGTTGTTGTTCAAGGCACCAGTTTTAGGACTTCAGATCTCTGATTGCTTTGGAAGGTGACTAAGTCTATGTACACTGATCTGGAACAGAATAAATGTACTGTGCTACTTAACAGCTGTTTTGAAGATAAAAGTATATGAAAACTGGCCAATAGCATCGCTTTCTATTAGCAATCATATAAGGAAACTTTCGTTATTTAAAGAGATAATGGGAAAATTATATATTTTAAAGGTCGTGTTCGGAGGCTAGTTTAGAAGAAGTAGGGTTTTCTGGTAATGAAAAAAAAAAAAGCTAGGGGAAATACCTGAATAATGCATTTTGCATTTCTTTCTATTGCTGCCTCTAAGTAAAGCAGAAGTATTTTATAATTGTTTGTATTTGAATTTTAATTATGTAACTTTTTTTAGTTTGTTACTGAAGACCAGAACCATTCCAGGCATGGAAATGCTGGAAATGTGAATGGAATGGAAAATGAGGGTTGAAATTAGCTTGAAGTCCTTGATTGAGTGAGAGGAGAGGAAGAGTTGGACTGGCCTTTAAAGGAAGCTTGTGGCTTACAGCATACCTTGTGCTCTATCTGTGCTTTCTGGCAGCGTCATTTCCAGTTCTCTTTTCATTTTCCTGTGTCTGCTGCTGCTTTAAACTTTCTGTTTTCTTGTTAACTTGGTCTCCTTGCCTTTTTTGAAACTTTGCAAGTTTCAAAACATGCTTTTTTTTCGTAATCTTTTTCCTTCCAAAGATCCACGCGTCTGACACTTCTGACCCTTCACCGTCTGCTCCCCTTCAGCAAAGGTGTCTCTGGCAAAGGGAAACTGGAAACAGCCTCCCAGGACAGGGTTGCACTTAGTTGCCAGCAGAGAATGGCGATTCTCTGACTCAGGATACTTGTGGTGGAAAGGATTCTGAATGAAGGACCCTTTGTTTGCCAGCTCTGGTTGTCAGGACTTTGAGCATCCCTCTGAGGCACAAGGAAGACCCTGTTGAGAAGACTGATAGTAGGTGTGAAGGTGAACTTCCAGGTGGAAGCCTGGAACAGCCAGACCTATGAACAGTGGGAATTGTGCAGCGCCAGAGGCAGGCACATGAGGTGCCTGGTAAGGGCTCAAAGGGAGAATGTCTAGTTAGGACCGTTTCCCAGCTCCTTGAAGCTTTCCCTGTTATGAGGAGAAAACTGACTGCTTGCTTGCTTTCATCATCTGCTCAGAGTCCTTTGGCTCATCCTGGCAGAGGTCCGTGTTGCCATTTCAGATGAAATGCAGAACTGGAGGGACATTGCAGATTAATATTGTTAAAGTGGCATGCGGTGTCAGCTCTACTAGAGAACCATTATCTGCTGGTGGCTGCCTTGTCTAATAAAGAGGTGTAGATTTTTTATAAGGATTATAATGAGGGGTAATGGCAATACGCTGATGCAGGATAATGTTCACATACACATGTGCCAGAACTGGCAGTGCTGTAACTGTCCTGGTATTTGTAATAGCAGCCTTCCAATGCAGTTACTGTAAGATCTCTGTGCCCTCTTTTCAGTACCTTCTCTGTCCCACAGCTTGTGCAGTGGTGTTTGCTTTATTCCAGTGGTGCAGAGAAATGGATTGAAAGCCAGTAAAGGAAGCAAAATTTTGTAAAAGGGGAAGGAGAGGTTTCACAGTTTAAATACTGTCTGGGAGAACTGGATTCTTGTTAATCTCCTTGGGTTCCTCTGTGATAGTAGGTACGTTACTTCCATTGGAGCTGTCAAAGGAAATTGCTAACTCTCTGTCCCTTGTTTGCTGTGTACTTGCTCTAGTGAATTTTAGAACTAGAAGAATTCTGAGTGTTTACAGGTTCAGTCAAGGGAGACTAATGTCAAGTACCTTGGAAATTCGTGTTCTTACTTGCAGTCATGGATAACATCTTTTAATTTGATAATGCTCAAGGAAAAGTGAATGAGCATATTGCCTGTATTAAATAGGGCTGAGGTTCATGACCAGTGTAGAAGATGCTCTGTTGTGGGGTGTACAGAGAAGTCTGGATGATGCAACCTCTCTTCGTTTTGTCTTTTTTTTTCTTCCAGGCTCCTCTGTGGACAAAATTATGCCTTTTTTCAATTGTAGTTACATTCACTAATAGTGTTTTCCCTTCTTGGGGAACCATGTTTTTTTCTTTACTTATATAATGATCTTCTGGCAGCGAGTAGGGAACAGGAGCCTTCAGTTCTTCTGTGTCACAGTCTGTAAGCAAATTCTGCAAAATGGAGAGGGGACACAAGGAAATGGTATTAAGACCGTATAGGACAAAGATGAGTTGGAATGGGTGAAGAGAAAAACACAGATGGAAAGTCACTGATATTTAACCATTTTCCCCCTTCCTCCCTTTTAACTTGCAGATATCCCTGATTTGCAGAAGGCATCTCAGAATGTTGTGTCAAGCCGCTCTGAGCCCTGTTGTCCGTTCCCCAGGATGGTGCTTTGTCTTGTCTCCACGTGCTGTGGCAGCCATTCCCCGTCCATGTATGTATGAGAGACAGCACACCTTTCTAGCGCTGCTGATCACCGTGTCTGGGCATGCCTGTGCTCTTTGCTGTGGTGAAAGGAAAATCATCTCATTAACATCATTAAATCTTACAACCTCTGAGTGAACTGCAGTTGAAGCTCTACTTTCTTAATACGGCTTGCTCCCTCAACTCAGTAATATTCATCTGGGTGTCTGAGTTTGTGGTCTTTTCATTCTGACATGCATTTCAGGCAAAAAAATATCAGTTGTGAAAGTACTGCTACTGTAAAAGTTCTTCATTTCATCCTCATACATTCCTAGAAAACAAATCTGATTATGTCTGCTCCCCTATTTGCCTTTTCAGCCCGCAGATGTCTTGAGTAAAGCAAAGTGCAAAGCTCAAATTTATTTGGATTAGATAAAAGTGGAAAGATGCTGGGATGCCTTTAAATCTATTTGTCTAAAACATGGACTGGTTGGCTCTGTCAGTTCCTTCCGAATTGCACACAGAGCAAGTTAATGGGCTTGCATCACCAGAAATGTTTGGCATATGTAAGGTAGGAGCTGATTTCACTTCTCAGGCTGGTGTAAAGTAACTAAAAAAGGCAGGTTTTTTGCAGCCATAGAGCAAGATTAGCAATTAGGACTTCATTAGAGATTAAGTTCTCTGCTTGTTCTAGAACTGTTGTCTTTTCCCTTATTTTTCTGAAAAAGTTAAATGGTTTCTTTTCAGATACTGGATAACCCTCAGCATCTGCCTTCTTGGAACCTTCTAAATCCTGAATCTCTAGCTAAGAGAATTGGAAATAAATTGGTTTTACTCCTTTCTGGTTATGCTGTGTAGGATAGGCAAATACTAAATAGTAAGGTGTAATACTGGAAAGAACAGTTAAACTGCACTCCTTCCCACAGTTTTTCGTAGACCTTATTTATATTCACAAGTAGTCCCTGGTGAAAATGAGAGGAAAATGAAACTCCTCTTGAAATTCCATTTTCTGCTTTTATTTGTGTGACATGTTAGTGCAGCCCTCATTTATGATTAATCGTTTAAGCTTCTTCTGTGTGTATAATGAACCAAATATTTATCCAATTAAAACATTGTTAAAATTACAAGTTTCTCTTTATGTAGCACAGTGTTCATTCCTGTCTTTCTCCAGGAGATCTAGCATCAAGAATAGTCACTTTTAGGTTATAAATTAAAATATTGTATTATAGAGCATCAAAATTAGAGGTAGTGAACATATGAAATAAAATCAGGTAACTGACCATGGCATAGGATTCAATTTACTGATTGGTGAAGAAGTCTCTGAATCTTCAGATGAGATATTGGTTAGGATTGATTAGAATAAAATCATTCGGTTGTAAGTCATCTAGTCCCACTGTCTGATGCCTCAGGGCTGCCCGAAAGCTGAAGTGCACTATTGAGGGCATTGTCCAAAGGCTTCCTGAACACTGCCAGGCTTGGGGCACGACTGTGTCTCCTGTCCCAGGCTTTGGACACCACCACACGACTCCGAGTCCATGTGTTCATCCCCCTTCAGCTGCCCCTACTTGAGCGATGTGCAAAAATACCTCACTCAGATGTGTAAAAGCTGTGTTTCTTTTCTTTCCTAACAGTCAAGCTTTCTTTGCTATTACAGACAGGAAAACTCTCTGTAACTGTATCTCATGAGGCAAGGCAAAGGAGATTGTTTTTAGAACTGGTGCTTGTGATGTGAGCTGTGTGGGGTCTTTTACAATGTCCTTCAGTTTGGTCATCTCGATTCTCAGAGCCAGAGCTCTCTGATGCATGGGACATTGCCTTCTATACCTTAGGGATGGTTAGTGCTGCTCAGATGGTACTGGTTCTCACTTTGTTTTGGTCAATTGAAAGCTACTTCTCTTTCCCAGTCACTGGGTGTGTTGTGAGCTCTGGCCTTGGAAAGGGAGGAAATGTTGCATGACTTCAAGGGCCTAAAGTCTGAACAAAACACTTACAACTGCTTTTATTTTTCCTTCCTTTCTTTTTCTTTCTCCACAGACCTCCCTCACCATAACCAAAGATTAAAGAATGAATCCATCCGTTGTTGGAGCAACATTCCATTTCTCACAGTGCCGCTCAGCCGTGCCCATGGAAAATCCTTCGCACACCGGAGCGAGCTGAAGCACGCCAAGAGGATCGTGGTGAAGCTGGGTAGTGCTGTTGTGACCCGAGGGGATGAGTGTGGCCTGGCCCTTGGGAGACTGGCTTCGATCGTAGAGCAGGTAATCCTGAGCTTGAATGTTTGTTTTAACTTCAGATACTCGGGCACTGTTCAGTGGTACAAAAGGTTGTAGTAAACCCTCTTTCTCAACCCCTTGTGCTGCGGTTCCATAAACCAGGTAACTCAGGACATCGTTGTTTGAAGGTGTGGTGGGTTGACCCTGACCACCAGCTAAGCATCCACACAGATTCTTGTTTGCTCCTCACACTTCTGCCCCACCACCAGTGGGATTGGGAAGAAAATGGGAAGAGCAAAAGTAAGAAAACTCCTGGGTTGAAATAAAGACAGTTTATTAAGTGAAGAAGAGGGGAAATAAACAAGTGATTTTGAGGAATCACTCACTACATCGGACAAGCAGACCATGCCCAGCTGGTCCTTGAATGGTGGCCACCTTGGAAGACAAACCCCTGCCTTTTGCTGTTCTGCAACCCCAATTTTATTGCTGTGCATGACATTACATGGTTTGAAGTATCCCTTTGGCCAGTTCAGGTCAGCTCTCCCAAACGTGTCCTCTCTGAACTTCATGCCCAGCCCCTCTCCTGCCTGCTGCGATGGGACTTAGTGGGAAAAGGAAAGCCTTGATGCTGTGCAAGTGCTGGTCACCATGGGGAAAGAGAAAGGCTTTGATGCTGTGCAAGGACTGTTTAGCAACAGGCAAAACTTGGGAATGTTGTCAAAACTGTTTTAGAACTGAAATCCAAAATACAGTACCATAAACGCCTATCAAGAAATTTAACTAACTCCCTCTGGGCCAGACCTATTGTAGAGTGAGAAGTTTGCACAGTGAGATTTTTATACCATAGGCAAGACACGACTGGAACATTAGCGTGCTCTGGTGGGAAGGTGGTACTGAAGTTTGTGAACTCTTCAGAAAGAGTCAACTCTTCTGGATTACTTGCGAATTTGCAGAGTTCTTCCGGGGAAAAGCTTGAAACCTCATTACTTGTAGGAAAAACTGGTGGGATCAACTCATGTATTTGTTCTCCAAAAAGAAATGGCTACTTTGGCAAGGATTGGACATGTCTCCATGTAAAGTTAACAAATCAGATTCACATAAGACATTTTGCTTTAGGGCTTTGAAAGGAATCTGGACAGATACATGTAAGGAGGAAGTAATCTAAAACTTCTTTTCTAGTTGGCCTCTTCACTGCTAGAATTCTGTGTAATGGTGGCTTTGGGAGTGGATGGGGAATAAGAAGGTTAGTGGAAGATACAGCTGCTACTTTACATTTCATATCTTTCCTTGTCCGTAGCAGTGGTAGTGGAGAGGTGAGGGATGTAGAAGAGTTAGCATGTAATATGTATTCTGAAGATCCAAGGATGATTCTGTCATAAAAGCTGGTATTGTGAAAAGAAGGTTTAGCAGAAGCTGTAGATGGCTTACAGTCCTTGGCATAGCTCCTCAGTGGGTAGGAAGGTGTGCAGAAGTGTCCTAAAGGGTGGTTACCTTGCTTTGTGCATCCATGGATGAAGCACAGCACTTGTGTCAGCAAGAACTGGTAAGCATGAGGTTGTCTATAAGAGCCAGGGCTGTCGTGCTGGCAGTGATGGTACACCAGGCCCTATTCCATATTTTCTGTACTTACAGGTCTCAATGCTACAAAACCAGGGCCGAGAGATGATGATTGTCACCAGTGGGGCTGTAGCCTTTGGAAAGCAGCGGTTGCGTCATGAGATCTTGCTTTCTCAGAGTGTGAGGCAGGCACTTCATTCAGGCCAGAGTCAGCTGAAAGACATGGTGAGTGGCTGGTGGCACTTGTGGTTTTCCTAAATGTAGTATCTGCTCCAGTCTCTGAGAGCTGCTCTTTGTCTTTGTAGGCTATTCCAGTGCTGGAGGCCCGAGCCTGTGCAGCAGCAGGCCAGAGTGGACTCATGGCCCTGTACGAGGCCATGTTTACACAGTACAGCATCTGTGCAGCTCAGGTAAGGCTTTCCCTCCTTCCCAGACTGACTTGCTACTTTTGGGGCTTATTATTGTCATATAAACGGTACCTTATGTAGGAGTGCCTTGCCAAGTGTTTCTGACGTGGAGTTATCCATTGTCAAGATAAAATAAATAAACTCTCTCCTGAAGTTCAGGTGTGTCCTGCTCTTACATAGTCTGTTAAGATCTCTTCACAAAATATGAATGGTGATCCAAAGTGAGGGTTTAAAAATTACAGGTGCTTGAACTGCCACACATTCTGTAAAGGTGGTGGAAGTGCATATCCACACTTCAGAACCTTCTGCCCATCTGCTCCTCAAAGCGTTCTAGCTTGTGGGTGGTGGTTTCCCTAGCCTGGGTCTTACATTGAAAGCTGCAGCTGTATCACTGGAACTACTCTTAAACAGGCATTGCTTTTCTTAAATACTCTGAGAATACAGAATTGCATTAACTGTAAGGCCTTATTTGTTTAGACACTTTTAACAAGTTTAGAAGCCTAGTATGAATTCTTGTCTTGGAGGAACTTCTTCCTGTAATGTGGCAGAGCTGATATGGCTAAAATATTCCTGTATAGCTAAAAATCACTATAGGTCGTGCTGGATTAGATCTTGTTCAAGTCTGTAGACAGCTATCATTCCTTCAATATAAATGAATTCATTGTCCCTGCCAAAAAGGTCAGAGCACACACAGATTCCAAGTGCATTGTGCTATTGTGCTGGAATTGTTTGCTTAGTTCTCAAATGTCCAATTACAGAGTAAAAATAAAAGACCCAGTCTCTCCAGAGCAGACATTGAGGTTTTTTGGTCTTCAAATACCAAGAAGGAAGAGATGGTGTCTGCATGCAGGAGGCTTTAATGACAAGATTCTTTCAGAAAAGCAAGTGAGTTCTAGTGAGCTGAAGAGAAGTCTGGAGATAACGCATCCCTTCTGCTTGCTGCGAGTGGGAACATGAAACTGTGAGGAAAATCAGGAAAGGCAATGTCTTGAGTAGTCTGTTGGATTGTTTAGGTCTTAGTAGTTACCATCAGCATCTATGTTCTGATTACCGTTTTATTTTTCCGAGTTTGCTCCTGGAGTGTGTGACCTGTCAGCTTGAGAAAGGCCATTGTTGGCTCCAGTGGAAGTTAAGGCATATAAACCTATAATGTTGTGGAAAGAATATTTCTTACTTGTATTCTATGTCCTTGAAACGTAGTTCCTGTTTCTTTAGTGACCCCAAAGGCGTGACTGCTCTGTTATGACATGGTAATACATAAGTTTATGATTCTGTTCTCAGGAAAGGTGGTAGGCTAAGTATATTTTTTTCTTCCTTTTAGATTTTAGTCACCAACCTGGATTTCCATGATGAACAGAAGCGTCGCAACTTAAACGGAACATTACATGAGCTTTTGAGGATGAATATTGTGCCCATAATTAACACTAATGATGCTGTTGTTCCACCTCCAGAGCCAAACAGTGATCTGCAGGGGGTAAATGTGGGTAAAGTATTGCAAGGGGGTGGCTCCTGCTTGCAGATGGTACAGCTCTAGTGTGTACTTGACTACTGCCATAACTGGGGACCTCTGAAGCCTAGAACAGGGAATCGCACATCCAGGATTCATGTGGACAGAGGGCACTGGAAGACCGTGCTGACTTGTCTGTGTCTGGTGTGATAGATACATTGCTGTGGGCTGAAAGCAGGGCAGACAGTGTCTGCTCTGCCAAAACCAAGCGTGCCTAGTTTGTTTTTTTACTGAATAGTTGAAGTTGGAAGGGACTTGTGCAGGTCATCTAGTCCAGCACCCCTGCTTAAAACAGGGTCAGTTAGTGCCCCTTGCCCTGTCCCTGGGCACCGAGGTGGAGAATGCAGGTACTGATCCCACTGCTTTGTCATTTTGGTATTGCTTTACTGCATTCCAAAAGCAGATGTGCTTTGACACAAAGGTCACCTTCGAAGTTCCAGTGTAGCTCAGGAGCCCTTGTTAGTGCTGAGGTAACTTGCTTTTGTGTGTTGCCACCAAACATTTCTTGGCTCCTCCCGCTCCCCAGTGCTGCTGATGTACCCGTGCATTGCAGGTGATCAGTGTGAAGGACAACGACAGTCTGGCAGCACGACTGGCTGTGGAAATGAAAACCGACCTCCTGATTGTTCTCTCAGATGTAGAAGGTTTGTGAGTAAATTCTTTAATTTGTTTTTGGTTTTAATGAAGTTTTACAGTGGATTGTCAAGCCAACTTCTTTTCATGTTTTACTGGTCTCTTCAGCTCATTTTTTTTTACGTTGACAATTGCAACATACTCCTTAACTCCTTCAGGCCTGTACCCCCATGGTGATGCTGTGGAATAAGCCAAAGACTTAATAATAATAGTAAGCCAAAGGTCACACTGTTGAACGTGGGTGGGTGAGAATGCCTGTGAACCTGAGGCTTGTTCAGAACCCAGAATACCACGTGTATTGTGGTGCTTCTGTCAGCTTCTAGAGTTGTATGATAGTCAGGAGCACCCTTTAGGGTAAAGGTTGTGTCTGGAATAAGGATTATAAACCAAATACCATTCTACAATAGTTTGTTTCTTCTGGCAGCAGGTTCTGTCTTTCAGTGAATTATCAGAAGTCCTGGTCATTGCTTTACAGATACCTGGATCTTCCAGGCTTTTTCTCTCCCAGACTTTTGGCTTATGCTGCTCAAGTCTTCTGAGCTGTGCTTTTGTGATGTAAGCCTGTTAACTGTGGACATTAAACTTTGTTTTCTAGGCAGAGGAGGGGGGTGGATGCAGTTTCACATCAGTACAGACCACATCACCCAAGTCACAGCCTTTTAATCCTCTCCAGATGGGTTTCTTTCAATGGATCTTGAATTTCAACACATACTTTAGGCCCTGAGGAAGAAGGAGGTGTCTTTCCATAAATACAGTTCTTTTAGCAGATTCAAACAGGTTTCGTGGTTGATTCTAGTTGAAATGACTGTCTGAGAACAACTCATAAAAGCAATAGTCAAAACAGCTTGTAAAAAAAATTAACACCCAGCACACCCACCCTGCAGGCTTATTCATTCAGTGTGACATTTTGTTTGTGGGAAGGTACGTGTCCTCTCCTTGCCAAGCTGTCAGGAATGGACACAGATAGTCTGCACTTGTGCCCTCTAATTTGTCATGGCACTATTTGTTCACACAGAATTTCTGGGAAGTGTGGTGCAAGAGTTCACATTTAATGTGTTAGGTAAACTAAAGTGTCGTTCAACGCCAAACACGGTTACATAAAGTTATTTGATTTTTAAAAATATTAGTAGAGTATATCTCTGTAGTGTTGTGTTCCTTCTTAGCAGAATTTGGAACTCTTTTTACATGTTTCTGAATTGCCCAGTTTCTCACTGTACAACCCAGCATTCGAGAATATCATCTGAGGCTTTGGTGAGGAGGATTGTCCTCTGTCTTTTCAGCTGGGGGCTTGTGTATGTAAGGCCTGATGTTGAATACATAAAAGCTGTGAACTGTCTCTAACCCCAACCAAATGTCACCACCTCCCAGCTTGCATGCTGCTATTCAGCATGTGGAGTTTTGCTTTCTTATTTGTTAGGCTTTCAATAAACCTGTACTTCTTGAGACTGCCTGTGAAGTGTTCTGTGCTCAAAAAACAGGGTTCAGTGGAAGTTTTCCATCCTTTAAAGTGGAATACAGCTTTTTAGCCTCATGTTGCTTGGTTTGTTTTATTTTTTTTTCTTTTTTCACACGTGAGCTTTGCACATGAGGGTACATAACTGATTTTTATTGTTTATTTCAGGACTCTTTGACAGCCCTCCAGGATCTGACGATGCAAAGCTCATTGACATATTCTACCCAGGGGACCAGCAGTCTGTAACATTTGGAACCAAATCCCGAGTGGGAATGGGTGGCATGGAAGCCAAGGTAGAAATATGGAACATTCGTTTTGGTTTTGGGAAGGAAAATCTGTTTTTATTGTATCAAATAAGTAAAAAAATCCATTAAGAAGCTGAATAGGAACACAGTAGGTAAAAACCTTGTGTGGAAACCTGAGTAACCCTTCAGCAAACTTCATAGCTTGACCGGAGGTTTATAAGCAATGACAATACCTCTACATCTTGATCAGACCAGCCAGGAGTGCTTGGACTGATCAGACTTTAAGGGAGCAATGCAGACAGCTGATGGTATTGCATAATATTTTAATATTATATAGTAATGGCCAGCACCTGAGCAAGGACAGTGTTCCACAGTACAAGTAATATCATGTGGTCACTTAAAGTGGGTTAAGCAAATCCATGATACCTAATCAATGTCAGAAAAAATGGCAACAGGATATTTTCAAAAAAGAAAATTGGATTTCTTCAAAGAGTAGTAAGAACTTTCAGCATAAGGTAGTGGTGAGAAAGAACATGTGACCAATGTGCCCTTGCAGTAGCCTTGAAAAAAGCAAACTGTTAGGAAAATTTGAAGTATGCTTATAAAAGGGCAACTGGTTAAGGAAGGGAAGGTAAAATGCAAATACATGATCTCATTCAGTGCTACATTATGGAAATTCCTGAAGTGTGTTGAATGCTCTTTGAAAGCACAAGGGATGAATCTGGAGATCAGAGTGGGCCAAGAAGTCTTGTTATGAGTGGTGACTCAAACAACACAAGTGAATTTCTTGAACTGGCTCTGTCCTTTGTTGTAGGTGAAAGCAGCTCTGTGGGCCCTCCAAGGAGGCACCTCTGTAGTGATTGCAAATGGAACCCACCCAAAGATCTCAGGTCATGTCATCACAGATATTGTGGAAGGGAAAAAAGTTGGAACTTTTTTTTCGGAGGTAAAACCTGCAGGTGAGTACAGACACAATATGTACATTGAGAGTTGCAGAGATTTCCTGAAAAGTAGACTTTGTCTACACCCATGCAATAACTGGGAAACCACACTCTGCTTGAAAAATGGATTTTGAAAGCTGTTTTTCTAGAGTAAAGATAGAAAATGTTGAATTCCCTGCTTTTGTTCCCTTTGTGACCTTTGCAGAATAGGGTAGGTGTAGAGTGATACTTTTGACTTGCACTTCAAGCCAAGTGAATTTCTTCATGTATAATCCTTAAAGTATTTCTTGTATGAATATGTCAGATTATCCTTTGAACCCACTCTGTGTCACTATGGTCAAGAGCCTTTTTGGTTAGTCCCACTGCAATAAATTTATATCAGCAGTAAAGCTTTTAATCTTGTGATCCCACTCTGAGTGCCTTACAAACACTGCAAACAGCAAAAGTCCCTGTGGACTGTTGTGGTGTTTACTCCAGTCCTCTCTTTGTCTTCTATCTTCCAAGAAACACCCTGTGGAAATTCAAGTAACTTTTAGAAATCAACCATATCTATTTACATACATATCATTTTTCTCAAAGAACACCAAAAAATGCCATGCTTTCTAAAGTATGACATCACTTTAAAAAGATGTTTTGACACGTCTTAAGTAAGTCTAATTAATCATGTGGCTTTGGCTCCCATTGTTTTTGGTATGTTCCCATGCATACATTCCTCAGCTGGATACTTAAACTTTTCAAAGTTTGCCTTCTTTCTTTCAGAAGCCTGCTATGCTTGGAGACATATCCTGTTTTCTTTTGTCCTGTGTTCAGTCTTTTTGATACCTGATGCACACTCACCACATCTCTGTGGTGACTTTACCTAGGGACCACAGCAGTATTTTTGTGTCAGGTACAGATTTTTCTGTTTTAGCATGTAACTTTTTTCTTGAATTTGTCTGTTTAAGACTCTGTACCTGCCTTCCTGATCAGAGCAAAGGATGGGAAGATGGAAGGCCTGGTGTTCACTTCTGCACGTGCTGTTACTTTGTGTGCATGGCATGGTTTTGGGTTTTTTTTGCAGGCCCTACAGTAGAACAGCAGGCTGAGATGGCTCGAGCTGGTGGCAGGACCCTGGCAGCTCTACAGCCTGAGCAGGTGACAGACCAATGTAGTACCTACTTGTTAAGACTGTGCATGTGTGGCAAGTTTTACAACATGGATTTATAATGTAAATGGGCCCCTTGGGACAAGAATTTATTCTTTGTGTGCCAGATCTGTCATGTGTATGCTCAGAGATGAGAAAAGCAAAAAGAATGTACCTTGGGGCTGTGGAGTAAAAAAAAACATTCTTTCATGTGGGGTTTATGAAATTCCTGATAGTGTCAAATAGCACAGAGAAATGAATTGTGGTCAGAGCTGCTGAAGAATTGACTGGAGCAACTTGCTCCATTCACCCTGGTGTGGAGTTCAGCATACAACATGTATGCAAAAGCAGAGTTGTAGGCAATTACTGCTCTGCAGCTGGGCAGGCAAGATGTGGCACGAGGTGCTCCTAAAGGAAGAATATGTGAGTTTGGTGAAGAACACATGGCACGGGAAGCAAGGTAATAAGCAAAGTAAAGGTTGCAGCAGCGTTCAGCCTTATTTTTCAGTATGATGCAGGCTGGAGAAATCAGCTGGCCAAGTATTAGGAGAGTTAACAGTGAGAGGATGCATCAGCATGAATGGACTGTGAGGCCCAGATGTCAAATGGGTGACTTTGTATGAGAGGTCAGTTCGGAAACTGTTTTCTCTTTCAGAGAGCGGAGATTATTTATCGTCTTGCTGACTTACTAACTGACCAGAGAGAAGAAATTCTGTTGGCAAACAAAAAGGACTTAGAAGAGGCTGAAAATAAAGGTAATATTTTCACATCTTTCTATAGTAATAGTATCTTGAACCTCTCTGGGCCTCAAGACAGAAGAACTAGAATCTTCTGTTACCTGGGACTGGGTACTATGGCTGGCACAGGGCTTTGAGAGCTTGTCAGTGTAAACAGCTGCAGCTTCCTTCATTACGTAAAACAGATGCCTTCATCAGAGAAGATACTGAGACCCTGCAAAATACCAAGTGGTGTATTGTAAAAAAAGAACCAAAAAATAAGTATCATCTCTGTTACTGTCTTGTGTAGAGTGAATATTTTATGGGCTGGTTAAGGTAATGTTTGACTCATGAGGGGAAGGCTGTCATCTCTACACTTAAATTGATGTTCTCCAAAGAGAACTGTATCCCCTACTGATTGAGGAAGGTTCTCATTAGGTGGCTTGGATTAAACCCATTCTTCTGTGTTAGATGATGCATTCACTGAGAAGCTGGAATTGGGGTGTGTACACAGTGGCATAGCAAATAGATGAAAAGGGCACATCATGAATTGTAATAATCTGTGGAAGATACCAGGGAACCATTTTTACTGCCCAGAGTATTTGAGGGGACGTTGCTGGGTTAACTTAGTGTCTGAATGTGCTCAGACTAGAAAGTTCAGGCAGTTCTTGCCCAGTCTCACAGCAGTGCTGTGCATGTGTCTCTGCTTTGGCATTTGTTTGTAAAACAGAAAGATGAAATTACTGCCTGCACCTTCCAGAAATGCTGCAGGGGTAGAAATCTGTAAGAAATTCAGACATGCAGCAGTACTTGGAATAGGACAGACCTCATCTTTGTAGACGTTGCTGTTGCTTCACGTACAAAGCACTTAAGCCGCAATAAGTGAAAATGTGGGGGTGAAATCACGGTCATATTTGAGCGGTTTTATTGTGACTACCAAACTTTGTGCATTTTTCATCTCAGGGAGGTTACTTGCTGCGATGTGGGAAATACCTGAATTTTCCTGAGGTTCAGCACTTGCTTAAGTCACTTTTGCTTGGGCCTAGGCAGACCAGCACAGATCTCCAGCACTACTTTTTCTGGTTTTTCAGGGAGGTTGGCCCTTCCTTTGTTGAAGCGCCTGAGTCTGTCCACGTCGAAGCTGAACAGCTTGGCCATCGGGCTGCGCCAGATCGCGGCGTCCTCGCAGGACAGCGTGGGCCGCGTGCTCCGCAGGACACGCATAGCAAAGGCCCTGCATCTGGAGCAGGTGACGGTGCCCATCGGGGTTCTCCTCGTGATCTTCGAGTCTCGTCCGGACTGTCTTCCCCAGGTGGGTAAGGGGGGCGGATGATACTGCTGGGAATTCTTGGATGATGGAAGAAAGGGTGTTTCTGCTGGTGAGCAACTGAGGGACTGCAAGAAGTCTTCTATCAAAGGACTCTTGCTTAGATTCTTCTGCAATTGATTTTGTTGGCATCCTTGTTTTTTCTGCAGAGATATTTTCAGAATTTGCTTCTGCAGTGCTCAGTTAATCAGGCCTGGGGGTTTTTTATTGTTTTTTGAGGGGCGAGAAGGGGCTGGGGTTTTTTTGTTTGTTTGTTTGGGTTCCTGGATTTGTTTTGTTTTAGGGTTTTTTGGTTGTTGGTTCATTGGTTTTGTTTTTTCTGGGAGAAAGGGTGTGTTGTTTTTTATAAACCCGATGTATAGAAGGATTATCTTACATTCCGGTGGTGCAGGTCCTGTGTGTGTTTAAATGAATGTGTGTTCAGTGCCCAACTCATGGCCTGGGGGGCTCCTCCCAATACACTCTTATTTTCTCTGTCCACGCTGTACACAGCTGAACTGCAGGCTGGGATTGACCAGGAACTGGCTCGTACAGGTGCTATGTTTGAAGGGAAAAATTAAAAGGGGTGAGCACAGAAAGCACAGCAGTTCCAGGCTGTGAGTGGTGTGGTCTGTACTGCTGCGGCTTGCGTGCAGTGAAGGTTGGCTTTTACTCAGTTGTAGGGAGATGGGTGTGAGGGCAAATGGTGTTCAAAGCTCTGAAGTGCTGAAGTTGCTGGAAAGGCTAGTGAAAATCTTGACTGGTGTCCTTTAAATGGATGTCATTTGTCCTGTGCCAGGGATAGAGCAGGTGTCTTAAGGGCAAGTGACTTCTTCTGTAGTGCTGTGTGGGAGTGTCGCTGTGAGTAAATGCTGTTATAATGCATGAAAATAGGGGTGCTGAACAAATGTTGCAGAGGCAACCTTGATCTTATTTTCTGACTCCCATCTACTTTACTGAGCAACTGAAGTAGATTTTAAAAAGCAAACAAAAATACTTCATTATAAACATTTCTTCCCACAATTAACATTAGGTGTCTTAGGAAGATTGATTGAGGAGTTCTCTAACTGAGCAGGTGTTTGAGGAGAAAGTAATGGGTACAGGCCCTTTAAAATATGAGATTCAACCAGGGGACAGCTTGGTACTTCATGCCTGAATTTTTTGAGTGGTCCCCATTTGACACGGGAAGGGAATTCCCCTGGAACGAAAAGGCAGGGATCTCCCTTATGTGCCAGTATTTGCTCCTACTGCTAGCTCTGCCCATCACAGATAACCAGTGTTACCTTCTTGAATTCTAGTCTGTCTGCCTGCACTTTGACCCAGCTCTCTTGCTGATGTCTCCTTTCTCTTTCCTGTGTCTTAAAATTTACACCAGACTGACTCCTGCTGGCTCCCCCTTCCCCCACTTGGTTTTACAGACTCGGAATGGCTTATCTTGGTAGTTGCTTTGCTTCTTGCCAGCCTTCTGTCCTCATACTCATAACCAGGTTCTCTGATGCAGCTTTAGAGAATCATCTTTGGCTTCTCTGCATTTGAATTGCATGATTTCTGTCTAGTGATGCACCTGGTAGTGGGATGGTCTCTGAGTGCCGATGAGCAGTCTCTCCTCTTAGATCACTGCTGCATCTCATGCTTCAAATGAACATATACAAATAACATGTTTGCCCCTAATACTTAGAGCCAAATTGTGAGCATCCTTTACAGCCTGCTTCCTAAAGATTCCACCAAATCCAGTTGTTGCTCTGAAATACAGTAATGCTCTGCTATTCTTTGAAGAGATCTGCTTTGAAACCCCTTATCTTGTGCTCTGCTTCTAATCACAAAGTTTTTGATTTTTGTGTCTTAATTCTTCTTTTTCCATTTTTTTTCAAATCAGGTCAAAACCTTCCTTTTAATCTTATGCCTCTTTATATAAAAAAGCTTATTTTAGTTTTCCTTTGTGATACTGGTGTGGAGAGGCAGATACTTAGAAGGTACCTTCAAAAAACAATCAGACTGCTTTTTAGTATCTGGTTGTATCAGTTAGAAGGACACACAATATCTGTTTAAGGTAGACTACCTAGACTATTATACTTCAGTGTGTTTTTCAAAAGTGTTTCTTATTTTTCAGTATTCTTTTCAAACGAGATAGAATATCAAGCATTTTGATTGTTATTACCCATTTGATATTAGAAGGGGAAAGGAAGGGATCTGAAGAGACAAATCCTGTGGGTTTAAGATTTTTCTCCATGAATCAACATCTAAAGTGTGTCACTAAGGTAACCTCTTGTTAGATGTGAGCCTGGCTAATTTTGCCATCAACAATTCAACAGCTGTAGCTGATATACTAATGAGTGTAGGTTTGGTGATGATACGTATAGGTGATGATAATGATATGTATAATCTTTCCCAGCAGATAGTAATACATTTAAATAACTTAAAATGCTGAATTTATTCATTCTGAAAGGTTCTGGAGAGGAGGTGATTTTGTTTTCTAAGGGAGTGTATGCTTTTTAAATTTTTTTTTTTAATAGGTGGACAAATTGCGAGGCCATTGGGAATGAAATTAGGATGAGGAAGACAAAAAAAGATACAAAAGTAAAATAAGTCTTGGAAGAGACCTGATATACTCCTAGGTAGAAAAGAACAAAAATCTGTTGTGATGCTGGACTCAAATGGCACCTTAAATAGAGGGGTGGCAATATCAGTTGGTTTCTTCTGGTGATGAAAGCAAAGATGATGCTGGGCCTATTGTCTCAAAGGTTTTTTCCCCCCACAATTAGAGAAAGTGTTGGTTATTTATGACTTCTGCTTCAGACAGCATGATGGAAATGTTCTTCCTGCTCATAGGAGGAGCTTCTTAGCCACTTTCTGCCAAAACAGTTAGGACAAGAGATCTTGCTCCTAAAATTATTCTCCTTGGGGTGTTTGCCCACACAGCTACTCAGTTTTTATCAGACCCTATATCCAGGATTTCCTCTGACTTGTCCACTGTAGTCTGCCCCTGGCAATAGTACCCTGAAAACTCAAATTTTTTCCTGAAACACTAACACATTCAGTTTCTGGAGTTAAATATGCTGTTACTTGCAATATTTTTTAGAGCCATAAAAGGAATCCTGGAGATTAATATTGAGTAAAATGACAGCACTAAAAATCCCATTTTTATTTTGTGAGTGTTATTCTGACAGAAGAACCAGATTACATTTAGGGACTTTTTTTCCCCTTTAATAAATGCTTTTGACAGGTGTCTGCTTTGGCCATAGCCAGTGGAAATGGCTTACTACTTAAAGGAGGGAAAGAGGCAGCACACAGCAATCAAATCCTCCATCATCTGACGCAAGAAGCACTCTCCATTCACGGGGTCAAAGATGCAGTGCAGCTGGTAAGTGCCTGGAGTTCAGTCAACTATTCCTTTGCTGTGGTGTATGTAAAAAGTACAGGCAAAGCTTGAGAGTTCAAACTGTAAACTGTTGGTGTTGCAACTCCCACAGGTGAACACGAGAGAGGAGGTAGAAGATCTCTGTCGTTTGGATAAGCTGATAGATCTGATCATTCCACGGGGTTCATCGCAGCTGGTGAGGAATATCCAGAAGGCTGCCAAGGGAATCCCGGTGATGGGACACAGCGAAGGGATCTGCCATGTGTATGTGGACATGGATGCCAGCGTTGAGAAGGTCACACGGATAAGTAAGCTGTGAGAGGGTGACTTAAACCTCTTGTGTGTGATTGAACTTCGTGTTTGGAGTATGCATTGTAGTTATGGTAATTTATTATGCATATGCTGTTCAAAATCTTTGTCATGAATGTTACATAACCAATTATCTACTCTTAAACCTCAGTCAGAGACTCGAAGTGTGAATATCCTGCTGCCTGTAACGCTCTGGAAACTCTCCTAATTCATCGAGACTTGCTGAGAACCCCGTTGTTTGATCAGATCATAGACATGCTGAGAGTAGAACAGGTTAGTCACTCATACTTGTGTTTTGTTTTTTGGGTTTTGTTTATTTTTTTTCTAACAACTTCAGAAGCATTTGGTCTGGCAGGTGTGTAGCCCTGTTTAGTTTTATGATGACATAACACTTTAGTACCCATAAGTGTCTTTGTACACGTAAATGAACTTAGGGAGAACTTTGCTTCTCCGTATAACATCAAGTTTTTCTGTAGAAATTGTTTGAAAGCAGCTTGTACAGGACAGCTACAGGCTGTTACTGGGATACAAATACTTACTTGTATATATAATCTTCTCCCTTAGAAGAGCATATATACACAACCCTTTCAAACTCTGACTGAATTGTTGTTAACCTCCCAGATGCAAAGCTTTCTCTTCTTAAATCTATTCCTTTAGCTTCTTACCCAGGTGAATTCACTTCCTGTTTTTATCCTTTCTGAATTTGCTTCATCCATGTTTTTTTTTTTAATTTCCTCTCGCATGCCCTTTATTCACACCCATTTTCCTCCCTAGTATGTCCAAGGAACAACAAAAGGCCAGTATTTTAATGAGTTGTCTAGACATGAGCAATGGTTTTTCAGTAAAGATAGCAGATACACCAGGAGAGAAATATCCATTAAATAGTTTGAATGGCACATAAGTCAAGGGTTTTCACATGGCAGTATGTATTTAACAAACAGAGTGTACAGGCAGTGATTGATGCAGGTAAAATAGGGAGGCCGTGTGTTTTGGTGATGTTAAAAGGGTTATAGTAAAAGAAGCTGATAGGAGCAAGTTCTCAATGGATTTTTTTTTTAATGTCTTGTTTGGTTGTTTCTTGGGAAGGGTTGAGTGCAGGGTGGTAATTCTTTGGATTTTGGATGAGAGGCATATCAGTAGTAGTGCATTTCCACCACCCACCTACCCACCCACCTAGCTCCTAATACAGTGGGAGGATATTACCTCTGTCTAATCTGACCTGACAACAAGAAACATGCAAATATTGGGTGGGATTATGCAATTAAAGTAATTTGTAGTTGCACCAGGAAACGCTGTTTTACACATACCTTCTTAAAAGCCTTCAGATTTAGTAGAATTGTGCCTTATTTCCCATTTATGTTTGTCTTGTCAAAAATTGCTTGTGTTCCATTTGCATGGGGATTTCTTTGCTGTATCTGTTCTAAATTCTCTCTCATTGGTCAGGTGGCTCATCTGCTGTAATTAAACTCAGGTTGATAATGCATTAAATCTTCTTTATAACAAATTAAAAAAATCTGTGTGAGTTTTCTTGGTTTTGGACCCAGTAACTTCTCTATGTCTGCAACATGTGCTTCAGAGAGGGCTGGTATCATTTTATAAAATAAAAGGTTAAAAGCTGATCGAGATCTTAGACTGCTGTAGGTGCAAGGTTGGAAGCATTCCTTTCGTTGTTCACTGTCTTAAAACCAGGACTGGCTGCATTTTATTGAAGCTGTTTTCCCAGCACGAGTGTTGTACTGTCTTCCTGTCCAAGAACTTTCTAAGCAATGTGATTGCTTTAAATAATTTGAAATTAGTCCTGAGTTGGGAGATTGTCATGGTAGGCAGCCAACCTGGCATATCAGCTTTTGGACCCTGTTTCTAGTTCACCAATCTGCCAAGTTTCCCAAAGGATGGGCGTATTTTTCTTCCACTGCATGTTGTGGGTTAACTCCAGTCAGTGGCTAAGCACTATCCAGCCATCTGTTTTACTCACCCCTGCCCCAAGTGGGACAGAGGGAAAGAATTAGAGCAGAAACAAGGAACCTTGTGGGTTGAAAGGTAAGTTTGATAAGTGAAGGAAAGAGGAAGAAGAAAGGGGATGAAGAGGAGGAAAAAAAACCAACAATCCTCCCCTTCCCAAAAACAAACCAAAAAACCTATCAGTCTCCCAAAACACTTGCAATTGAGGCAAAGCCAATTACTTGTGGTCTGCCACAAGCAGACCAATGCCCAGCCAGTCTCTGAGCAATGCCTACCTTCTTCAGAACCCCCTCCCCTCCGCTTGAATTGCTGTGCATGACATTGTCTGGCATGGAATACCCCTTCATCAGTTCTGGTCAGCCCCCGTGGTTGTGTCTCCTCCCAGCTTCCTGCACACTCCCAGCCTTCCTGCTACAGGGGGACAGAGTTGGGGTGGGGGAAGAGAAAGCCTTGCTGCTGTGCAAGCTCTGTTCAGCAACAGCCAAAACACTGGTGTGTTTGTAACACTTTTTCAGGCACAAGTCCAGAACACAGCACCACAGGGACTGCCGTCCATCCCACACGGAGTACAAGAAGCTCCACTTTTCACCTGGAAGGCTCTGTTACGGTCAATAGCACAGAATGTTTCTGGTATTGCAGGTGAAGATTCACGCTGGCCCAAGGTTTGCATCTTACCTGACATTCAGCCCTTCAGAAGTGAAATCTCTGCGCACAGAATATGGGGACCTGGAGTGCTGCATCGAGGTGGTGGACAGCGTTCAGGAGGCCGTTGAACACATCCACAAGTATGGGAGTTCTCACACGGATGTTATTATCACAGAGAACGGTTAGTGACCACTCTCCTTCCTCAAGCTACTGTTTTGGTTTGGCTGCCAGTTCCTGGTTTTAGTGTAACTAATTACATTGTAGTAGTTCTTCTCTCGGGTCTGTGAAAGTTCAAACCCTAACTAGAGCTGTGCCGAGACTCTCCAACCAAACCAAGCCCAGGACTCCTGCGAATCAGCTGCAATAAGGTCACGTTGATCTACCTCTGAGCAGTGTGTGAGTCAAGCAGGCTTCTGTTTCTGAACCTCCTGCTGAGCTTAAATGAGTGTCACTAAAAGGCATGTGTTTGATACCATATAACCCACTGCCACGGGAGCTGGTGCACCAGTGATTTGGAGGGATTGTACTGGAAATAGAGCTGATCTTTAATGTTTGTCTTGTCACTGAGGGCAACTGACCTGCAGTTCACAGACTTGCATGTGGTATTTCTGCATTGTGGTTCCCAAATCTTACCTGCAATAGCAATTGAGTTTAGGGTTTTTCATTATCTAGAACAATTCCATGTTTAAGACTAATGGAGAGCTGACTCTGTAGTTCAAAGTTTGACTTCGCAGATGTGGTTTGGGGCAGCTGTTTTTTCTCCCCAGTCATACAACTAAATCCCTCTTTGAAGGTTGTAGACTGGATGTATTTAGAATTAGACTTTTTTTGCTTTCTTCTAGTCTTCACAAGCTTCTTTTAACATTTGCAGTTGTCTACTTGGTAAGCATACTGGGAAGGAGGTATAAATGAGCATGGCTTAGCCCAGGCTGTTTAAATACTGTCTGATCAGGTTGCACATGAAAGTTGTATTGTTACATCTGTTCACTGGTTTATGTTGTATTTATTGGAGTACATGACCATTTTGTAGGTAATGGATTTTATTTTGTCTCTGCCTCTTTCCCAGAGCAAACAGCAGAGTTCTTCCTCCAGCACGTTGACAGCGCTTGTGTATTCTGGAATGCCAGTACCCGATTCTCTGATGGCTACAGATTTGGACTTGGTAAGAGAGAAAATATTGCAGGGATGCGACTGCAGAATTTGTTGGAGTGTGTGAAAAGTGTGGCACTATGAGCCCTGGAAGATAGGATTAGTCTTTTACTGTCTAGTAAGAGGTTTTCAGGAAAGGTATTGTATGAAAAGCTGAAGCCTAGACACAAAGTTGGTTTGAATCCTTTGAAGCTCTGTTCAGTCAGAGTAAAGTGTGCTGCATGCATGTGGTGATAGAACAGTGCAACCCAGGACGGGAAACTGGTGAACAGTTTTCCCTTTTTTTCTCTTCCCAACGATGCTGTAAAGAATGACATGTTTTGATCCTGCTAGGCAGACTGAGCTGCTGTCCAGTGTGCCAGCCATGCAGTGTTGAGGAATGAAGGGCAGGAACCAAACTGAGTCTGAGCTGCTTAAATTAACGGGTGCACTTCTGTGAATTGCAGAAGACAAGGGAAACATTTTTTCTTGAGGTAGAAACTCTGAAGTCTCCACTGCGGGCTGTTAATCTGTTACCTGGAACATTCAGAGTTCCACGTGATTAAAAAGTTTTAGTTAAGATCTTGTGATATCTCCTCAGTGTGATAAAAAAAAGATAGAAGTTCAAGATCTTGACCAATTTAGCTATTGTCTTTTTGTTTTAAAGGATTAAACCCTCAGGAAACAAGTCTAAGTTTCATGTAAGAGATACCTCTCTCTCTTTTGTCTTTCTTTCTGAAAGTAACTCTGTAGCAGCCAGAAGTATGAACATTACATTTCATAATGTAATAGTTAACCTCCTCTAACTTTTATGTTGGGTAAACACAACTTCTGGCATTTGGAGAGGAACAGAGAATGGCAGGTCACTGAAAGGCAGGTGGCTTTTTGACAAAAAAGTGCAAAACTGCTTAGGATGAAGTGAACATCATCAGGAGATTAACTACCTTTATTTTGGGTGTTTCCTACAGGTGCTGAAGTGGGAATTAGTACTTCTCGTATCCATGCACGTGGACCAGTGGGAATTGAAGGACTCTTAACTACAAAGTGGTTGCTGAGGGGGGACAATCATGTTGTTTCTGACTTCTCAGAGCACGGGAGCATGAAGTATCTTCATGAGAGCCTCCCGCTCCCTCAGAGAAATGCCAACTGAGAATGCTGAGGTTGGGGGTAAAACCCAGGGGTATCATTATTTCCTGAAGATGTCCAGGCTTCAGGGCAATCTCTGGTGAAGGAGTTTGTTTTTCATCTCCAGGAGCATTGTCCTTGGTTTGCGGTACAGTTGATACAAAATGATCCCAGCGATGAGATTCCCCTCCCCACCTTCCAGTTTCCTTAGACAGTATCTGCAAACTGACCTCACTCCTTCCAGAGACAGACTTTTTCAAATCACACAGGTAACATAAGAAAGGATTTCAACATCTGCTGCATTGTATGCTCCCCATAGCAAATATGCGTGGTGGTGGAGCATGATTTTTTTTTTTTTCCCGTAAGTCTTTGTTTTACTCAATTATCTGTTCTGGAGAACAGACTTAATAGTTTTGGTTTCGAGCATTTTTTATTTCAGTTTTATGATCATGGCAGCTCTTGAAAGCCAGAAAGCTTTATGCTTAGTTTGTTTGTATTTGATCACTCTTGAGGCAGGGGGACAGATGTTCCAAATGTGTAGTTAGCTTTTGACCAAGAAACCTTTTATATCTAATTCTTTGTATTGTTGACTATTGTAGATAAATAACATAATTGTCTGCTACATGAATTTTGTTATTTATTTGTATCAAAGGTTTATTTTTCTTTGGTTTTATATAAAACTTAACCTTCCACAACCCCTCCTCCAACAGCAATTCTACTTCAATGATGGCTTGTCTAGAAAGGAGCTCTGGCTCTGTAGGAACATTTCCCTTGGCTGCAGAGTGGAGGAGCTCCCTGCTGGGTGCAGCGTGTCCCGCTCTCCGG
>JAYRBT010000178.1:36295000-36321370 GCA_036023395.1 Myiotriccus ornatus
CGGGGGGGACGCGGCTGGCGGCGGCTCGGACGCGGGGCGCGGGGGGGACGCGGCTGGCGCCGGAGCCGCCCTGGGGGAACGCGGGTCGCGCTCGCTCCTCCGGCTCCATGAGCGGCGCGGGCCGGGCCCAGCCCGGCGGGGCGGGGGGCGAAGGGCGGCGGGCCCGGGGAAGGGCTTCTGCGTCCGGTGCTTCTTGTTCCTGGAGAGCTCGTGTTTCTTCTCCGCTTCACGGCAAGGTTTCGTTCGCAGCCTGCCCCGGGGAAGGGTTTAGCCAGGCTGGAAAGTGACCTTCCCGGGGCTCAGAATTACCGGAGGAGTGTTTGTTTCCAGAGTCTCAGTCACCGGTGTTGACTGAATTATACCATGGTGCTAAAACGTCTTGACCTGAGATTGCAACTGCCGTGTTGTTGGTGCTTTTTACAGGGGACACCGCAAAAGGATGTTACAATAAAACCCGATGCCCCGAGCACGTTACTTGCAGAGAAACATGCAGATTATATAGCTTCGTATGGAACAAAGAAGGATGATTATGTAGGTATCAAATTTGTTTCAGTACAGCTGTGGGTTTATTAACAGTAACAATAACCTTTATTTATTGGCTTCCGTTTAAGGGTGAAATGCGTGCTGTCAAGCTAATAGTTTTTTGCCCTGCAATCCAAACTGTAAAATAAAGGTATTTTTGTTAGTTTCTCCAGGTCTGTGATGAGTTTTGGCATGTATTATCTGAGTATAAATTTGAAGATTATCAGTTTAGCTCTAGAATTACTCTGAGACCTGAGAAACAAGCTATTGGTTGCTTCTTAATCCACTAGAATGCGCAAGTAGAGCTGCATTTGCACATTGTGCTTTTGATGGAACAACTTAATGCATCCCACCACAGCACTGCTTCGTGCTTATTAGACTTAATAAACACTTTAACTAAAATCAGTTTTATAGTCATACATGATCGGTTGTAGCCCACAACAGTAGGATTCTACTTTTAGCAGGTGAAAAAAGTCAGTGACTGCTTATGTGAAGAAAAGTTGCAGTTACCTTTACTGTTTTCAAAAGAACTCTTAAACACTGTTACTTATGATTGTTTTTCTCTTGTGCTTAAAAAATACTGCATGTAGAAAATAATCTTTATGTGGTGTAGGTGAAGTAATCAGTGTAAGAGAATTCAATATAAAGTTTCATTTTCTAATGCAACTTTAGATTGTGAGAGTTCTGGTACTTGGAAATAAGTTTCATTAAATGTTGGACTTGTTATATTTTGAGACTAGTTGGGGTGGCAACTTAAGGGGTAGTTTGAATGCCAAGATAATAAGCGATGGTCTGAAGTGAATTGGTGCCCCGCTACTCATATGTTCTCAGTTTGACATAGAGCTTGATACTTTGAACTAGAAAAATACAGGGGAGGAAGGGAGTGTAGGATGTGTAGATCTGTATGTGTGCATGTGCCTGTGTGTGTGTATATGCACATGTGCAGGATGCACAGAATGTGTGTGAGTGGCTGACACAGAGTCTGTTGGTAAATGGATGGAAGGTGGTTGACTTACTAGGAACTACTTGTAAATGTTAACCAGTCTATTTTTATTGCTCTACATTGATGGTGATCTGAACAAGAACTAAAATAATGCACTACTTAGGAATACTGTATGTCGGAGTATTTGAGAATGAGTGGTGTCTACTGGGGGCTGACAGCAATGGATCTCATGGGGCAGCTGCACCGAATGAACAAAGAGGAAATTCTGGCATTCATCAAATCGTGTCAACATGAGTGTGGGGGAATAAGTGCCAGCATAGGTCATGATCCTCATCTTCTGTATACCCTCAGTGCTGTCCAGGTAAGTGTAGGAAGGTAATTTCAGAAAAAAGTGTTTGTGATTAATGATTTTGATGATTGCAGATTTATGAAGCAGTTGTTGTTGGAAACCAATGGCAAAAATTACTTCAGTACCTTACTAAAAAAAAAAAATCGAATGAATACAGCTTTAGGATTTTGCTGTATCACTTCCTAGAAATTATCATATTCAGAATTGTTTTACTTTTAACAATCATTTAATGATTACTGCATACTTTTACCAATTTTGTAACAGTGTAACAAACACTGTTAGCCCTACCTAAATGTCCAAGATGTATAAAGCAGTGTCATGTTTTCTTGTGATCACAGTTAATACAAATTTGTTCAGATTTACTTTTTAGGGTGCATTGCCTGTATTTTCATTTGAGAATTACTTAGTTTTTAGACAGAGATAGATAAGCTAAGTACAGCGATTAACTACTAAAGTGAAAGAAAGTTTATTTTAATTAACCTTACAAAATAGTATTCACAGTCAAATAAAGTCTTCTATAAATCTAGGGAAGATTTTTTGTTAAGAAATCAAGTTTTTGCCTCTTTGATTGTCACTGTGTCTTTCCCCCTCCCCTCCAGATTCTTGTTACTGTGTCTTTTTTTTCCCTAGATTCTTATCTTATATGATAGTCTCCATGTTGTTGATGTAAATAAAATTGTTGAATATATACAGAGCTTGCAAAAAGAAGATGGATCATTTGCTGGAGATGAATGGGGTAATTTTTAAATCATTAAAATGTAGTGACTAGGTTGATGTGTAAGTCTGTAAATTTAAGTTTCCTTGGATGGTCTTTTTGCATAGGTATTGTATGTGAACACTTTTATTCTTCAAGTTATGAAAAAGAAGAGTTTGTGAAGGGCAGAGTTGTGTTTCGTTCCTTTCGTAAATCTTTTAAACTTCAGTTCCATTCTTTTATTAGGAATAAATTGTCCAGTTCTTAAAGAAGAAAACTTTTGGGCATTTTTAACTTAACAGTACTTTGAGTTACTGGATACGCTACTGGATATCCTACTGGATAAGGAATGTTTTATACTTGTTTAATGGCAGACAGCAATGATCTTTATCCATGTCAGCTGTGAAAGGATCTTTCAGTATATGGGAGTGAGAAAAACTGGGTTTGTACTCGTGAACTTCTGTTAATACTGATTTTGTTTCTGCATATAAATTCTTTATGAACAAACATGGCATTTTTAAGCTGTAGCATAAGTACTTAGTCACTCTAAAAATACTTATCCCCGTGGAAGACCTAAATTTTCATAAAATGTATTGCATATCCCTCATGATCTTGTTCTGGTAAAGTTCAGCAAGGGAGATCTTAGCAGTATATGTATGTTACTGTAAAAGTAGATGATATACTGTGTGTTAAATTGGTTCATAGGTTGCTGCATCCTTTTTGTTGAAACATCAGGAGTGTACTTAATGCACGATGCATTGACAATACTTCTGAAAGGCAGTTATAGTGCAGCTGAAGGAGTGTGATCCCTGATGTAGGACACAGCACCATGTTTGCTTTATGTGTTTCACATTGTGGATTTCTTAAGAATAAGTCTTGCATAAGTTAGACCAAAAAAATGAATGTTTGCAGCTCAGTTCAGTTTTAAATTGTGACTCCAGTGTTAATTGCTCGGGTTATATTGGTACAGACTTGCTGAGCAATCATTCTGTTACGGGTGCAGCGGCTTTGGTTTTGCTTCCGGGTATAAATATGCAAAAGAAAACTTGCAACTTTAATCAGTTTTCCTCTAAAACCAAAATTGGCTTCTACTTCTGTCTGGATTTAAGGCACAGCAAGAATTGTGTCTGATTATTACTGCATTATTTCCACTCCTCTGCAATTATCTTGTACAGCACTATAGGTAAACTCTAAAATCCTGGAGTTATTTGTAAATTACCAGTAGTTGAACTGATTTGGATTTATATCTGTCTAATTCTAAAGGAGTTATTGACTTTATGTGCAGTAAACATACAGGTCACTTGAATTGCCATGTACGTTTTCTAAATTACTGAGGAAATAATGAGCTGGAAACGGAAATGGTATAAGGGAAGTTTTTAGCTGATTTTGTTGTTCAGTGTAGAACCTAGTATTTTAACGTTTAGTTCCATATTTTCAGTGATGATTAAATGTATTTTTGTTTAAAAAACAATCTTATTTCATTTCCTACCCCCCACATTATAGGAGAAATAGATACAAGGTTCTCCTTCTGTGCTGTGGCAACTCTTGCACTTCTGGTAAGTCCTAAACCATCACTTGCACAAGTATGGAGTCTTCTCTTTAGTACTGCTGAAGTTTGTATGGGTAATGAGCTCAGTAGAATATCAAGCGCATTAGTTGTTTTCTGACTTGCAGGGAAAGCTGGATGCTATTGATGTGGGGAAAGCAGTAGAATTCGTTTTGTCCTGTATGAACTTTGATGGAGGATTTGGTTGTAGACCAGGTTCCGAATCACATGCAGGACAGGTGAGTTTTTCTTTATATGGAAATGTTTTAAATTAGCAAGCATCATACACTGCCTATAAATGTTTCTTTACAACATCTATCAATGATGGCATTTGATGTACCTTGTTTGTTTCCCAAAATGCCTTATTCAAGTACCTTAGTTAAAATAAATGAACAAATCTGAGGAGTCAACACTCCAGAGGTTATAGTCTGGGTAGAAAAAAAGATGGTAAGGGAAGAACTTTCAGGACTGTATTTCAGTCTTTACATAGAGATGTTGAAATAGTCAGCATGAGGATTTTTAGAGAATTTGAAATGGGTTTCAGTAGAGACAGTGGCAAGATTTATCACTGTGTCTGAACCAAATCAGAATGAGATGTAAAGGTCAGTTGTATAATATGTTTGATATTTAAGATAAGATACCTAACTCAGTAATGGAAAAACTTACCAAGTAGAGTTGCTAGTGTTATGCACTTTTGCAAGTAAAAGTGGATTCTGAAAAATGCTCAGTAAAATCTACTTGAGAAGAGAATGCAGTAGTATAATTGGAAAAAATTAAGGAATCTCCCAAGAAGACAACCTCAGTAACTTCTTCCAGCAGAAAATTTGCATGACTACCTTTCCTATTTTTATTTCTTTTCATGGAAGAGTTTATTGCACTTAACCTGAATGTGTGTAGGGGGGAAAATCAATTTTTAATAAAATATTTTGCATATGTTGCAGTTACTTGTTTATTTTGCGTAATTATGATGAGAAATGCCATAGCCAGGGTTCACCTCATCATATGAAAATATGGAGGTATTTTGTTGAGAACCTCCTGAAAGGAGGTTGTAGCGAGGTGGGAGTTGGCCTCTTCTCCCAGACAACATATGACAGAAGAATGGGAAATGTCCTCAAGTTGTGCTGTGGGAGATTCAGTTTGGATATTAGGAAAAATTTCTTAACAAAGTTAAGCTTTGGAACAGCCTCCCCAGGGAAGTGGTAGAGTCCCCACTCCTGGTAGTGTTCAAAAAATGAGTAGATGTGGCACTTCATGATAAGGGTTTAGTGTCATGGTGGTATTAGGTCAAAGGTTGGACTTGCCAACCTTAATAATTCTATGATTCTTGCCATTTGTGCTTCTCTGCTTTCTTAGTGACCACGTAAAACATGACCACAGTATGCTGTTGCACTGTAAATGTTATTTCCTAGGAAAAAGATATTAATTTTTACTTAATTATTAAAAGGGGATTAATCAGTGCAGATATATTACATGGCACTTTGAAAGTAAGCCTGACATGACTGAATGTATGTGGAATTGCTGAGGTAGTTAATGATCAGGGTTAGCCTGTTTCTGCTATTCGGTCTGTTCATTTGCTCTTTAGTTTGCTCTCCAGAAGCGTTAGGGTAAGAGGCAAGTACAGGAACAAACCATAGGCTGGATGCAAAATTTTGATAAAGGCCATGTCCATCCAGCCTGCAGAAATCACTTCAAGTACTGTGGCCTGAGAATCTGTGTTTTTAAAATAAAACTGGATGGCTCTGTCAGATCTTCTAGGATCACTTTCCAAGCTTTGTATTAATGTCTTATATTAGTAAAATCTTACTGCTGTGTAACTACATTGTGTTACTGGTACTTTTTTACAAAAGCAATTGTAAAGCAACTATAACAATAACATACTTTTCTAATGGAAAACTAAAAGTTGAAATGCTTTTATGCTTATTTTGCATTGTTTACGTAACAGTATTGCTGCTTTGAGATCTTTCTTCATTTAGTCTGCTGAACTGTACTTAGGTTTTACATACACAAAAAATTTATGTCTGTAATTTTAGATCTATTGTTGCACAGGATTTCTGGCTATAACAGATCAGTTGCATCAAGTAAATGTTGACTTGCTGGGTTGGTGGCTTTGTGAACGCCAGTTACCTTCTGGAGGTCTCAACGGGCGACCGGAGAAGGTATTGGGTGGCTTCTTTTCTTTGTTCAAACTTCAATAGAGATTGTTTTTTCTAAAGCTGAAGTACTTCTGGAAAATGTCATGACTTCTTTGAAAAGTTTACTAAATACTTCATTAAGTCAGGTCTTTGTTTTGATTCTTTATTTTGTCAATAAGACATGTAATGCAGTCTTTACCTGTGCTAGTTTGAGTCCTCAGGGTAGGGAGGAACACATACTTGTGTTACTTGGTCTTACTGACCACTTGAACTGTTATCCTGTTAAACTGTGTCAGATTCTCTCCCCTCCCCAAAATGCAGCTAGTTGATATTAAGCTCTTTGTATTTGCTCCTGGAAAAGGCACTATGGGGTTTTTTTAGCCTCTCTCACAGGTGTAGTCTGCTTAAAAATCACATTCTTGAGGTCTTGTTTCTTGAAGGGAAGATGTTTGAAAAAGCGACTTTCCCTTCCTGAAAAGGGAAGTCCTCTGAAAAGAGACTGCATCCAAAAATTCCCTTTTACTCCAGAGATACTCTTAAGTGTTACTTCTCTGCAACAACATTATGACAGCATGCCTGGTAATTTGCAGAATTACCAGTAAAATTTGCAAGATTATGTTTAAAACAAAATAAAATATTAATCTGCTTCTCTGCTTGCCAGTTACCTGATGTGTGCTATTCGTGGTGGGTGCTAGCATCTTTGAAGATGATTGGTAGGATACACTGGATTGACGGAGAGAAACTACGCTGCTTTATTTTGGCTTGCCAGGATGAGGAGACTGGTGGATTTGCTGACAGACCAGGAGATATGGTAAATAATATTTTTCTAAATGAAATATACATAATTGAAAATTTAAACTGGAAAAATAAGGTATCTTGTTTGTGTGTAACTCAACTCATGATCCAAGTGGGTTTTGCAGATGCTGCAATTTACTTTGAAGGAAGAATAGGTTATAATTGCCTTTGAAGGCTTAACTTGGGGAGCACATACTCTCTATTTCACTTATATCCCCCTCTAAAGTCAGTTGCCATTTCCTACAATTTCTGGTTTGGTTCCCATAACACATAACAACACAAATCGTTTCTCACAAGACCACTTGGAAGATCTATGTGAAAGCAGTGTTTGGTGGTGGGTTTTTTGGGATGCGTGTGGGTTCTTGGGGTTTATTATTTTGTTTTGTGAAGTGATATGCAAGCTAAAGTATGGTGGTTTTACCTGATCTAAATGAGTCATAAGTTTTTATTAAGAATCCTTATATGCTAACTTTTGTTTTGTGCCAGCCCAGGCACTGAATAAATTCTTTCACTGGCATTTGTGTAGGTGAGGGAGGAAAAAGCTTCTGTGATAGCCGTATAAAGAGGCTGGTGGTATGGATTTTCTGCTTGGTTGAGAGAGCAGTTATGATTTAGCTGGTCTGTTCTTTCTGGTTTCAAGTGGAAGTAACTGAGATTGTCCAGGTAAACTGGCATATAAGGTTCCTATCTTTCAAGGGTGCTGGACAGATAAAGTAAAAAGTATTATGAGACCTCATTGCAATTCCTATAGAGCACTTGGCTGCTTATTTATTAACAGTGTGGGGAAGTCTTAGCTGCTTCTATTGCTGCTGCCCATGTCTGTTCCATTCTCCACAAATGTATTAAAAAACAAGCTGCTTTCTTCTTCTTTGCAAGCTGATACTTTATTCCCAGTTGGGAGAGAAATCTCTTTAGTCTGTCATTGGAAAGTGGTTTTGTGTTCTTAAATTAGGTAGGATTTTGTATTTCTAAGGAGCTCACTGAAGGACCTTTTCCCTTTTTAGAATTCTCCAAGAAAAGCCCAGCACTTAAAAGTCTAAATGTTTTTCTGACTTGGAGATTAAACTTGAACTATTGAAACATTGTGTCTTCCTGGAAGAGCAACTTTGCAGAACCTTTTCCCTGTATCTAATGCGAGCACCTTTGGGAGAGGTTTTTGCATGCTATATTAGCAGTCATTTCATATTATTTTTATCTGTCCTCCGTTGCTGAAGAGGGAACTCCCATGGAAATGTTGATGCCTACAGGTTTTTGATTTGTTACTGCAGACACTCACTCCTAACACACCATGTTTTGGGGGCTTTGGGTTGTTTGTTAGTTTGGGGGTTCTGGGAGGGTGTCTTGTGATTTGAGGAATGGAGGTTTGGGGGGGTTCTGTTTTATTTATAATTTGGGGAAGTTTTCTAGCAAAGTAGTTTGCTGCTTCTCTCTCAAGATTTTATAGCACAGCTCTGTATTTGGAGATGACTAAAGAGCTTTATGATGTACCTGAAGAACAAATGAGGAATTTAGGGAAGTGGTACTTGTAGATGATCAAATTTACTTTTAACATATTAATTATCTTTGCTTCTGCCACCCTGTGGTATTGCATGCCAGTGGACACATGTGAATGCTTTTTGTCTAATTTAGGCTTGAAAATTGTCTTAGCAGCAGATAATTGACAACATCTCTGAGTAAACCATAGTATTGTAAATGAAGGCTGCGGAAATTGTCTCACCTGTCAACACATGTTACCACAAATGTTTGTTCGGTTACGTTTTCTTCCCCAGGCATGGAGATTTGCAGTTCTCTTGCTTGCAAACAAAAGCTTCATTCTGTACAAGTGAAAAAGTGGTTGACTTTGGAAATGGACCCAAACTTTCTTTTTTCTCCCAGGTGGATCCATTTCACACCTTATTTGGAATTGCTGGACTATCTTTATTAGGAGAAGAACAAATTAAGGCTGTCAATCCTGTCTTTTGTATGCCGGAAGATGTCCTTCGAAGAATAAATGTACAACCTGAGCTTGTGAGCTAAGCCTTGTAGAGACAAAAGGTTGATATGACCAGTTGCTTTGGTTTTACTAATTTATAATCTCATCTGTGAAACTGTCAGCATATTCTTCCTTGAGATGTGTTTACATTATGGAAGTAAAGCAATAGCTTTGCTGTGGGCTTTGTCACTTTGTAAATTGTATCAGAACGGGCAGGTTCTCATAATCTAAGTGTAACATGTTCTTTGGTTATATTATAAGAGATGTAGAAACATTTCCAATCTGTATTTAAATGTATGGGCCTTGGCTTTTTTTTTAATATTCAAATCAAAGCTTGATTGTGTGAATGCTTAATTTTTGTGTTACTGTGCTATCAACCATGCTACCACTGGTCTTTACCAGGCCTCTTTTGATGGTGGATCACACAGAGCACTTTAAAAGAAGATATAAAAAAAACAACCAACAAAATCCTACTTAAGCCATGCACTTAATGCCACACACTTGTGTATTTAATTCATCCTGTTCATGCTTGCCATCAGTTTTCTATACTGAGAAACAAGCTGGTTCTTCTGATAGTAATTGATACCAGTAAAACCATAATTATGGTTCTTCTTAGTATGTAAATGTCTTCATTTATTGATGAGTCCTTAGACAAAATTCCACTAATATTTGAAATGTAGCTTACCTTGAGTATATAGAGTGAAAGTTGCTAACATTAAGCATTCTAGAGAAGGTCTGTACAGGATGGGGACTTGTACTTGAATATAGAGTTGATTCTAAATTTGTTGCTGGGTTGAAATCCTGCTTTTGTAGCTTTTACAACAATAATTGCCAACACTTGATTATGGTGTTAAAAATAAAAATAAAACTAGCCATGGAAAATACTTGTTTGCTGAAGGATGAAGTCCTCTTTGTCTTCACAGAAGTCCTAAAATTGCCTCTTAATTTACATTCCACACACCTTGGCTGAGACTGAATGGTAGTCCAGTTGCAATATACAGTAAAAGGTAATTGTGAAGGGGAGGAAGTGTTCGATAATCTCTGTAATTATGCTTAACAAAGACCTAAAGTTGCTTCCAACACAGTTTTAAAAGCCAGCTGGTTAGTTTCATCCAGCCTGTCGGTGTTATTACAGAGTAAGCTAAGCTCTACAGTCACTTTTTGATAGACTTTTACTCAAGTGAATTTCAAAGACAGAAAGTGAATCCAAATGCTCAAGTATTTCTAGTGAATTTTTAAAGCCTTTCTACAGGTTTCTAAGGTAAAAGATTTTTGGTTGCCTAGTTGCTTGAATAATTCTTTGGTCAAAGCCTGGAATGGATTTATTTTTCAAGATTTAGAAAAATGTTACAATAGGCTTAGTGTTGAGTGTAAGGGAATGAGACCCAAATCAGGTTTTATCTTAACTGTAAAGGTTAACATAAAATTTTTAAATAAGTGTTTTTTTCATTGCAGGTTACCTTTGCAAGTGCCACTTCTTTTCTTAAGAAGGTTCTTCCCTTCTTTACATCAGTTCTTTAGGTATTAGATTTCTAAAAAGAGAATCATCACAACTTTTCTTACACAAACAAAATCACATTTTTCATTAAATGTACTGTGAAAAAATTAATTGCGTAGCGTGTCTATGTTAAGATTTATGTCATTGTTACCATCTACCTCTGTTTTGTTAAAAATACAGCTAAGATTTTTTTTCTGAGTTTTATCTTAGTTAGAAAGTTTGTGGTAATTAATCTACTGTTCTCAGTCTTCAGTTACAGGTCCTTTATTAAAGACTTTTGGAAAGCGTACTTGCAAAAATTTTTTTACATTGAAATCTTTATATGGAAAGATCTTAATCCTAAGTACTGTAGTGTAGCCGACATTCCCAGCAATAAATTTTGAAAGATTCTGAACGAGAATTTGTGAAAGAATAGTGATTAATTCAGGTACATAAAATTGTGTGTCTGTTAATTAAGAGAGAATCTCTGTTTACATGTGGGGAAATCAACAGCCATTCTGTTACCTTCTACATGGTCAAGTTCATTATTCCAAATGTGCTTCCTTTAGGTTTTGTTGAGACAGCTTGGTTGTGAAACTGAATAGTCATCAAACTGCATTTGTCCACAAGGTGTTGTGGCTGGCTTTGTTTCAGAGTGTTTTATCATGCAAGTGTATTAAATACTAGAGACAAAATAGTGCCTAGCCAAAATGTTAATTGAAACAGTTTTAGTGGTGTATATTACATGGTAATATACAAAGCAGTGTTAGTGTTCTGAAACATGTGTTTAAGACAATTACACAGGTAAAGAAGCTTTATGGTTATTGTGGGGATCTTTTTGTACCAAAACTCTTGAGCAGGAGGAAAACCATCTGTGAAGCTCCCGCTGAAACAGTTTGAATGGTGAAGAATTAATGCAGGACAAATTATGTTTAAATGCAGTACTCCTGCTGTAAAGAGTATAGCAGGCACTCTCCTCTAGTTCCCTGCCTATTTATAATGAAACCCGTTGCATAGCCAGCAGCTCCGTTTGCTGCTGTGTCGTGTACAGCTGCACCTTCACCGCTCTCTTTAGCGCGCCCGCCCCTCGCGAGCCGGCGGGGCGCGGTCCGCCCGTGGGGGCGCAGGGCGCGGTCCGCCCGTGGGGGCGCGGGGCGGGGCCGGCGCTGAGGGGTCGCCCCATGGCGGGCTCGGGCGGGCGCGGCGGCGCCTCGGCCAGCTCGGAGTCCTTCCCGAGCCGCGACTCGTCCACGCCGGGCGCGGGCGGGCGGGCGGAGCGGACGCCCCGCTACACCCTGGGGCTGCTGCAGACGCCGCGCAGCTCGGAGAGCAGCGGCGGCTCCTCAGGCGGCGGGGCGCGGCCGGGCAGCTCCAGCGGGGAAGGCCCCGCTCCCGGGGGCAGCGGGGCGAAGCCGGCAGCGTCCGATAGAGGAGGTGCGGTGCGGTCTCTGCACGGGGCTCGATCTCCTTTGTCCCCTTGCCCTCTGTGCTCGGGTCGGGTTCCTCAAGAGCTGTTACAGGCGGTGCTTATTGAGAGGGCCCAGCAGCAACTCACCGCCTTAGAGACCTTTTTTTCATTTCGCCTGCCAGAACAATGGAATTCGTTCCTTAGCACTTCCTTAAATAAATTTCTGTTATTTTCTTTGGATAGTAGTATCTGAGTCCTCTGGTGGGATCAATAAACTGGTTTGAATTGCTGCACAGTATTTGCTTTACAGGAGAGACTTGAACCACATTCAGTTGGTGGGGTTTGGTTTTGCATTTGGTTTGTTGGTTGTTTTGGTATTTTTGTTGGTGGGTTTTGGTTTTGTGTTGTTTTGGGGTTTTTTTCCTGGCCTTTGAAGTATTTTTAAGTGCTTGCCATCCTTGATGTGTGGTAAGAACCTTGTGGTCTTACAATGCATCGCAGCTATTTGCCATACTTCACATAAAGCTGCTTCTAACACCAGTCTTCTGCTCCCCGAGGACGAGACACCTCGACGACTGCATGTAAAAGATCTGTGCATCACTGGGTCGTAGAGCTTGGTACTACAATCAAAGTCTGTATCTTGGCAGGCGGGAAAAAAAGTTAAGGTTGAATTTTTTTTTAGTGGAGACAAACTATGAAAATATTTGGAAATTATCTTGACATTTGCTGAAATGCATTCTGAAGTATGTATATCTCCATTATGCATAAATTGGAAAGTAGGAAAAAATTGTTTGGGGTAATGTACATGATTACTGAGGAATCCTAAAAAAAAAACCAAAACCCCCAAATTAGAATGCTAATTTGAATAGGGCATAACTTCAATGCTGGTTTTAAGGAATATATGTGTGTGTCTTGGTACATCTGGTGTTAAAATTACAGTTTTCCCTATGTTATGGCAGATTCAGTATCTTCTAACATGAGAGTGAAGTCTCTTCTACCAAACCTCAGGGAGAACTTATGTCGAAATCTTAAGTGAATACTATTTTTTCAAATCATCTGTATGCATTGCAATGCTGATTTGTCCACTTAAAAAAAATCCCAACCAGTCCGAACTAATATTTTTATCAGCTGTCACAGTTTAAGATTAAAAAACAAACAAAAAACTCCACGTCCCCTCAAAAAACCCCAAACAAACCCCAATACTGCAAATATTTTTGTACCAACTGACCATGATAAAGACTCATGCAGTTAAAGGGTCATCTGAGAAGAATACTGAAGTATTTTGTCTTGCTTACAGATTTTTAATGTAATACAAGGAACAGAGACGTTTGGGTTTGCCTGTCTTTTAATACCCGGGATTTTGTAGGTATTAAGTGGAACAGCTGTTTATATTTTAATTTTTTATTTTAAAAAGCAATTCTCTAAACTCGACTAAGGATGTGATGTTTTCAGTCATCTTGAGAATTGAAAGCAAGTAAATGAATAAATTTATAGAAACAATGTTCTGAGACAAAGATATTTTGCAGGACTTGAAAAACGTAGATAGATCTTAAATACATGTGTAAAAGAAACTGCGGTTAAGAAATATATCCCAGATTACTGTATGATTTCTGAGGGTTGATCCCCATAGATTCAAAGGGAGATCGTGCTTAAGTGATTCTTTGCTTTCTTTTATTGTCCTGTTTTTTAAAAGGAATGCTCAGCTTTAAAAAAAAAAAGTTTTCATAAACGTGTGATTTTGGATAATGGTTTTAAAGCTGATGGGCAAATGCATCATAAAGCTGACTTACAGTATTCTTTCAAAAATCTAGAATTCATTAGAATATGAAGTTACCTATTGTAAAGTGACTTCCATTGTATTATTTCAGCCTCAAAATGTAAACTATTATTTTTTTACTGGTGCTGCAAGTAATGCCATTGCAGAAAATGATCATATTAATGCAAGCTTGTTTGCAAAACAGTCTGATTTTTTTATTTCATTTTGTACTCCGAAGACCTTTTATAGAATGACATTTTGCTGGGATATTTCTACAAAGAAAAACGAAGTTTTGTAAGCTGTATATTTGTCTGTTATTTTCTGAATAAAAACTTGTTCTATCTTTTTCATAACTCACTTCTTTCTCCCTCCCTCAGAATCATATTTTGGGGACAAAAGTTCTTGTGTAGAAAATGCTAACACATTGAATCTCACAAGTTCTTCTTCTGTGCGAGGCCTGAATAGCACGTGTATAGGAAAAACACCCCTCTCCTCCAGTAGGTCTGTTTGCAGAAGCCATACTCCTCTTATGGGATATTCTGGTAAGACTAACAACTCTTACAGGAAATAATCCAACTTAAATTTCTGATTTTATTTTGTTAAATACAGTTTAATTTTTTGATGTGATAAGTTAGTGAAATACATTCAAAACACAACACATGATGTGTTTTGTACTACAGAGAATGCTGGCAATGAACAATACACTAACAGGAAAATACTGCTTTAGATACTGAGGAGATGTTTTGGTATTGCATCCTCTTGTCACTTGCTTTGCATTCATGTATGAATTATCAGTGTAGTTAGAATTCAGACTTTTTTCAAATTGTCCAAAATTTAATTATATGTGTGGACATGTCAGTTTGTGCGGTTACTGAAGAGCTCAGATTCATGCAAATCTTTAATTGAGGCATCTTTTTAGGCTTGTAATGGATTGGACATCACATACAATGTAATTCTCAAATTTCTTGATGCAAGTTTTATGCATTTTATGTTGGCATCTTCAGAGGTGTAGAACACTAGTTCTTCAGAACACTTAGACAGGAGCTTGCTGGGGTACATTTTGCAGTGCTTTGTATGAACAAAGTTGTGTTCCAGGATAATGATGCCTTGTGCCATGTTATGTGTATCTGTGTGCTGTGCAAAAGTCATGGGATTTAAAGTGAGTTCTTTCACAGTCTGACTAATCATTATGAGTTCAGTCTTGAGTGTTCCTAAAGTCTACCTGTGTCTCTATTTGTTGATCCTCACTCCATTGTTTGTGGTGCTCCTTCATCAATCTTGCATTGATCTGTATTGACTGACTGAATACATGCAACTGTTTTACAGTTACATCCTCATCTGCAGTCTCTGCTCATAGTGTTGCATCAGTTATTGTAGCTGTAGTAGAAGGAAGAGGCCTTGCCAGAGGTGAAGTCGGAATGGCCAGTATTGACTTAAAAAATCCTGAGATGATATTATCACAATTTGCCGACAATACAACTTATGCCAAGGTATTTTATAGTCTAATTATTGTGACTTACTTTCTTGAAAAACGCTTATGACTAAAGGGAAATTAAATTTCTAGCTTGTGGAAGAGATTTCTCAAAAATTAAGGAAACAAGTTCTAGAAAATGTGCAGTGTTGAAAGGGCTGCTGTTTTCTTCACTGTGCCTCAGTTTTAGAGAGTAAAGAATGTTTTTGCAAAATACACTTTATATGGAAGCGAGATGCCTTGCTTTGAAGAGTATTGGGCAACGTATGGTAGTAGAACTTGAAAATATTTTTCATCAGGCAAAAGAACTCTGAAAACAGAACTACATAAATGTGTGTGTGTGGTAATTACAGGGCTGGCTTTGGTTGCATAAATATTCCTTCTCAGTTTGAAGTGAAATTCACTCAATTTACAGCCAAGTGTTCTGCTTACCAGCACTGCATATTGTACGTTAATTTGGAGAGTAGTCTCTGTGGTTTATGCAGGAGCATTAATGAAACATCTTATGCGATGTCTTTGTTGTAGTTACACATGCTAGAAAATAATGTGGCTTGTAGCATCTTCGCAATACTCAAAGAAAAACTTACTTGGGAGAGAGTAAATAGCTATGACTCGGTATAAACAACCATCAAAATCTGTTTACTGAAACAGATGTTGTATAATGTAAATTTTTTTTTATCATTACTGCTGTTAAGGCTTATCCTGCTCTTAACACACGTAGCTACATACTGAATATGGCAGCTACAGAAATACTGCTGTAGTGCACAGTACTAAAAGTCAAAATTATGTGTGCCTTGAAAATGAGATTGCTTGAGAAAATGTAGCCATTCAGATGATCATGTGGCAACTTAAATAACAATTCACTTAGAGGTTTAAAAAAAAAAATTGATTTACTTGTTAGTAGGAAAAAATCTTCTAATCAGAAAAATAAGACTAGAATTCTGCAAGGAAATGTCAGATTATTTTTGTGGAAATTTTTTTCTAATTTTACTAATAATTTCATAACATTTGCAGTTACTTCTAAGAGTAAAAGGCTTTCTTTCTAGCAAGCAGTACCTATGTTTGAAGTCTAGAGTCTCCCATTCTATTCTCTCAGGGTTAAGAACTGTGTTATTGTCCATGAAATTTATCTTTTTCAAACTGAGAAGTATTTTAGCTGCCCAGACTCTTCCCCCACCTCTCTACTTTTCGTTTTGTCTTGAATTTAATGATAAAATACAATTAATTGTCGGAAGTCTTTCATATTTTCTCTTTAAACTCTGATAGCATAACTCTCTTCTTGGTAAGTTACCATCTTCTATAACAACCTGTCAGGCCGTGGCCAGATTGTTCACTGTTTTCCTGTCATACCATTGTAAAAGCTGGCATTTTTATTTGTAGAGATATGTTCCTAATTTTTCATTTAGATTATTGTTCTCCATTCTGTGCATATACCTGGCACAGGTATTCGCCATCCAGTCAAAAAAAAGAGATGCTGGTGTACAGCTGCTCTTCCCCAAATGCACTACACAACCTAATTTCTTGCTTCAATCTCTACACGTTTAACAATACTGTCAATACTAATTGATAGCATACTACAATAACACCTTTAACACCTTTAACAATACTAACACACTTTAGCAGTGTCTATCCGCTGATCAGCTGTTTTCTTACACTGTCAGAATCCATGCTTTGCTAGTGATTGGTATCCGGCTTACTGTATTTTCTCTTTCTTGTGCACCCTTTTATTTTTGAATGTTCTGCAGATTTATTCAGTGAAGTTTTCTTGTATTCTTTGAATTCTTCATGATTTGTTTTAACTGTGACATCTCTGAAAAAAAACCTTCCCAGTGATTAGGGGATATGAAGGGCAGTGACAGCTCTCCCACCCCGAATACCCTTAGATGATTAATTTTGTGCATTTTTTATGCTTGTTCACCTTTCCATTGGGATGTCATCTGACCCTTCTTTCACATCTTAACTTCTAAGCACTTAAAATATAGTCTGTTTTTTCATATTTCTCCCTTGAGAATTTGTGGATGCAAATATAAGTGAACATAAATGCATAATGATGTTTGTCCTTTCTTACACAGTAAAAAATAGAAGAGCACGTAACCTACTTTAAATTGCTACAAGGGGTGTGTCTAACATAAAGCTGGCTTAAATATGCACATTTTTAGCCATAGTAAGACTGATACCAGTGTTACTAGAGGGGGTTAGAACAAAATCTAAGGTCTTAATCAAAAGAGTAATGGTATTCAGACCTGTTGCATTGCTTCATCTTCCAGAGCACCATTAACCTTTCAGCTGCAAACCCAGAAAGCTGCCATACATTGAAAGAAGTCATCCTCCCATCATAGGCATGGAATATAGTTTTGAATATTTATCTTTGGTTCAATGGCAAACATGATTCTCTGTTTAAATAAGGGAGGGATAAGCTGTTTGGGTTTTTAAAATTTTTATGTATATATAGATACATGTGAATTAATCATTAATGTAGAAGTTAGAAAAAAATTTGATCTTTATTTACAAGACTGGAACTGATTTTAAAATATTAGCGTTCTGTAATTCATTGTTGCTGATTCTTTAGTTTTTTTAAATATTTTAGGTTATGGTTTTTTATTTAATTTTTTGTTCAGGTTATTACTAAACTCAAGATTTTAACACCACTAGAAATAATAATGTCAAACACTGCTTGTGATGCAGGGAACACAACAAAACTGTTCAGTTTGATTACAGAGCATTTCAAGGTAAGATCTTAAATTTCATTCCATGTTTTAGGGTTTTTGTTGATCATTTTTATGTGATTTTTGATTCGAGAGTTTTGCGCAACTTTTAAAATGTTAAATGCAGACAGGTTTTGTTTTCTTTGATTTTTGGGTCTAATTTTACCATGGCAAAGAATAATCAAAATGCAGCTCCCACACTGATACTTCTAATCCTGACAGTTAAAGACATATTACTCATTAAAGCTGAAATTTTTGAATTTGTGGCATTGGGTAAATTGAGTAATACTGAACCTAGGAAAGATTCAGAAATTAAAAAAAATCCAGCATTTTCTTTTGCTTCTCCCTTGTTCTCTCAACCTGATAAATCAGTAGGGCTGATGTATCACAGAATTGGAAAAAGGCAGGGTAAAAGCCTGTGAGATAACCCTAGTATATGTAATTTATGAGTTTTAAAGCCTCACAACGTTTAAAAAACTGTAGTAATTACTACCTAAATTGCTTCATGCTTACAGAGCATGAAGTCCTTCTTCTACTTCCTAAACTCTCTCCTCATTTTTGCTCATAAATCACTGGTGCATCTGATCTGAGTTACATTGAGCTGCCTCTGTGAGTGAGCTCTAGTGAATACTTGTGTGAAGACAAAACCAGCTGATAGATTTCTTAGAAACACATATCACTAGAAAAATAGAGAAGTCTGTCTTATGTAACTTTTAAAACTATTCGCTTTCATCCCATCTTCACAGAATGTGACTTTTACAACTGTGCAAAGAAAATACTTCAATGAAACAAAGGGTTTGGAATACATAGAACAATTGTGTGCATCTGAATTTAGCACCATTTTCATGGAGGTTCAGTCAAAGTATGTTTAAATAAGGAAGAGCTTACTGTGTCCAGATAAGTCTTTAACAACTTTTTACATTCTCACTATGTGAACCTGTGTCTTGTTGCAAAAGTTAGAAAATCATAGGAGACCTGTCCTTCTATTTTGCCATCTGGTGTTTCTGGTATATCTAGAAATTTTAATAGAAAGCCTATTATAGAGTTGGGTGGTTTTTTGAGTTTTCACAGCTTTCCACTTTGTCCTTTTCATTCTTCCCTTAAAGATAAATTCGGAGAGCTGATTGCCTTTCTTTCTGGCCTCAGCCAGTGTTTTCCTTGTATCGACAATTTTAGGTGGTGATACTTGGCGACCAGGGTCTTCAAGTCACACATAACTACTGAAATATGTTATGTTCACAATACCAACTATATAGTGTAGGGTGTCAAGTGTACAGAGGCTCAAACATTCATGAATATTTGATGCGCAAGAATATATGTTCACTAGACATGTGTTAGTGCATGTTTGAAATATACTGCTTTCTCAGTGCTGGTAATCCCAGTAGTTGCCAGGCAGAAGTGTGAATGTTATTTCTGTTGTGCTCGGCCTTTGTGATATTTCAATAGCATTCATTAAAGATTGTTTCTTTCCTAGGTATTACTGTCTTGCAGCTGCTTCAGCTTTGCTAAAATATGTTGAATTTATTCAAAATTCCGTTTATGCTCCTAAGTCACTCAAGGTGCGTTTCCAGGGGAGTGAGAAAACAGCTATGATAGATTCATCTTCAGCACAAAATCTTGAACTAATAATCAATAACAGAGATTCTCGGTAAGAATATTTTTGCAAGTTATGCTTTTATAAAGTTGTATTTCACTAAGTTTCCTTTACATTTGTGTCAAAGAGCTGACCATTATATTTATTTCTGTATGGAAGAATTTACATACCATTCAGAGCTTTCAAAAACGTATTTGGACAGAGAAATACATTAGCATAGGAAATCCTACGTATAATTTTTGCTGATCCAGTGGCAAGTGTGAATCAGCCACACACAGCTATTTCCATTGCACAGATCTTACCGTGAAGCCTGGTTAGATATCTTTGTATCAGATATTCACAGGTAAAAGTTACTAGTACAGGCACACACTAAAAACACCTAAATCAAGTTTTTGTGCCAGTCTTAAATCTGGAGCTTGTCTCTCTTCATTTACTGTAAAGGGAAATAAGTCCTTGGTTGCTTAAAGATAGGCACTGTGGATACTATCTCAAATGTAGAGTTCCCCTTAAGTGTTTTCATGAGTTGCATCTTATGGTAAATATTCCCTTAATAAAACTGGATTTGAGTTTCCCCTTTTTATTCTCTTGGCTATTGCTTTGTTCTTGTATGTCATGATATTGCAGGAGTATCTGCTCTGTCTGGCTATCTATTTATCTATCTACATGGTGTTTGTTTTGTAAATTTGTATCAGATTTCTTCCTATTCAAGTTCTGGTTTAAATCAATATGTTAATATGGCCCCAGTGTTTTAACTACCTTCTTCCAGCCAATAGCATTGAAAGTTTCAGCTTTCTAAAACTGTTTGGCTGTGTACTAGGTGTAGATATTATAGGTGGCTTATTCTAGAGAGGTACAATCACCCTTAAGTATGAAACCCAGGGATATGTAACATGTAAAAGCCATAAACATGGAAATAATAGTTCTAAATCATAAACATGTTATTTAGCTGCTGTATTGACTGTAAATTGGTTCTTCAAAAAATAAAATCAAAGATTATTTATCTTTTGGACTTCTAAGTATTTTAAATTATTTTCAGGAATGTATTTCAGTGAAAATGTTCTGATTAGTATTTGATCTCTGATTATAATTTGTCTCCTTTTGTAGGGTTGGTTCATTCATTTTTAATTAGTTTAGTTGAGAGGAAAAGTGTGAACTGCACCACTGCAGCAGGAATGGAATACTACTACAAAACATGTGGAAAATACTAAGTACAAATGTATTTCTAGGCTTCGGAAAATTATGTAATTGAGGGCTAATAGTATATTAAATTACATTAAGTTACCTGACTTGCTAAACTGCTGTAGTTCATATGATATATGGGGCAAACAGGAAGATGCTAAGCATCCCAAAAACACACCTCAAATTTGTAGGATACTCTGACCTGAAAATGTCACTTGACATTTACCATCTCTTTTTTTTTTTTTTTGGTGGGTGTATTCTTCAAATCTATTTTATCTTCAAAGGAATGGTCACACACTTTTTGGCATTCTAAATTACACTAAAACTCCTGGTGGAAGTCGAAGACTTAGGTCCAATATCCTGGAACCTCTAGTTGATGCTGAAACAATTAACATGAGACTGGACTGTGTTCAGGAATTACTCCAGGATGAGGAGCTCTTTTTTGGTCTTCAAGCAGGTAGTAGTTTATTTTTTGATACCTAATATTATATTTCTTGTTAAACGTTTTTTCTAATATAGAGAAGTATGTAATATGACTCAAGATGTTTGAAAAGTATTTTTTTAATGCTTTGTCCGGTGACATAGTGGACACCTAATTTTTTGAAGTAATCTGTAATATCACAGATGTGATACTTTTCTCAAGTATTTTGCGAAGAAAAGTGAATTTCTCTGATAAAGTGTGTAGAGGTCAGTGAGCCCATAGCTTTTTCGAAGAATTGGAGTTTGTTTCTACCTCTGTGGCTAGGTATGCACTCTGTTTGATGTATACAAGTAATACATAATGTAGACATTAAACAAATAAAGACACTGCGGAAGTAATACTTGTATACATGTCTTTTTTTCCTGTTGCTTTTTAAAATGTAGGGATCCAGAAAAATGTAAAATACAATGCCAGAGTATGAGTTAGTCCACCTGAAGCTGTATCACGTAATCTTAATCTGTGAAATATGATTCAGTCTAAGAAAGAGAATATTTCTCAATTGACTAATGTCTACTTATATAATGATCACTACATGCTTAGGTATAGTAAATGTAGTTATGACAAAATAATTTAGATAGCAGCTATTTTTAACGTAGATTTTACCCTGTAAATAATTTATGAAGATAGCATGTAAGAAAAAGATTAGCATTAGTACCACTAAATAACTGTGTGCATTAAAACAAAATAGGTTTTATTACTATCTCAGTTCAATTTCTGATGTCTTTACTTTTGTTTTACAGTTGTCTCAAAATTCCTGGATACAGAACAGCTACTTTCAGTTTTGGTACAAATTCCAAAGCAGGATACAGTATGTTTCGAATTACACCTTAGACAATCAATTATCTGGTTATAACATGCAATATATAAATGTGATATTTGTAAATATGTATAATACATTAGGAAAAAGGCTGCATCTTAAAAAGACATGAAATAATATTATCGTAGATTGAGGTTGTTTCTTACTTTACAGCAGTAGATGATTCTCTTAGCAGAATGTTAGAAAAATTGAGGCTTGCATCAATATTACATTCATCTTAATTTATCCAAGTATACTTCCAAAAATGTTTACTTTTTCATCACTCCGCACCTTTATTCTTCGTAAGTGTACATCCTATTTGACAGTACTCAAATGGGAGAGGGGAATTTTCTTCACATCAGCATCAGTGGAAAAAGTGGATGGTGATTTACAGTCCTAGTGACTGTTACTTTTCAGAACAAGATTATTTTTTGCATCAGACCTTGCCTTATATATCACTCTGTACGTTAAAACACACGTAATGCAAATACCAAAATAGAGTAAGTATATGTAGCACACTACTGGCCCTTGGCTGAGAGTAGACATGACAGTTAACCACACTGAGCTTGAGATAACCAAACCTCAACATTTTTTCTGCTAAGCATATTGTAACCGTTGCATTATAAGTTATGTTTGTCTACTGTACTTGAGTAGGATATTTCTGCCAATGCTTTTGAGGCTTATGCTTCCTTGTGTTTAAGCCTGTATGCCAGCATCATACATATATACAACTCTCTCACCTCTCAGTGTCTTCTCACATGTTGACTTTCCTGCTTATATAGAGGACTTGTCTAATGCTAGTTAAAAAAATCAGGTACAGACTCCAGCAGGACTATAATAAATGCAAGTAAATCTCTTTAATGACATTTGCAAAAAGCAGAATGGTTATTGCTCCCAATTTTCCTTGTAGACATCTGTAATGTGAAGGAGAGATCATTTGTATGACTAAAACTGTCAGACTGAATGCTTTTATGTATGCACAGGGCCATGTTCACCAAACCTTTTACTGCAGTGTTTTCACTGTTGACTGGTACCAATATAGCAGAGCTCACTATCCACACAACAGATTTGTTCATTCAAGTGCTACCTCAGTTGCTCTTATCAAACACTAGGTTAACCCATTCAGTATGTTTCGTTTCTACTCTCCATAAAAATTTTCATTGTAAACCTCCCACCAGTCAACAGATGAGGTGCACATCTGAAAAGCTTACAGTTTCAGTTACTAAAGTGTGAGTGGTCTGTTCAGCACGAGCATAGTCTCATCCTAAGGAGGACTGTCAGTTGACAATCTTGCTGAGATGCATTACTTGAAAAACCACGTCACTGGTGAAATCAAATACTTCCTTTTACGAAGTTTATATATATATAACCAAACTAAAGGTATCTGGACAAAATAAACCCAGCACAGATTTCCTGGAAGGCCCTCTTGTCTCCATCATTAAAGATCCTTAGAAGTTTGTTCAGCATCCAACTTCTGGTAGAAATGAGGACCACCTACTTTGGGTTACTTGATTACCCATCTGAAGAACAAGTTCAGCAAATTTTGTGCCTGAGGAAGTTCAGGTGCATGACAGATCCTTCTCTGACAGGGAGAAAGTAGCTGTACTTTTAGTTCAAATGAATTTGCAGGAAATATAAAAGTTAAACTAGGGCTGGTCCACTGACATAGCATTTAAGTCTGTAAGACTGTAAGTCTATAAGATTTAAGTCCCCAGCACAAAAAACAGTCAGCTGCTTCTCTAATTGTCTTGCTTTACATTTCCAACTGACTGTGGACAAATCGATTTCAGATGCTGTAGAGGATAGGCTTGCGTTTTGGTCATGAATGAATCATAAAGAAGTAACAGTATATAGAATTTGACTGATTGTATTCATTAATTTTCTCCCTTTGGTCTTAAATGCAGGATGTACAAACACTCACTTTTAGACACCAGTTGAGTTAAAATTCATGTAAGAACTAATTAGGCAAAGGCACATTCCATTATGAAATTCCAGCTTTTCAGACATGACCACATCTGTCCTTTCAATGTCTGATTCCATCATGGGACTTAGATCCCATATTTATTTGGAATTATCATTCTTCTGTTCATGCATTTAGAATTGTTTAGTTCTATCTTTTACAGAAAACAACTTTATATAGAATGTAAGATAAGACAAGAGATGCTCTCAATCACAAGAGCAAAGAGATAATTATATATAAATGAGAAAATATTTTACTTGGGGTCATACTCCTATGTTCATGTGCTTATCTGTTATTTCCTTAAAATCCTCTTGCACAGTGCATATGTATTGCATATGCTGTGCCCTAATATTGGCAGCAAAATTCTTCATCATAATTGTTAATGGAGCATACAAAACAAGGTAGAATGTGTGAATGAAACATTTTGAAGAACAGTTATTATTGTAAGAAAAATTCTGAAATAATTATTAGGGTTTTTTTGTTATTACATGGGCAGATGTTTAACAATGTACATATATTAACCAAAGAGAAATCAACTAAACTGGATTGTGTTGTGTTTGACAGCATTTATGGAAAAGGCTATGTGCTTCATTATAATGCATAATGTATTTGCTTTGAAAAAGTCTACAAGGTATGTAGAGCTTTTACAGAGTTATGTATACACAGAAGATTAAAAGAAGTTTTCACAGCTTGCGTTAGCAGAGTGAATCAGTCAGGACGAGTCAATCATTGTCAGTGCAGACATATGAAAATCTTAGCTACTGGTGGACAAACTATCACAGTAGGCAATGTAAAATTTAGGTGAACAATTTTTTGTGCACTTACTAGGTTGTCAAAGTGAGCTTATGAAGCATTTTAGGAATTTTCATTAAATGTATAAACCTGTTAAGAGTTAAGAATATGAGTTCTAGTAGTTCTTAAGTACTTTTTTAAACAGTCAAGACATACAAATGCCTCAAATACTTGAAAAATTTTTCAACAGGTTAAAACTGCTGAATCAAAAATAACCAATTTAATCTACCTGAAGCATACTTTAGAACTTGTGGAGCCTCTGAAAGTAAGCTTTGTCCTCTTCTTCATTTTTGTTTTTTTTTTTTTAGTAAAGTACTGACCATTTTGTCTTTATAAAGTGCAGTTTGTTACATTTCATAGAATATAGAATAGAATATCTTACGTTGGAAGGGACCGATAAAGTAAAAAAAAATACATATTTTGCAGAACACAATACTTCCAACAGTCTGTTGATTCTTAAGCCGGTTGAAAATACACATTTGAGGCTGATACTCTGAAGAGCAGGATTCCTACCATTACCTGAATAATTGATGTTATAACAAACATTTAACTAAAAGTCCTCCTCACATTCTGTGAGTTATTTAGCAACTGCTGATAAGCCTTAGTGAATCCAAGAACTTTCAGTCCTTTAAAAAGCCTACAAAAAGAAGTAACTGTTTATGTTCATATTTTAATCTTCAACAGGCTGCTTTAAGAAGCTGTAACACACAGCTGCTAAAGGCTTATTACAATTCTCTTGAAGATGCAAGGTATTTATTGTCGTACTTGAGCTAGTATGTTAGAAACTCATCTCAGAAGTGCCTGTAAGGTTAAAGGTGTTGGATCTTTGCTTATCTGTAGTTACAGGTATAGCTTGATTCTTTTGCCCAGAATCTGATTTTAATGGTCAGAAATCCCAATTTTCAACTAACGAATACAGGAAAAAAGCAAAGGAGCTAGCTATGATACTGCAACTGCTGATCATAGAATCAGCCGGGTTGAAAAGGACCTCTGAGATCATCAAGTCCAGCCCTTGATCCAACACCACAGTTGTTGTGGTTACTAGACCATGGCATTAAGTGCCACATCCAGTCTTATTTTAAAAACCTCCAGGGATGGAGAATCCACCACTTCCCTGGGCAGCCCATTCCAATGCCTAATTACCCTCTCTGTAAAGAATTTCTTCATAATATCCAACCAAAACCTCCCCTGGCATAGGTTAAGCCCGTGCCCTCTTGTCCTACTGCTGGTTGCCTGGGAGAAGAGATCAACCCCCACCCGGCTACAACCTCCTCTCAGGTAGTTGTAGAGAGTGATGAGGTCTACCCTGAGCCTCCTCTTCTCCAGGCTAAACAAGCCCAGCTCCCTCAGCCTCTCCTCAAAGGGCTTGTGTTCAAGTTCCTTCACCAGCCTCATTGCTCTTCTCTGGACCTGTTCCAGCACCTCAATATCCTTTCTGAACTGACCTCCATTAGAAATAATTCTGAGAAGACGAGTAGTGGTTTCCTAGAGTCCCCATAATAATGCAAAAATCAATTCTTGGCTGTATATTAGAGAAATAATTTATATCTCCTGAAGATTTTATCTCCCAGAGATGTGAATAGTATCTTTGGTCAGACTTAGGTATAGTCACACTTTATGCTGAGGTGAAAACAGAAATGAAATGTAGTGGGTTTTTTAATAGTAGATAATTAGCTTCACTTATCTGTTATACTTTTATTTGCAATACTATTTGCAATTTATGGGAGCCCCTGGTGGTCTAGTGGTTAAGGCGCGGCGCTGTCACCGCCGAGACCCGGGTTCGATTCCTGGTCAGGGC
>JAYRBT010000178.1:36321470-36333327 GCA_036023395.1 Myiotriccus ornatus
CACCTAAAAAAATCCAATGCGCAGGCTGGAAGGTGTAAAGACCTTCCCCGGTTCTTCGTTCGCGAAGACTGGCCATTTACCTTTTATTTGTAATTTGAGGATGATATTGCAAGTATAAATCATGAAGTATTAACTGTGTAATTGTGATACAACTAATATTGCAGATTTGGAATTATACTTGAAAAGATAACAACTGTAATTAATGATGACACAAGATACACAAAAGGATGTCTGAGTATGAGGACCCAGAAGTGCTATGCTGTTAAGCCTAACATCAATGAATTTCTTGACATAGCTCGTAAAACATACACAGAAGTCGTTGATGACATAGCAGGTATTTAGAAAATAAAATTCTGGGGTTTTTTGAGTTCAAAGTACCTCGCAGCTGGCATGTATAAGCGGTGTAATCATATGTGCTATGACCTTTGCAGATGTAAAAAGTATTTAGTGTTAGTATAAATTGATTGTCATTGGTAAGCAACTGAAGTTCTTTTGAGATACTTACTGAGATGCTCCTTTTGTAGATAAAATCTCAATTGTATTGTAATGAAGTTGAACAATTATATTGTGATTCCTATATTCAGAACGCTGTTGCCCCTTATCCTGTAAAAGTACAAAAAATTTGAAGTAATGTAACAGAATTACTCCACCTAAAACATTCTGCATAAAACCTGTAAATCTTTGGTTTAGCTTCTTCATTTCAAATATCCGAGTTCTTGGTTCTTTATATTTTAAGCAGTCTTGATTTCTCTGTGGATTACTTTTTAGCTATATTAAGAGTTGGAAAATAAAAACAAAAGGAATTTTAGCATGATGTGTTATTTTGTTATAGTAACCTTCCTGTTTAAGCCAAAAGAGAAGAAAAATATTGTCTTTTGAAATTGATTCCCTTTTTTTAATATAAAATGTTGATTTCTAGCTAAAGGACCATCTTAGTTTAGTCTATAAGTGGAAATCTAAAAGAGCATCAGAAATTTTAGCACCTGTCATTTGTTGTGTACTTCCTGTTTCCTTCTAATCCTACATTCACAGACAGTGAAAAATACAGATGCTACTGTTTTTTACTTCTGAAACCTTCCATTAATAGTATCCATCTTTGTACCAACACAAGTGTATGTACATGAAAGTATATAATTTTTGGTAAATCTTTCTTTGTAGGTATGATAACACAGCTTGCAGAAAAGTACAACCTACCAATGAAAACAAGTTTCAGCTCTGCTCGTGGATTTTTTATCCAGATGAATGCTGATTGTTCAACATTACCCAATGGCCAGCTTCCCCCAGAATTTACAAAGGTATCTGTACAAGATATGTTTTTCCATAATATGTCTGTATACTTTATGTAAAATATATATATATTACTAAAGTATACACTATTCTGCAACAATCAAAATAATTTCAGTGAGGATATCTAGAAGTAAATGAAGGTTTAATTGGTATGTTTCTATAACTACCCTATTTCCAGTTATAGTTAATAGTCATTTCCAGTTAGAGTCAGAAATGTACATGCAGTTATGTCATGTGTAAATATTAAGTTATATATCTTGCTGATAATTGTTGTCTGAAATGAACTTTTCATAAAAATTTATGGTAAAAAAAAAATTATATGGTAAAAATGAAACCAGATGTTGTTCTTCCTCCTTTTTTACCCCCCATACTGTTCCCAATTTGTTTTTTAAAATACTGTTTTTCTCTCTGATAGTAAGGCAAGTTCTTATTGTTGGTTTCAATTCTCCCTAGATCACTAAAATGAAAAACACATATAGCTTCACTTCAGCAGATTTAATAAAAATGAATGAAAGATGTCAGGAGTCCCTTAGAGAAATATATCACATGACCTACTTGTAAGACCTGTTAAAACTATTTCATATTTGCTAACTATGTTTATTTTCTCCAATTAACAACTAATTACAGATTTTTTTTTAAGCTGTCTTTGTTACGTCTACTTACAGAAATAGTCCAGAGCAGCACTGTTCAAGTGTACGTGCTGAGACAAAAAAAAAATATAAAGTGTGTATTGTATTAAACATGATTGCAAATATATAATCATTTATTAATAAGGTTGGTCATCATATTAATTTTTATGGGTGAATTATCTACACAAAATGGCACAACGCATCAATTTTGCATTAATAATGCAGAATCATTACTTCCAATCAGTTCCTTGTATTTATAGTGGAACTGTCTATTTGTGTATCTTGTCCTGCTGCATGTCATGTTGCTCTGCTGATTCAGAAGACTTACTAAAGTGTCATGTTGCCTGTCAGTTAAATGGAAATTCTTTCTAGCAGCTGTGTAGGATTTTTATTAACATGAAGGTCTATAGGAATTAAGAGTCACATTTCATATGTTAATAAAACATGCCTGATTTCATAGCTATATTTTTAGTTCATTCTCTTTGTGAAGCTTTCATATCAGCTGTTGGTATTTGATGTGTGTCTTGTGTCTGATAGCAGGATGGCATCTAAGATGATGGTATAAGATCTTAATTTATTTCAAAGAAATTTACACGTGTTCCCATCTGGTAGATGTGATTGCATTTTATGAGTGACTTTCAGTCCTAATGCATGCAGTAGGAACATCATAACTCCCTTATTTCTGTAAGTTGGATAAAGTAACAGTGTGTGTTGTGCAACAGCTAATGAGTGTCTTATTTCAGAATAGTGTGTAAACTACTGAATGAGATCTATGAACATATTCATTGCCTGTACAAGCTGTCTGACATTGTGTCTATGCTGGATATGCTGCTTTCATTTGCCCACGCCTGCACTCTTTCTGATTACGGTAAGTTCCTCCCGTGATTCTGTTATGGGCCAGATAAAGAGCCTTCTGTTGGAGAATAACCGGGCTGGTTGGTCTGTTTCTGTTTCTTGTTGTGAGTCTCAGTAGTCTTTAGGTGAGTGTCTCTGGTCTGTCCCCATTTTGTGCTGATGTTCCTTCTGTTTCTGTTCATTGAAATTAAATTCTTCCAGTTAGCTGCCGTAAGCTTCATAGTCAGTCTTCTCAAGATAGCCAGTTTAAGTATATTTTGTTGAAAAATATTGAGTCTCTGAACATTCTGAGTTTACACTTCTTTCTCTTTTAGTGGTAGCAAGATAATATAAGCAGGTCAAAACTGAGTATATACCATAAAACAAAATATATGTCTACATTCGTTTCTCTCCTTCAGTGTCTGTAACACTTTTAGACATTTTTGGAAGTAGAGTCTTCTGAGGATTCCAGGATTAAGTGCTCACCTGCGTATTGTTCATCCTGCTTCCCTAGTCCAGTTCTGCAATATATAAATGAGCTGTCTTCTACTACTGCTGGCTTGAGATACTTACCTACAGTACAAGATGGTGTAGATACTAAATCAGGTCTGGAAGCCCTCTCAGGAGATGTATTAGCTTATCATTACTGATGCTGCTCTGTAACCTCCAGTCCATAGGCAGGATTTGTTTACTTCACAGGATGAAATGTGAATGTTTATGTGCTGATAATTCAGCCATAGCACATGAACTGATCTGTACATGAACAGTAACTGATATGCTTGAGGCATCACAACCTTTTCCCAACAAGTGAATCAGAGCATACGTTTTCTTCAGCAGCCATTTAGCTTCTCCCATAAATCTACACCTGCAGTTTGTGTAGCCAGGCATAAATGTGTGTCCACTGAAAGAAATGGACTGTTACTTGTACCTTTCGGTCCCTTTGCCACTTGACTTTCTCATCTAAATGATTAAATCATAGAATGATTTGTATTGGAATGGACCTTAAAGATTATCTCGTTCCAATCCCCTGACACGGGCAGGGATGCCACCTGTTAGGTTGCTCAAAGCCCCATCCAGACTGGGCTTGAAGACTTCCAGGGACAGGACATCCACAGCTTTTCTGAGCAACCCGTGACAGTGCCTTACCACCCTCACAGGGAAGAATTTCTTTCCAATATCTTTCAGTTTGAAGCCATTCCCCCCTTGTCCTGTCACTACATGCCCTTGTCAAAAGTCCCTCTCCAGCTTCCTTGTAGGTCCCCTTCAGGTACTGAAAAGGCCACATAAGGTCTTCCCCAAAGCCTTGCCATCTTCAGCTTGAACAATCCCAATTCTCTCAGCCTTTCCCCACAGCTGAGGTGCTCCATCCCTCTGATCATCGAGAGGCCTCCTCTCGACTCACTCACAACAAGTTGATGTCCTTCCTGTGCTGGGGACCCCAGAGCTGGAGGCAGCACTGCAGGTGGGGTCTCACTTAAACAGGACAGAGAGCAGAATCCTCACCATCACCTGCTTTTGATGCAACCCAGAATACCGTTGACTTTCCATGCTGCAGGTGCACGTTGTGGGTTCATGTCCACCCTCTCATCATCAAATGGATCTTTGTAATATGGCAACATAAAACTAGAAGAAATACTACCTTGTTTCCCATGCATATATAAGATACATATGTAGGAGTAAGTCCACAACCCCTGTACATTATACACGTGTAGCAGTATAAAAATAACTACTTTAGCTCTTTGTATTTTTATTACTGGAGTCCAACCCTACTTACTAGAGAACACAAACATAGAGTGTTAATTTAGAAATCAAGTTTTAGTTATGGGTTTCTTTTTATAGTAATAAATCATGAAGACTTGCATGGCAATCAAAATGTATACCTGAAAGGAGTTGGTAATTCTTCCCAAGAGCTGCATGTTGGTCTCGATCACTACAGGAAAGTGAAAACTGGGACATCAAAACCACAGCGTTTGACTTTGGCTCTGCAAGGATTAACTTTATTTCAAAACATACTAGTTCAATAATATGAAGGTTTCCATACTAGCTCCACAATGTTTTATATCTTTTTTCTCATTCAGTTCGTCCAGAGTTTACGGATACTTTAGCAATCAAGCAGGGATGGCATCCCATTCTTGAAAAGATAGCTATGGAAAAACCTGTGGCTAACAACACGTATCTGACAGAGGGCAACAATTTTGTCATCATTACAGGACCAAATATGAGTGGAAAATCAACATACCTAAAGCAGATTGCACTCTGTCAAATTATGGCACAGATTGGTGAGTAAGAGCATACAATCTTAGTCATCTTCTGCAGCTTTTTTTTTTTTCCTGGCTAAAAAATTTTATAAAGTTGAATGATTTGGCGTCTAGAATAACATTCTATCTAAATAAAATAGTAACAGGTAATTTTTAGTCCGTTTGCTCCTTCCAGCTCTTGTGTTGCTGACAGAGGAAACTGCGGGTTTTGCATCTGCAACTGGAAACTTATGGGGCCCCATCTGTGTATCTGGAAGGCTCCCCCGTCTGTCTTTAGAGAAGCACAGTTGTATGGTCTTAATTCTTTAAAGCACCATAACTCAATCCAGCACCTTACACTAGATTGATACTGAGTGTCCTTGAAGTATTCTGGTCAGACACATGTGCGTTAGTCATCCAGAAGGAACAGGTGACCTTGAGCATACCTCAGTTATGTAGAGAAAAGTGTTTCCAGACAAGTATAATTAATAGATAAATACTTACTTCAAATAAAAGTAGTAATAAATACTGCAAGGTTCTGTTACTAAAACTATAAAAGTAAACTGACTATTTGTGAAGTCTAACTGAGACTCATCCCTATATTCAGGAATTCCTCATGACTTTCTTCTTGAAGCTAAGTTTGGTAGCACAGAACTAAGACCTTAATAGCCTGATCCTAAATCTACTAGAATGAAACTGCTTAGCAGTGGAGAAAAAAAGTTATCCATCATGTGTTTGTGGGTTCAGTCCCCAATAATTTCAAGTTCTTGAGGAATTGCCCTCAAAAACAGGAGTTTAATATGAGTAAAGGAGACTGTAAAGTCTTCTGGCAGATTTCTTGTTCTTTTCTGTTTGGTAAAACTAAGAGGCCTCAAAGTGTGATAAAAGCAATACAACCTTGGGTTTGAGAAACTAAGATTTCTTGTGATTAGTAAATCAGGGGTTACAGAAATGCAAATTAATCCTAGTGTTTATTCTCACTTTTTCATCCCTTTAGACTGACACAAGCTTCAGGCATATGATTTCTTAAAGGTTTTTTTAATAAGCTTCTTTAATTACTGTATCTCTATAATAATATTTTTCTTATAAAATCATGACAGAACATAATCTTATGAAACTTTATCAGGTAAGATGTATTCTTTACTGTGCATAAAAACCAAGTGTAAAACTAATTTTTTTTTTCCCACTGACATATTCAGGCAAATGTCACACTGATAAACTTATATTTTACTTGCTTTGTAGGTTCTTATGTCCCAGCAGAGTATTGTTCTTTTCGAATTGCAGAGCAGATTTTTACCAGAATAGGTATGGATGATGATATAGAAACAAATGCATCAACGTTCATGAAGGAAATGAAAGAGGTATTGAACATGGCTAATCCAGAACGCAAGGCCCAATTTACTGTTAAGCTTATAGAAATCATACTAGTATATTTCTACTGAAATAGTGTACTTTGAAAAGTAGTCAGAAATCCAGCCTTCATCTCTTTGATAATAAACCACAGAAAACCAGGCATATCTTAAATAAAAAGATATTCCAATGTAAGTAAGAGTAAGTTCTTTGTTGGATAGCAGTTTTAACATTTTTGGGTTTGCTTAAATGATTATTTGTAGGGGTCTAAGTCCTCTCGATTCCCTCTCCCAGACTGATACAATTTTGAAGGAAAGTGGTAGGTTCAATAGAAGAGAGAAAGAATGCTGTAGTATTTGCTTGATTAGAATTGACAGCTGTTTGAAAGCTTTGAAAAGGTAAAAGTTGTGTATCTGACAAGATTTTTAAAAATTTCTGCATTGTTTCATCTGAATAACACAAAATTTTCTTATTTTTTAAAAATGCCTTAATAGGAATGATAACACATTGAATATTTTTCTAGATAACGTACATCATACAAAATGCTAATGATAAATCACTCATCATAATTGATGAACTTGGCAGAGGTACCAGTGCTGAAGAAGGTATTGGCATTTGTTATGCTACCTGTGAATATCTGTTGAATTTAAAGGTAATTCTGTTTTGAAAGAAATTTAAACCTTAGAATTATTTTGTCATCCTGAAAATAAATATAGTATTTTCTCATAATTTAACATCAGTTTTGTAGAGATTTCTTGCCTAAATGTGATTTTTCATAACAGGTGAATAATAAGAATTGTGATGATAGAGGAAAAATGCTGACAGAAGCTGCACTTCTGTTCACTGGTTGGTGTGATTTAACCCCAGTAGGCAGCGAAACACAACCCAGCTGCTCACTCAATCCCCCAGAGTGGAATGGGGGGAGATCAGAAGTGTAAAAGTGCAAAAACTTGTGGGCTGAGGTGAAGACATTTCAATAGGTAAAGGAAAGCTACATGCACAAGCAAAATAAGAAACTCATGCAGTACTTCCTGTTGGCAGGCAGGTGCTCAGCCATTTCCAGCAAAGCAGGGCTTCATTACACATGGCTGTTACCATATCCCTGAACGTCCATCCCTTCTCCTCCTTCACAGTTTTTATTGCAGTGTTGGATGCTGTGAGATGTCCCTGGGGTCAGTTGGGCCATCCTGGCTGTGTCCCCTCCCAGCTCCTGCTCTCTGGCAGGGCAGGTTAGGAGCAGAACAGCCCTCGGTGCTGTGCAAGTGCTGCTCAGCAGGAGCTAAAACGTGGCTGTGTTACCAGCACTGTCTTGGTCCAAAACACAGCACAGCACAAGTTTCTGTGAAGAAAACTAACATTAGTCCGCCCAAAACCAGTACACTGTGTCACCATATCTTTCCAACTTGCTGGCAAGCTTGTATTTCTGTCAAGAAAGAGAATAACCCAGTCTCTTTAGTTTTGTTTAGTACACCTTTTTGCTTCAGTGTTAAAGGTGAACCTCTTTACCTAGTGGTTACCTTTCAAAGTACGCAATTTCTGAATTGGTCACAGAGGTTAAAGGCTTTAGAAAAGGGGAATATGGTTTTAGATGCGTTGAAAGTTTCACCTCTGTTACTAGTTTAGTGATCCATCTCAGGTTGTTGTTAGCTTTTTGAAGTAAGTGTGCAGGTATTTGTTTCTCCCCCGAGTTTATTCAGAGTACTTTGTGAGTTTTTTGGTTTGAAAAGCTTAGATATTTTCTGTCATTTGTATTTTTGATAAAGCATTCCTTGAGAGTATTAAGCAACAATGCAAATTAACACTAGTCAGATTTTGTAAGCATAATGGATTTCCTTTTGCTTCTGATGTTTTTCTCCTACTGAGAAAGGAGCGAGAGAATCTCCAGTTGGAAAAGATATACTTGCCAGTGGTAGAACTCACCACTTAAAGTTTTAATTTGCTTTAATAATTTGAAGACAGCTTTTCAGTGTTTTGGAGGAAGACCTGGACATCTGTGAGATAGTTTAATTTTTCTTATTTATTGTAATTTATTTCAGGATCATTTCCAAAATAAATTTTCTTTCTTGTTTCCTTATTTAGGCATTTACACTGTTTGCTACGCATTTCCTGGAACTGTGTCATATAGATGCTTTATATCCCAATGTGGAAAATTACCATTTTGAAGTGCAACATGTGAGAAGCAGTGCTGGGAATAAGGAGAAAATTGCTTACACTTACACACTTTCTAAAGGATACACAGAGGAAAAGAACTATGGTAATGGATTCTGCTATGGAACACTGTTTCATTTATTAGGCATGGAAGATTATTTTTCTGATGACAGTTTCTGCTGAGTTTGTATCTCTCTGTATCAAAGAGAGATACAGAGATGTGCAGATCTATAATGTGTTCCAAATACTTGTGTGTTCTAAGTAACTAGTAATAGAGTAGTTTTGGGAAGTATGAAGACTTTACAGTAATTTCATAATGAAAAAAACCATTTTACTAATGTCAGTAGCTACTTGATTCATGTCTGTTTGAATGAGTTGAGGCATTATTGGATTACGGGTCAGTAAAGGAATGAGTGACAGTAAGGCATAGCTACATGTTTTGAAGATTTACAGAAATCTGTATGTTTCCAAATACTAGATTCTGATGTTGAATCCTTGATTTAGGTAACATTTAATCAATAGGAAATTAGCTACATTTGACTTTTGCAAGCTAATGGTAACAGAAGACTAATCATTATTCCAATCACGCTTCAATTAGCTGGACTTAAATAATTTCTTAATCGTAATTTCAGAATAAGTTTGTTTACCTTTGGCAGCACAAGAGCAATTTTAGATGCTACACCACCACTAACTCTGAAGAACTGTATGTTTGGAGAGTATTCTCAGAGAACAGGAGACCTTTAGAAGCTCTATGCTGGTGTCTTGGCTTTACCTTACTTGAGCAAAGTTGCATTCTAAGAAAGAGTGCAAGGGCTCTTCATGACCCTTTTTCATTTTTAACCCTATAGTATTAAAGCACCCAACGAGCCACAGACCTTCCTCAGAACATCCAGGGGCACAGGCAAAGGAAAAATTTTAAAAACTGTGTTAGGACACAAAAAAATACTTTACATCTCTTACCTGAGTATCTGTAAGTTTGGATATTGACAACAAAGTAAAAGTTGGAACATGACATCCATATCCACTGGATGTCTGGATTTAATGGAGGGTGCGCTTAGCACAACCTCAGTATTTTCTGGCCTGCCAATTAAAAATCTAAACTGAGAAAGCTGTTAACACTACTGTGCCATTATTTTCCCTTTAACCCCTAATATGACTCATTCTACTCAGTTATAGTATTACAAGCAGTATTTTAGTGGTAGATTTACAACAAAATAGATATTTTATTTTGTAGCTCTCAAAACCATGTTATTAGTAACAACAACAAAAATAAAGGACACTAAAAGAAAATGTACTGACATTATTTTAATAAAGTTTAAATCTTCACCCTTTAAAAAAATAGGCTAAGTTAATCCTGGAAGACGTAATGTGGAAGGTAGGAATAAAAATTACATCAAAAATCCTGAGTTATGTTTTATGTGTTTAGGATTAAAAGCTGCAGAAGTTTCCTCCCTACCATCATCCGTAATTTTGGATGCAAAGGAAATCACAAATCATATCGCAAAACAAATTTTGGTATGTAGTAGAAAATTACAATGCTGTAATTCACAGTTTTTATAAAACTCAAATATATTTTCAGTTTCTGAAAGGATGCAGGATAAGCACTGCCTACAGTTTAATGAAAATAGATTTCACTAAAATTTGTATTTCTGGAACGAGTTATAAAAGGTCATACTGAAGGTCACTGCTGGGTGACAGCAGAAGACAGTCCTCGGGGTAAAGCTGTATTGGATGCAACGTTCATATGCAAACCAAGAATTGGGAGATCTAAAATAGGCTGGAAAATATTTAATATTAGTATTTTAATAATACAACTTGATTTATTTCATATTTTAATGCATGTATATTTTTAAGAACAGCACAGGCAGAAGAGCACTCCTGAGATGATGAAACAGAGAGCTGTGTACCATTTAGCAATGAGATTGGTTCAGACTGCCAGAAACTCTCGATTGGACCCTGACAGTTTGCGTATATATTTAAAAGGCCTGAAGAAAAAGTATGAAGCCAGTTGTCCTGCACCTGGAAAAAATGATGAGGAACAGTAATGTGTAACAAAGGCTGTTGCTCCGATTTTTACAACTGCAAGATGATTCTGGTTTTTCCCACATAGTGTTAGAAAATACTTCTTTTCATGTGGTTTTAAACTTCTAATGCTTAATGTAAATTATATTTACTAGTGGAAGATCATATCCTTTACAGTTTTTTTCCCCCAAACATAGCTGGAATAAAAGCATTTACTTCTACGAGGAACACAATTCTTTTCAACAGTAAATTATATAATTTTAATTATTTTAGAGACCAAAAAAGTTACATAATATTTAGTGTTTTATAGGTGATATATCTGTTACTACAGTTTTTACATCTGATACAAAGATCTTGCTTAAGAAAAAGCACTTTGAAACAGATGGTCCACTTGTCTTGCATAGGCAAGCTCTACTTGCACTGTCAAACATGCATCCAGAAATCCTGTTGTTCCCTAGTCAACGAGGGTTCTAACTCTATGAGTCATTGTGTGTAATCTAACGTAATATAGGCAGTGCAGGTCTGCTGCCCCTCCAGAATTGGGCAACCAGAGCGTTTTTGTAAAACAGTAACTGTAAATTACTGTGGTATTGACACTGTTGATCAGTTTTTGTTTAGAAAGTGAGTAACAGGAAAGAATAAAAAGTTGAATATCATTCTTCCTTGATTTTTTTTTTTAGCACTTCATTGTGTGACTGTAAGTATGTATTCCATCTTGAAGGAGTTTATAATTTCTCCTTCCACTCTAACCAACTTTGGCCAAGAGGTCTTACATATTTCTCTATGTGTGTGTGTGTGTGTGCATATACATAATTTAGTATGCATATAACTATAAAGTGGGTAATATAAAACAGTGCAATATCTAATTACTAACGAGAGATATATTTTTATAGTTATATTTCCTTTTTATGTATCTACCTTCGTAAACATACCAGTGCAACAGAATAATTTATAGTAGGCACAATGTGGTTTTTCACCTAAGAGGATTTTTTGATTGATTTAGGCTTTTACAATTCCCCTCTCTTCAGACCTTAAATGTTGCAAATTATATTACTCATACCCGTAAGTAATACCATATTTGTTGTCCACCCCAGTGAGGATCATGGCAGAAAAAATGTACTTTTGTGTTCAGGTCTCTTAACAGAAGCAACCAGTTGGCAAGCGATACATGTTACAGCCATGGAGTGCACAGGGTGCAGGTGTGAAACGTATGATTGTTTATCAAATAGGATGTTTCTATCAAGTAAGATGGTTTGTATCAAATGTATGATTATTATCAAACAGGATGTTTCTATCAAGTAAGATGGTTTGTATCAAATGTGTATGCTTAAAAAAGAAATATTAAGAAAA
>JAYRBT010000181.1:0-29015 GCA_036023395.1 Myiotriccus ornatus
CTTACTTCCTCGTGGCCAGGAGATCCAGTATTTCCTGAGTCAGGGGCTAAATTCCTCACCGACACAGGACACCCGGTAGGTGCCGTCCCCTCAAGCACTTACCGGCTGAACAAAAGTGACTCGTGTGACCCGCCGAGGGGGACCTGAAGGACAACGCAACGGCCCGAACTCAGAGCAGACTGCTGACATCAAACGTGATGGCAACTTACCTTGCCAAACCCAGACAAATTCCTCGGTTTAGGCCAGGGATCAAATGGCAATAGGACCGCGTCTTTCGGCACTCTGGTGCCTAAGTAATGTCCCCTGGAATCCTGACACCCAAAGTAGCACGGTGCGGGGATTTTTAAAGAAATGCCTGTCGAAGTAAAAGGAAGTGGTGACAAACAGCAGCTAATGTTTATAGTTGTGAAGGCTACCTTTTGACATCCAAACTACACCCTCCCACAGGCCTTTGGAACTAGTCAACTGCACCCACAGAAGAAGTCCACCTCAGCTATGATCCTCTAACCAAAGAAGTTGCTGCATCATTATGATGTTCAGCGTGAATGTCCACATGTGAGCGCACTGATGTTTTGGTTGCGTGCACGAACATTTACAAACACGCACGCAGCCCAAAAACCACACCAATTTTATAAATCTCCCGATTAAGAGAAATGTTCTGAGAGCACTCTCATAGCTTACATATTGCTACATCATCTACCAAAGACCAATCAAGTACCACACAGCAACTTAGATCCACATGGGGAGCTTCTTTTCTTGGCACCTGAACACAGACGTCCGATAGTTTCAATATTCAACCTTTAGTGGCAAGTGCCAACAAGCCCAAGTGTTCTCAGGCTTGGCTTGCTGAATCTCTAAACTGTTCTTTCAACAAATTCCCAAACCTCTTCTCTCACTTGAAAATCTCCCTGTGAAAGCAACAGCTGTCAGCTACAAACTCTACAGCACATTAACATTTTCAGGAAGCGTAAACCAGATGAATGCAGTAATGAAACAAGAGATGTAAAGATTATCTTCTGTTTGTGTTCTCCTTTTCACCATTTAGGTCCAGTAAAAAAATTTGCGACTTCTCTTCCTCTCTTTTCCCCAACTACTAAGCAATAAACACAGAGTGGGAGTTGGACAGCCAGGGCGTGCTGTGCTTTGAAATCAATAAGCATTACACTTTCAACTGCCTTCACACTGCTCAGGCTCATCCTCCGGGGCTGGTTCCATAAAGAAACTGGGGATTTCATCGGGGCAGAAACTGGAATGCTTCCAAACCCCTTAATTAGTCTCCGACTCCCATTTCGCTTCAACAACCAGCATAATTCAATCTTTTCTCTGCCTACTAGAAGATACCATAGGCAGATTCAAAACCAAAAAAGAGCTAGAGCAAAAAATCGTATTCACCAACATGTTGCCTACTTGAAATGCTGACTCAGTCCAATCCCTCACCCCTCTCCAATTACTTTTCCAAGAGCCAGGAAATGACTGCAGGTGAGGTTTTCTAGTTTGTGAGGGGATTTCATATATTATCAAGCAGTACAACTAAGAGCTTGAAAAGCCACCCATCTGAACCCTGGCAGGCCACCCTAAAGGGTCACTATGGAAAAAGGCTAGCAGAAAGATAAAAGGGCCTCAGGGAACATAAACCAGTAGGGAAGTGGAAATGCAAGGCTGAGGATGAAAAGAGGAGACAGAAGAGAACTGAACTCAGGATGTAAAAGGGAAAAGACTATATATACATAGATACGTACAGATACATAAATATATATGTATGTATGTGTGTGTATATACATATATATATATGATCTGAAGACTCTAAGTCAGTGCCTGGTGTGTGGACACAGTCACTGGCTATCTTTCCTTGAAAATGAAGGCTTATATTTGACAGAGAATAAGCCCCACATATAGATGAAAGCTGCCAAGAACACGGGGTTTAGTAGCACCAGGTTTTAGAGTTACGAGCTGCAAAAAGATGTATTTTTCAAGGTATGTATGAAACAAAGTTCTACAGAACCTTCAGCATGCAAGGTCTCAAATCTCTGACTTAGTGCTTACTTTTTTTTTTTCCCAGCACCATGCTACACATAATCATTTCTGGAAAAAACTGTCCTCAAGCATATGATGAAAGTGACGACATCCCTCAACAGAAAAGCTGAACATATAAGCATACGGAAAACACAATTAGTAAACAATCGGCATTGCAGAGCAGCACCATCTTTAATGTTTGGCCTTGGAGGTTAATTGCTTCATTAGTGGCAAAAATTCATTTGTCATTTAATTGATGAGTGAAAAGCAATCAATTATTGAAAAATGTCATTCTTTAATTATTTAGTGGCTTGCACAACTGTCATTTTCTAGTGCATTTGTGTACGGATGGGATTTTTTGTGGGCAGGTGAAAACTTAGTTATTAAATAATTGTAAATTTATGGGTTATGAATTAGTACTGCAGAGTGGGATGGGGTGTGGGTCACCTCCTGCCATGTGGAGCAGTCATTAAGTAATTTATTAGGTAATTACCTAGTTACTTAATTGCTTTAATTGGTAATGAGTTGGTTCATTAGTTATTTTCTTAATTTCTTAGTTAAGTAATTAATTGATTAATAGGTTGATTTCTGGTTAATTGGTGAAATACTTAATTGGTTTATTGGTTAAATATCTGGTTGATTGGTGGGGTTGTTATTTAGGTAATTAATGTCTCATGAATGGCTTAGTAATTAGTGATTTGTCATTTTTGATGTAGTTCTCTGTTTGTCGACAAGATGGCGGGGCTGTCCCTTGATTTTTTCCCTTGCAGTTGTCGGTTTTGTTGGCGGGGTGGCACTGGGGCCACTGGGTTTTTGTATTGCACTTCTCCCGTTTTCGTTGGCTCTGAAAGTTTCCTGCCCTTGCTAGCTTTGGTCACTAGGGGGCAGTGCTGGTTTCACAAAAACTGATTCCCTAATTACTGGGTAGAAACCCCTCATTTGTTAACTGGGTAAGCTAGGTTCATTACTTCCTTAGTGGAAAAAATTCATTTGTCATTTCACTGATGAGTGAAAAACAATCAATTATTGGAAAATGTCATTATTTAATAACCTAATTGGTTGCACAATTGTCATTTTCTAGTGTATCTGTGTACAGTGGGATTTGTTGTGGGCAGGTGCAACAAATTAATTAGTTAATTGCTAATTAATGGGTTATTAATTAGTATTGCAGAGGGGAAGGGGGTCTCAGAGCACAGGTAATCTTGGCTGCTCCCAACCTCTCCCCACCTCGATACAGCTCAGGAAATTAGGGTTGCAAAGGAGAGCTCTCCTCTGAGGAGGCAGCTGGGGCTGGCACTCTTCCCTAAAGGTGCATTCAAACCCTCCACCCTTTACCAACTTCACCCCAATATTCCCCCATGTCATTCCTTCATTTGCTCTGAAGCTCAGCAAGGCTGCAGGACAACAGAGCGATGTATCACTTCAACCAAATTTGTATGTGAAGCTACTTACGTTGCTCACCTTCATGGAACGTTGTTTGTTACAAGGACTGGAAAAAAAAATCCTTCAAGTCATCCATTTATTAGGGTATCAGAACTCATTCTTGTAACCCTCAGTGTATTGAGTGCATATGAAATACTGATTGCTTCATTGTACGACATTTTATTCAGCTATACCAACTAACTCCAAAAGGATTGAACACTTTTATTATAAACTTCAATTCACTTTCTTCAGAAATGAGTTAGAAACATTTTCACACATGGCTGGACCTTCACTTTTCAGAAAATGTCCCAGTGCTCTATTTCAACTAATTTCTGGAATAATACTTCTAAGCATTGCCACTGAATATTCCAATGCCTAAGGTTACCAGAATGGGCATAGTAACGTGCCATTTCATTAGCATTCCATTTTCTTTCAGATCTTACAGATGATAAGTCATCTCATGTAATACTAGCAAAGTTAACTGTTAAAAATCACATGAGTTCATCTCAGCTGTTAAGGCACATCCTTTCCTCTGCACAAGTTAGTTTTACATACAGTAACAATAAACTAAACTCACGGCATTTCAACATACTGCACTTGTTGCAGATACATTGTTACTGTGGTAATTAAAAAACTAACATAAATTTGTAAGAAATACAATTCCAATACATGTATAAGAATTTATTGTACCACCATTCATATAAAGCATTTCAGTCCAAAATGGTCAGAAACAACCTTAAATATCTGCATAAGAATTTATAAACATTAGTAAAGATATACCACATACTCCAGCTTTCTATGTTTTCAAGTGTAAGTTCTGGTAAATATCCATATTTCAATAAAATGGACAATACCAGTAGAGATGCATACCTCTTTTGTCTTTATTTATAAAGAAGTGACAACACTAGAAAACACCTTGATAACCAGTGCTTTGAACAGTGAAGGTGGGATCTAAAAAACCTCTGATTAAACTAAGCAACCTTAGGTCTTTATCAAGTTGCATATCTGCTAGGAATGCTGAAATGCAAGAGTTTACACCTCCAATTTTCCATAATGGAACAGCCACATGATATCAAATATAATCTCCAATTTCCAAACTGGTACATAAAAAAAGCCATCACCAAGTATTAAAAGATCACTGCAAGTTCTTATTGCTTGTTCAGTTAAATAATAATTTTCAAATAAACCAAAACCCAAACAATTTCTACAGTATCTTGCTTATCCTCCTGTTCATATATTAACAACGGAAGCAATCAGTTATATGATGCGGCAAAAGAGGCATTTAAGAACACCCAAACAAAACCTATTTTCAGTACATGGACATCGCCACCCTCCCCCTGAAACCCACTATAACCACTTAGTGCCAGCAGAGGAGCAAACCTGGGTAAGACAAAACCAGAAATCTGACTACAATAAGAAGGAAACAAAAAGGGAGATAAAGCTTCCTTAAATATTCAAAATCTGATGTCCTCCAAAACAAAGCACAATCCTCCTCATAATTTAAAAAGGGAAGTTGCTTTCTATGTATCTAATCCTCATACATGTTGAGTAGTTCTCAAGTCCACTGAGAGCTCCACTGTGCAGCAGTTTATTTTGATTCAATAATGCTTCAAAAACCACAAGGATATTCAATTCACTTTTTACTAAGGAGAAGAATAAAACAAATGCATGTTGACGTTGTTCTTGCCAGTTCAGCATTTCTGCAGCAATTCCATTTGTTTCTTGCAGTAGGAAAGTTCTGCCGGCATCAGTCTTCAGAATCATCTTCAGAAGCTGTTGGAACAACACAGTATAATCAGAAGCCTTGACAAAGGTCTGTGAAATTAAAGCACTTCAGGATGAGCAGAGGAAATACAGGTAATTCTATAATATTAAATAGCAGATTGTAATACCCACCCAAACCTGGTGTAATCACATAGATTAATTCTTAAATGCATCTCATGTCTGAAAAATATAGCATTTTCAAATCAAAACTCAACAGTACAAAAAGCAGTGTCCTCCTGCTCTTCTTCCTCAAAGTAAAAGGAAGAAAACTTATTAAGCCAGGGATTCATCTTTTATGCAGTGTTTACAGTGACTAATTCCAACAGTAGTCAAAGGAGGATATATTCAATCCATGACAGCAGCACCCAACACCAGGGAAAGAAATGATTCACGAAAACGTTAACAATTTGGATACTAAAATATCCTGAAAGACTCAGCCATCTGAACAAACAAAGACTCTGAAATTTTTAAATACATAGAGATATTATGTGTTGTTTAATGCAACTTGGGCCTATTTGGAAGCAGCTCTTCTCTCCAGCCCTGTTCTTTCACCATATGCAAGATGAACATGAAGCCCACACATGCATAGGATTTTGCTGTTGCAAGGTGAATTACAGAGACAAATACATACTTGTCGACTATGAAAGAAAAGTCAGTACACACACCTACATCAGGTTTGCAAAGCATGAGCTTATCTGTAACAGGAATTTAGTATGTCCTCTTAAGCCAAGTCTGCAGGCAAGAAAGTATTTACACTGAAGTAATTTGTTCCACTCCTGAACACAGAAAGAAAAGCCTGACTCCTTGCTTCTTCCGTTCTTAGAAGACAAATGTAACTGAAGTGCATCAGTGATAAATCTAAAACTCAGCATTCCTCACCTGCAAGTGAAAGGCTGAATCAAATATAGATTGAATTAAGGTGTAAAATGACACTCATTAAGGTTAATTTTTACTCTAATAAGGATGCACATAACTTTAGAATTAATTCAGAACTTTAGCCCACCTTTGACTGCTCTGAGCCAATAATCACCTTGAACTAAAACTCACACACACACACACACACTCCTCATTCCTTATACTACTTCAAATGCATCCTATGTAGTGACAATTCATATACAAACTTTGAATGTCAATAGATATTCACGTGCACACCAGGGAAAAAAAAGGCAGATCAACTACCCTTCTACTGCCTATTCGTCATGCCTAGAAATAGATCCAGGATATATTTACCAGAAGTCAGCATAAAGTTTTGAATTTTTGATTTTTTTTCAAATGTCTCCTTTTCTCTAACACAGAGCCCGACAGCATTAGGAAAAATCATTTTGTGGGTCTGTACAGAGCACAGAATTTAATGAAAAACTGGCAGCCTTTAAATATCCTTCATAAGGTGTGGAGGTCTGATCAAGGAACCCAAACAACCAAAAAGTGCGTGTGAATGGAAAAAAGAAAAGAGAAGGCAAAAAAAAGAAGGGGAAGAGGAGAAAACGGCAAAAGAAATATGTAACTTAAGTGCAGTGAAATGCAACTCTAAATGTTTCATTTCTACTAAAACTCCTGTAGGTGTCACCACTAATCCCATCATTAGGTACTACTAGAATTACAATAACCAACTGTAACTAGTAAGGAATTCTGTAATCTCTTGCTGATAACACTTCTGTAGTCTAAACAGTTCTATGCTGTTGGGAAATTAATCATGGAGAATTAAAACCGGTTCCCCCGCGGAATAGTTCTACTGATAATGGAAAAAGCACTGCTGGGTCAAGTAAAGTTTTCAGTAATTATGTTCATATCACGAATCTTGGCAAAGAGGATTGTATTCATTTAGCTTTGAGTTGATCTAATGGGAGGGGAGGGGAAGAGAGGAAGCACCTACTTTCAATATCTTCCATATGTGCCTGAAGAGTTCTTGCAAGGTTAATAAACTAGAAACAAGGCAGAGAGAAAGTAGTTTAAAAGTTGCAAAGTTATCTGCAGAAATTTGCAACAAGTTAGCAATGTTTTCTTCACTTTTTACATCCCAAAGCTTCATGCCGTATGTTGGTTACCCTAACCCATTTTCCCAAATTACAAAAATCAGTGCAAAATTTAATATAAATCCCCACACATTAGACTTCAAATTGCTACTGCACAGTTATTTCAGCTTCCACTCTATGTCAAATGTTTCTGGTAGCAGCTAGTGGCATCATCTTCATGTTCTACAGTCTGTAAAACACATCAGTTTTGAAAAGCAGCAAATATAAACAAGTGCCAGTTTAATGAATACCATTCCTAAAAACTGTAATGCAGAAAACCATGATCATGGTAAGGATTTGCATTAGTTGGATACATTTAATTGAATTCACTATTATTATGACAAAATAGGGTCCTTCGACTGAATGAGATTAATGAAAAACACATGAATACAGTTACAGTTTTTGTTTACCCATAAAATCTTGAGACCAGGATTACTATTAGGCAATGGTGGTAGTTTAGTGTTAGAAGCACATGATATTAAAACCCAAAGCCAAAATCCCTAGGAATAACATGTCTTAGCCAAGTTTTTCTTTTACCACTGGCAGTCTGCATCACCGTTTCAGCTGAACTCCAGATGTTGAGACACAGCAAATTAAATGAGTCTCCACTGCTTACTTGTATGCTCGGTATCAAACAGCAGCACCGGTGCTCTCACTGGGTTAAAATGCAGTGTCACACACAGAAGTATGTACTGCCTCTTCTGACGAAAATCCAGTAAAAACAACTTCTGTAATACACTCAAGCTGTACCATACTGGATGCTGGCTACTGTTAGATTATGTGTCTTTTGTATCTCTACACTCACACCAGGGAAACTGCACATTTCACTTGTGGACCATGGAATACAAGTTCTACATTAGGTGTGTACAGAAAAGAGGACCGCTGTTCTAGGACCTTCAGAGATTAGAGTACAGTCCTGCCTCTTCCCCAAAGGCCTAGGGCCTGCTGGCAGTCAACCATTCCAATACCCATTGGATAAGCTTACTATTGTTGCTTCTCTGTATCCAAGTAAAAAACCCCGATATGATCAGCTTTTCAAGGAGCTCAGTTGACTAAGAGTACTGATTCATTATCTAGTATCAAATAAACATGTAGAATACTGGATTTCTGAGTGAGACACTATGCAGAAAGAACTTTGTATGCTGATCTCTTACTTGTAAAATGTGCACTTACCATGTTTCTATGCCAAGCCATTTAAGTGGCAAGAGTACAGTCAAACACAAATAATAGGAGTTTAGACTAATGCCAAAAAAGTCATGCTGTAGCTATAGTCTGTTTCACAACATTCATAGTCAAGTACATATTTAGGTGTAGTCCATGAGACAATCATTGCAAGTTCTAGACCTCTGCAATGTCGACTGGCATAATGAGAAAAATTAAACCAGTCAGGTAGTCCAACATTCTTAACTGCATGTTTTGTACAGGGAGAGTTTAACCTTCCAGTTTTGTGTAAGTTCACAGTGATCATGACAACATACAAGCAAACCAATGAATGACCAACAACCTTGACAAGAAGCATTCTGCAACACAGTAACTGCGCATTTCAAATCAAACATGGTGGTACTCCACTGACAAGCCCAGCCCGTTTTAGACCTAAAATTCTTTTAAAAAGCATGTTTCTTGGGTATCTAGCTCCTAGGTCACTCAAGGTAACAATCCCTGCAGAAAATCACTTCATACTTACTCTGACACGTGTGCTGGCCTCGTTGGCAGTTCCTAACATATCAGAAAAGCGCTGCTCGCATAAGTGTAACAACACTACAAGGTAGAGACCGGAGCTGATAAATTCATAGTCTGCCTTAAAGGAGATCAAAAGAAACATTCAGAATGTCAGTAATATGTCTGCATATATGATTCAAAAAGTAGAATAAGATTTTACTGGAATCATTATATATCTATCTCTAGTTGTTCCAAGAGAATTAGGGAAATGAAATACAAAACGATTTTAATTACTGAAAAGTTATTTATACTTCTGGTTCTTCCCACCCACCTCGGACCTAACATGTTATCCTTGAAGATAAACAGAGTTCTACAAATAAAATCTCAGCGTGATTAGTTTAGAGGAAACAATCAGAGTATTATATCACTTGGAAAAATAAAACTAATGAACATTCTTGGCTTCTTCTCCATGATTCCAATGCTTTACAGAAAGCCAAAATAAAGGAATATATTTTCAGAATGCTATGATGTTATAAATATTTTGAGAAATTCCTTTCCCCAAGATAAAGAAAAACTTTAAAAAAGCTAGCACTGAACAGATGATTTAGTCAACATTTTACAAAGAAAATTCAAAGCTTATTTCTAATAAAGTACAGTGACAGTAACCAATAATCAGTAGTATTAAAACATAAGAGGATGGCACTCTCAAGAAAGTTTCAGAGTCTGTCCCAAGTGATAGGAATTATGAGTACTAGCATAAGAACTTACTCAAAATAATAAAAAAATTAGAGGTTGATGTTTTGCCTCAAAACTGATGTTACTTGGTATTTTCTTTCAACTTGAGGTAGGCTAATACCATTAGCCTTCATATATTCTCAGAATACAACCCAGAGAATAAGGAAAATCCTCTGCATAAAGTTAATTAAAAACACCAGCTTTGTGTTATTTACTCATTTTTAATACTACACAATCCAGTAGTTCTAAGATAATGTATTTTATATAACGAGTAATACTAATGGGCCTTTGATTATTTTTAATTTAGGAAACAACTTCAAGGAGCAGTCAGAAGCTGTTAGAAAAGAGGTTAGTTTCTATCACTTCAACAAAACACAAAAGGTTTGTAATGGTACATTCCAAAAAAGTGCTAAGTGTGTTCAGCTAAAAGCAGCTTAAAGCAAAGACAACTCATGACAATGTGAAATTCAATCCAATCGCAACGGAATTCACACTGCACCTATGTGACAGAGACAAGTCGCTGCAAAGCTAGATGGCAGATCTGCAACTAAGAGAAGAGATACATCACACTTACTGAAAGCTCAGCTATAGGAAGCACAGCAGAAAGACAGAGTTGGTCTGAATATTGAGGAGAAAAATCTGTTCCACATTGACATTACTTTCTAGGCATAACAGTCCTTCTGAAATAGAGATGCATTTGCCTTCTTAAAGAAGACTGTCCTCCCAGCACTAAACCAACACTTACCAAATTAAGTAAAATATACTAACTTGTTCATTTGCATGTGCCCTATAGAGTTCATGAATGTCAAAGTCTTCCAGATTCAGATGTAACTTCTCCTTGCACAATTCACAAGTTGTCACTGCTTCCAAAGAAGAACCTGGTGAGGAGGGGGGCAAGGGGTTTTAACAATGTACGACACAATCATACAAACATTGCAAACTCTAAGCTTCAGCTTCATTTTGCAGAGCAAGGCTAGAAGAAAAGAAAGCCTCTAAATGTAGTGACATCTGCTACTGTCAGAATTTAAATGCTGTGGAATGTTTTTCTCTATATGGCTGCACCTATTTTGCCTCATATTCATTCTGGATACAACAAGCGTCTTACTGCAAGTCTGGCATAAAATTACTTCTTGTGCTTTTTGAATTTTACCACGTAATCCAAATGCACACAAAAGTAAGAATAAATATACCAGAATAGCTTAAAGTTATTGTCAGAGTCACGTTTTGTCTTAAGTACCAGTTTTAAAACAAGCTGCTCCATAAGCAACCAGGTGAACAAAGCAAGGTGATGGTGGATTTATGTCTTTACATATAGTTCAATACTTCAAATTAATTTCTTCTATAGGCTGAGGCTTCTAATACATCCCTACTCTGATGTGTATCCTCTGATACTGAGTAAAAAAGCAAACAGATGCTAGCGCCTTCCTTTGGTAAAAAGTATTCCATGATTTTTGTGTCTTCTACCAATGCTGCAGATAACTTAGTTATAAACTGGTCAATCAATTTATTACAAAAACTTTTTCCCAGTGTGCAATGTCTGAAGTGTTTCTTAAAAAATTCTATACGCACTTTGAAGTAGTTTTTGAACAAGCAGTTTTAAAGTGCCTTGAATAAGAGCTAGTATGTTTAAAAAAAAATAAAGTACTTAAGTCTAGTTACAACTGAAAAACGTTTCTGGATTTTAAGATTCTTATCGCTCTGCTACAGTCAGCTTGGCTATATAAGTCTTGCAAAAAAGCACAACCATACTCATAAGGAAGGGTAGGGAGCAAACTCCACCCCAAGTGGTAGCACAAAGTGATAGAGTAGTTCTAAGACTACACTTCGTCTGTGTACTTTGTCTAATACTTTAATAGACAACCCTAAAAATGTAATTCTCAAAACAACAAACAGTTCTTGGAACTACTCACATGAGAAACTGTACAGACAGACGGTTAAGTCTGGAAGTGCCGCACTGCTGTTTGTCCCCACTGCTCGTTTTTCAACTAAATATCTCAGTAAGTGCAATCCTTCTCATAGGCCTCCCTATATAACTGGAAGCCTACCTTGGTCTAGGGTCTGCTTTACCTGAATTAATCTTGGACTGAAGCCATTTTTTCATGCACTCCTGGTGAACATACTGCAGACTTCCAGTGCATTTGCATGGCTCTATTAAAAGGTTGTCAGAACTTGCAGAGGACATTTGACAGATTCTGCATAAGTCACCCTCTTCATCTTCAGAATCTTCTAAAAGCAGGCTGAATAGGAAGGAATACCAATAAATGCTGTAACACATTTCATGAAAGATTTATACAACGAAAATTCTATTTATCTAACTGTTCTCAAACCAAGAAGCTTAAAACAAGCTTCTGTAAAGACAAAAGTGAGAACAGAGGTGACAGGGGACTGAGTTGCTGCCTTCTCTGAATAAGAGTTTTCTTTTAAAGTCACGAGTGCAGAAAGCCCTCTCATCTTAAGACAGGTACATTTTACTATTTCAAAAAAATTACTAATTTACCTCTCTTTAATTTTCTGAAGTCTTTCTGGATCTCTTGAAGGTGGTACTTTAGACTTGCCACTTTCTTGTCCATCAGATTGATTCCAGACAGAGGGAATAATATCTACAGTTATCATAAGATTGTCAGATAGACCGCTTCCTAATGTTGGAGGCACCGCAAAGCGAAAGAGAGAACCAGGCAGAATTCCAGAACTTCTACTGTGGGCTGAATCTGGTGGGGAGGCAGTAGCTGTAGAAATACCAGACACTGCAGGTGTTGGTGGTCTGCTAACAGAAGCCCGAGGAGGGCTACCTGATACTTCAAGAGAGGTCTCCTCACCTGACTCTCTCCTTCTAAAGACATGTTGTGATCTAGCAGTTGTATCAGAGGTAGAGATCCTTGCAGATTCATCTCTTCCTTCTCTTCTTCTTCTAGAAAAGAGAGGTGTACATCTGTTCCTCAAAGAGGATGACAACCAGGATCCTGCGCTCCTACTTTCAGAGTCTGGTCTGTAGCTGTCCCCATCTGAATCAGAGCTGCGATTCTGCGAAACTCCTGATAAACCCCATCTTCGTCCAAGAAAACTAAACCCCTGAGAAGCTTCAGACGACTGAAGTCCTGGAACTTCTGGAGTTGCAGCTCCATTACTACTCAACAGAGTAGAAGCCTGAACTCTTGGAACCACTGTTGACTCTTCAGAGCCTAATGATCTTGTATGCAATGGGTCTTGGTTGGACCTTCGAGAGAAAAATGTAGATGACATACTAGATGCTAAACGGGACAGCAGCTGCCTGGTTGTGCGCCTCCCTTCACTGTCAGCTGCAGGCTCATTCGGTGACCTCTGAGAAGATAAAACCCTTTCAGAAACCCTTGAGGAAGGGGTTTCATCTCTCATGGCAGTAAGAGAAAATGCTGGGTGCATGCTCCTGTGGGGAAATTCCAATTCATTTCTCCTTTGTCTTGAAGAATAGCTGGATCTTGAAGAGCTCATATTAGAGTCTCTGTTGAAAAAAGATGGCTGATGATCAGAAGGCAACTGGTGGTTCACAGATGCATTCAGCCTCAAAGTGCTTAAGGAGCTCTCTTTTGGTCTTGCTCCCTCTGCATATGAAGAGGAAGGTCTGTCTTGAAGATCTGTTGCAGAAAAACAGAGGAAAATACTGACAAGATGTGCTCTAACACAGCAGTAAACATTCATGGTCAGGTTCAAAAAGGCTCCAAGCAACCTGACCTAGTTAAAGATGTCCCTGCTCATTGTAGAGCAGTTGGACTAGACGGACTTTAAAGGTCCCTTGCAACCCAAAACATTCTATGATTCTTACAAGTGTATTTTCTGTAAATACTGTCTAAGCACCTCAACACACAGAGAAGAACTCCACTGTAGCTGAAATGTAGTTAACACTACATGAATCATCTGAGGTGGCTAAAATCAGATAGTCTCCCTCCTAAAATGGCTAGATTTGGAGGCTGGGGATGGGAAAAGGGGGGAGGAAGAAGAAGCATAGGTAGATGAAGGTAGGAAACAGAAGCTCTCTATGGTTCTGGAATTGAAACCTTTCATGTTTGTAGTTTTGGTAACTTTTTTTTATGGGTTATGCATTGCAATCACCATTTATTGCTGAAGCTGAGGTTTATGCATCTGGCAGATTTTAACTAAAGGAACATCTGCACAGACGCCAAGCATCTGACATACAGTTTTGATTACAAAGCAGGGAACACAGTCACGAGTTATTTTTACAGCACTTAAAAGCAGCACTACTGCTAGAAATGCAGCATGGACAGTATAAAGCAAGGTTGTTCACTTATCCACTTCTCTCATTAGGCTCTACCAGGTAATCTGAACTGTCCGCTTTACTAAAGAAGTGTAGAGTATGATGACATTAAAACATATTCCTCTGCTGAGGCAGGACTGCAGGCTGAAATGGGGAACTAGTTTTTAGCCTTTCTGCTCATCTTCTATAATTATAAAAACGACATTTTTTTAAACTTCTGCATTAAAAAATACATCTGCAAAAGGTAGCAGATCAAGACTGACAATGGATTTCCCCAGAAATAATTCTAGAAGGCCACAAGACTCTGAACAGAAAATGACAATTACAGCACAGAAGTCCTTACGAATCCCATCATTTGCCATGAGACAAACCTCTCGCATCATGCAAAGTGTTTGCTCATTCATTTTTATTTTCAGTGGTCTAGTGGTTTTCCCTAATACCCATTTGAGAACACAAATGAAAAGAGATAATATGCCATGGGCACCTTTAAGAAAAAAGTTTCCTGGGTCAAATTAACATTATTTCTTTTCTCATACCTAAGTACAAAGAGATCTTAAAGTAGAAAAGAGCCTTACTAACTAATCACACAGTTACAGTGGTGAGCACCACTTTCACGTGACTGAATGCATCTACAGGGTAGACCATTCATGCATGGTGGTTTGGCCAATGCATGCCAAGTGGCCAATCAACCTTATTTAAAAAGATACTTTAAAATTAAAAAGATATTTTGGGTTTGTGTTTCGAGTAAAATATTAACATGCCCAGAGAAGATGTGGACATCCCATCCCTGGAAGTGTTCATGGATGTGCCTTTGAGCAAACTGGTATAGTGCAAGGTATCCCTAACCACGGCAGGGGGTTGGAATAAGATGAGCTTAAAGATCCCTTCCAAACCAAATCCTTCTGTGATTCTACAAACATGTTCAGTAACTAAAAGGGATACAAACTGTAGGTTTACAAGCTTTCAATTGCACAATACATACATGTTGAAGGTGAAAAGTCACTGTTTCTGTAGCTCGGATCCACCACATTGTTAACAGACAGATCGGCTGTTCTTTCTAACTCTCTTCGCATCACTGATGAAGACCTAGGAATCCTACTGCATCTCCATGAGGAATCTAGAAAGAAAAAGTAAATAAATCCCCTGTTTTGGTAATCATCCATTAAAGCTGGCATTGCACATGCATTTTTGTTATTCCACATCAACAGTGAGTTTAACATGACCATTAAACTGATTAAGTGGTCAGTGGCAAACATAAAGCCCAGAATAAGCAGCACTCTGCTGACCCTGGCACACAGTTAATCTTGCAGTGAGTTCCGAAAGCTAAATGAAAAGTAATAATTGTTTTGTGAAGAGTCAGGCCCATTAACACTCAGACAGGACAAAGTGAAGTAGCATCTTGCTTCCTCATGGTAGCTAGTCCTTACACAGGTTTGATAATATAGCAAAAACAGCAGCCTGACACTTTGTAAATGCTGCCATTCTTCTTGATGCTACTTAAATGCTTCTAAAATTCATTTTCCACAAAGACAGCTGAAGCTTAAATGTAGTTTAGACACAACTTTAAGAACAAATACTAATACAGTTTTTATTACACAGTAAAACAATTCAGTGTAAAAAGGGATGTTATTTTTTACAAACAGCTTCAACCATCACATAGGGAACTGTACACACTTCAGCTGTGGACAAAACTCGTTCCAAATAAGTGTTCTTCGACGGTTCTGAAAAATTCACCTTGATTGTGTTCACTGCTAACTTAGAAATCTAATTTAAGCATTCCTTAGTCAGCAGCATAATGACCAACCAATCTAGAAATGGAAAGACAAACAGTCCTACTCCACAGTGAAAAATGCTAACAGTTGTCATCTTATTAACAGAGTCAGAAAGCATCACTAATACTGGGGTTTAAGTAGGAACTTACTTTTATTTAGATTGGCTGTGAGGTTCCAGAAGGGGATATAAAAATAACATTAATCCATGCTCATAAGGGTAGTCCGAATGAAACTAATGGTCTTTTTCAAAATGTTCTAGAAATACTTTTAGTGCAAGTTTTTGACCGTTACTTCCTGAGCTTTAGACCTTTGTTGGCATATTGCTTAAATTCTGTCTATCCAAGTTTCACCAACTTACTTCAAGATACCTTTAACGAAAATCTCAGGTCTTCATGTAAGAGCTCTTAGAATGTTTCTTTTTGTGTGGCTTACAGAATGAATTTAGGGCCTGCTAAAAAAAGAACTCTATTCCCTGACCCCTACCCACAGTGCTCTAACCAGCCACAACACTGGGCTTGGAACATGTTACTAAGCACAGTAAAGATTTCTTTTCTGCATTCCCTGGCACACACTGATGTACTAACACAATTTGACTCAAGAAATAAGAGCAGCTGCACTCATTCTTTCCTTGAAATATTAACCAATTAAGATACACTTGAGCCATGAAGTTTAGCTTTACTGCAAATGGAATAGGCACAGGTAATAATTCTGAAATTACATGAGTACAATTGGGTTTTCAAAAGATCATGTTAAGAGCATTCTTGGTACTTGGGATACTGCTGTCATTACGCACATACTCTACTGACAGGCATAGGGTTTTATTATTTAAGAGTAATAAAGGCATAATATTTCAAAGCAAGTCTTTTAAAACTTGATAAAACCTGATCTTACTACTCAGACAACTGCGATGTAACTCAGCTCAAGTAATCAAACTCTCACCTGAAAAGGCAGACAAGCCATTACTTCTCACAGAAGAGGTAGATGTACATGATAGTTTAGGTCTCTTTGAATCACTATCTTGCTGCTGTCTTGAATATGCTCCCTGAGTTCTCTCAGACTCACCATAACATCCAGATGTAAAATGAGAGGAAGATGATGTCGACTGAAATAACATTAAAAAATTACACACTATTTCAGATGGGCTTACACTGAACAAAAGTGTACATAATGTAAAACTCACAAAAATAGTATAGAGTAAGTCTTAGATGCAAAACCTTTTCTTTAAAAATAACTCAGGAGTTGTGCTTGCACTCTTGATTAGTATTTCCAGGTTTACTCAATACAGTCCTACCAAAAAAGCCAGTTCCTATGACATTCAAGTATCATTTTGCCTTTATAGACAGATATGGCTTACAGGGGAAAAAATTATATTCCTGGCCTCTAAGATGCTATAAACACAATCAAATATAGCTTTACAGATCTTCAAGGGAACATAATTTTGCTGTCCAGACATTGTCAAAAATCGATCAGCAACATCCTTTTATTTAACAGTTTAACTATTCCAACTTATTTTTAGCAACCTAAAGTATAATTAGTTAAGGAGTGAACTTCAAGTAAACTGTTTGAAACAGGTATATTTTGATTACAATAAGCCCAAGTGCTACTGAAGCAGTTCAGAGTAAAGAACAGGTACAAAACAATTTTTGCAGTGTAGAACAGTGAAATAAAAGTTTTCAGAAACTAGTAGCCTAGTACTTGGAAAAAAAAATTGGGATAGCCTATAAAGCTGTTTGTCTGGTTACCTGCAGCCAAGGCATTCCTTTTCTATTTAAAATAGTTTGGATTTATTTTTTCATATATTAAAAAAAAAAAAAAAAAGTTGAGATCAATCATAAAGCACAATTGAGCTGTTTGTCTTCTCCAAAAACTAGCTACAACCAAGAACCTTTAAGGATCAACCAAATTGCAGGATATGTTATAGCTATGGGGTGTTACTTTGTTATGGTTTTTGCTAAATTTAAGCCACAACTCTTTCAAACTAAAAAGTATCTAAGTATTTCTCTCATCCCATCATAAAAGACAGATAGGGAGTCAGAAACCAACAACAAAAACCAAGTACAAAGCTAGGTTATTTTCCCTTATGAATCCTCTACTTAACACAGTATTTATTTTTTAGTCATTTACTATTCGAGAAGTGGAAGTTTCTGAGTGTCTTCTGCAATGTTCACTCAAATTTAAGAGAAAAATTAACCTTAATGGGGAAAAAAAAAAGATTTTCATCTTGAAAACTCTATAGCATCAACTTAACTAGGTATGTAGACCACTTAAAACCACAGATGCATTTAAGTACACTGACCACGGCTTCCCCTGAAGGGCAGCATGTGCACACCAGTTCCTCTCCCCCTCCCCATTATTTCAGTGTCTTCACCTTCAAGTCACCTAAGAAAATAAACACCTCTTTAACGATTCGAGTACTCTTATGTACCCAAACTTTCAGTTTGAGAGTCAGCAGAATTTTTACTTGTTCACTACCATCCCATCAAAGTTGCTCAGTTTTCTGCTTTTCCCATCTTAATATCTGTACTGCACTTAGAAGTGTTTTACTGTCACTCTACAATGTATAAGCATGGCACAAACTAACGACTTTATTTTTGGAGTTACAAAGGCACATTCTAGAAACCAGTTATGACAAGCTGTTAAGGCCTGAGCCTTGAATCTCAAGTAAACGATTAAGCCTCCATTTTCTTTCACAGTATAATGTAAGCAGTAATCAGTAAGCACAAGCAGACTATAAAGTACACCTCCACAATTAGGTTTCTTAAAGCAGGTCTTCACATCCACCAACTTTGTGTTAACTCACAGAACTGGTACCATCCAAAATCCACACCCCCTTGAAATACCTGATGGTACAAGTCGAGTATAAATAATAATGTTGCCATCCATGGGACTTGTAACATGTATCAGAGTCTAATTACCCCTCCTTTCTTCTTTTTAAGTGGACAGTTGCAAAGCCACTCACTTCAAATTTATTTATTGACTCTTACTAAAACTAATATGCATTACTATTTTTATCCTCCGAATAATTTCTTAACACTGATCTTCTAGCTTTTGCTCCATCTTGGCTTACCCAGAAACATTACAATGAGTCCCTGATAGCAGCTTGTCAGATTGGGAAGGCTAAAGCAAAACCCTGGGTTTAAATATTTTTTTCAGGTATTACACATTAACAATTCTCACCAATCTGCTCCTGCTTCCCAAAAATCTTCCAGAATGTGGATGATCGAGTGTCCCTGAGTAGCGGGTCGGAGAGGACACTGAAAGCTTCCAAGGAGTCTCATGGGTCTCTCTTTCTCCAATTCCCCAGTCTCTACTGGAACTATTCAATACACTGGGTTCCTGAAGAACAACATACTTATTGTATGCATCTTGTAACTCACAATCAACTCAGTATCTGATATGAATATTGAAAATACAGGGAAATGGAGGCAGTAACACATCTGGAAACCTTTAATAAGAAACCCCAAGGCATAGCCAAAAAATGAAACAGGCTTAAGAGAAAAGCACTGGCAAAAGGAAAGGTTTTTTTGGTTAAAGTACTTCATAGCAAAGATCAGTTCCTTCATCTGTCCTCTCACTTGACAGTAAAAAGTGTAAGGCTTTTGAGGCGTTATCCCAACTTAGACACTGCAGCAACAAGGCAGAATTAAGGGCCTCACTTTCAAGTGTTGTGCAAATAACCCCACATATGTAGAAGAAGTCTCCATGACAACAAATGCACCTACCTGGCCACTAAAGCAAACTTGTCTTGTCCTCGTCATCAGTTTTAATACAGAAAAGAGTGGTGCAAAGAGGTGGGAGGGAAAGAAGAAAAACAGCCTACTAACTGATAATTATTTTTATATAAGGAGCACGATCTGTCCAAGGAAAATAGATTGTACAGCAAATGTAAACTATGTCACCAAGTTATTATTCCTTAAAAATGCTCCTGCAAATTACACAGTATCTTCTCCGAGTCTTAAATACTTCCCTTTTACCACTACTTAAGGTTTTTATTTCTCTGCAGTCTATTCTAATAATCCATCATTATGCTATTCATAGAGAAGGACTGAAAAGTAATCATTATTAATTCCAATTACATTTTATGCAAGCAGCAAAAATAAACTTCCATTTTCCATTACAAAATCAAAACTTTTGTACGTCTAAACTTTTTGTAAATCACTAACAAAGATCAACACAAAACAGTGAACAGCACTGCGTATAAAACCACTTCAAGAAATAAGGTAAATGGGTTACACAGCCTACTTCAGACACAAATACTGATTCCACAGTTTGATATGCATACCAACCTAAGACTGTTTGGCAAAACAGTCCTGCAAATAAGCAGAGTTTGCTGCATTTCCTGAGAACAAAGTGCTCAAATTATCTGAAGTCTGAGGAAGTTTGCAGGGCAATCACCACAACTGTTCTCTTTTTGTGTTTTCTCTTCCAAAATCAGAGCTCTAATCCTCTCCTGGGCTACTGAGGAGAGTTTCTAACAATTAAAATGGGAACCATTTAACATACAGGTATGTCTGTCTTTAAGAGAACCTAAGGGATGAGGTTCTGGACTACCAGTTACACTGAATTCCAATGAATAGATGATAATTGAGGAAAGACACTGCAATTTAATTTGTTCCATCGAATAATCACTGAGATTAATAAAATTAACAGAAATAACAGAAATCCAACCATTTTATTAATACTAAGAAGCATTTCTAAGTGATTATTTGTCCGTTTTCTTTCTACAAACTATTAATACTACAAACACAGTACTTGCTGTCACCATTTCTTAAAAGTCATAGGATTGGGATTTAAAAAGCTGAAGAAATATTCATGGCTCATCATTCTCACAAGCAAAATTAAACCTCGTATTTTCAAGTCTCAGTGGGATTCATCATATTTCCAGATTATTTCACATATGGATAATCAGCCCATGGGCAGAAGACTAAACAACTTGAAGATAAAAGTAAAGCTCTCTTAAAATGTCCTTACTATGAGCCATACCTGCAGACTTAATTGATCTTGAAACACCTTCCTTTCCCTTTTCATCTGCTAGATTCTGAAGATGTGAGAATCTCATTTTAAGTGTCTGGATCACCATGCTAAAGAACCTAATTCAAGAACACCACACTCAGACCAGCACAGCTCTGAAAGCCCAGTCATGGAGCTACATCATCTACCATCCTAACGCCAAGCACCTTTTGGTAGCTGTGGCACCTCTGCACAGGGCTCATTTCTTTGACGGATGTTCCAAGGCCAACATAGAGAGAAAAAAAAGCAACATACTGTGAATCAAAAAAGGGGCTTTAGGAGAAAGCAGATTATCAGGTATGATGTCAGGAGTCCTCCAACCAATTGCTATATGTAGGAACAACAACAACAAAACCAAAACAAATTAACAACAACAAAAAAAAAATCTGTCTGCTTTCTTCATTCAATTCACCTTAAGACAGTTAACATCCCTTGTGAGAACTTAACAATTAAAGCACTACCTAATGCAGTTTATTTTGGTGTTGATCTGGGGTCTAAGTAGCAGAAAAATGTGATCAGGAAAACATTCACAACAATTTTATACACTACATTTGACCCTATCCTGCCATTAAAAAAAAAAAAAGAAAACTAAAAAACACACCTTACAATTCATTTCTCACAAAATGTTTACTATGTTGTAACATAAAGCATAGGAATTTTTTTCTCATACCATTACACTAATTTTATTTTTTCTATTTTAAGTCACCTAGAAACAAAGCTGTATCACATACATCTGATTAGCTTACAATTAACCTCTTTGTTCTGCCTCCTCAGAGAAGCAGAGGCTAGTCCCCAGACTGATCTCAGAAGTGCATGACATACAAAAATTCACACCTATATGAAAAAGAAAGGGAAGGAGAACAATAGAAACCTTTCTTATTTTTTTAGCTCTAGTCAAAACCAAATACTCAAATTTTGACTGCTCGGTCCCAAAAGTTTGAGTTAAGTTACAATCAAATATTCTCTCTATAGAAATTACTCTGTATTTAAAAGCCAAGTCCCCAAGTTCCTTTCATCTTTATATCCAAAGCATTACTGATAGTTATATGTTTTTTCTTATAAACGACAAATCTTAAATGATTTGTAACTGAAGTAGTTCTTAAATATTTTAAGGTAGGCTTCTGAATGAATTAACAACTCTTAAACGCCTGTCCTTTCCATTCCTATCTGACTGGACTTAATCTTATTTAGACTATTTGTTTCTTCACACCCTAGTCTCTGTAATCTTAACTTGCAAGCACTAATGTAATTTGTTCCTACCAGCTCTGTAAGCACCAAAGGTTAGTCAAGAGAGGGAGTTTCCCTGCGCTTTTATCACTAAGCACTAGTCTTGTGTAACAAGGTCTCAGACTACCTTCTATGAACTGAGAGTGGAAAGGGATACAACATAATCTTCTATACAAATACTTTCCCCTAAATGTTATAAAGATCATTCCTCAGATTAGAAGCACTTTGCTCAACAGGAAATAGTCAAAAGAATACGTAGTGCAGTGAACATATGGCAGTTTGTGTAATAAACTAAATAATGTAAGGTACGTTGTGTTAAAATTTCTTAACACTAACACATCAAACTTCACAGAACCAGTTCAGCTGAAGACTCATCTTCTGATCAACAGCTTTCAGTATATGTACACTGTGTGTGGACTGTGTCCATAAATTCCTACAAAAGAGTAAGGCTGTTTGATTTGGTTTTGCAAAGCAGCCAGCCCGTGAAAAACATGGGGGAATCCAAAAACCAAAACCAACTGACGACTGCTTGCCCTTACACATTCCCTATAGCCTATGTGCTAATGAACATGTGCATGCCGGAGATAACGAAAATGTAACACACCTATGTGTACTTGTGCTAAAAATAATGTTCCATTACTTGTAAAACTGTTTCTGAAAAAGGCATTATGTAACGCAATGTCCCAGATAGCTTGTCAGCAGGGACCAAACTCCTAACCATTTTTTTTTAAAATATGAACATTTAATCATAGAGTTAAGTTTCTGCAATTTCAAAGATCAAAATGGGCTTACACTTCTGGGCCCAAAATTGAGGTGAGAATTGCTGACAGGAGCAGAAGCAAACTAGTAAAGTAATTGAGCTGAACTGCTATCTGTGGCTTCTAAGTGCTCAAAGTAATTTATAAAGTAGAGTAATCTCTCCTTCCCATAATATTCTTCCAAAAGTGAAAGTACCTGCACAGTGTGAGTACTTCCTCTTGGGCATGGTTCCTTGCCCACAAAAACGCAGTTTTGGCAGTGTGAAATGCTGCATGTGAACCAACCAAAGGCCTTTCCCTCAGTCCTGTCTACTGCACACAGAGCCCAGCTGCACTGACACACTGACAGGTAAAGTGTTTAAGCTGATGGGACCCTAAAGTTCCTCTTCTTACCTTGACAAAATGGAAACACAGGAGGTGCTGCAGAGAGGCACAGCTTCCTTAACTCAAAACATAGTTCTGTAATTTCTGCATCATCAAGTGTAATGTCCTGTACACACCCAAGATCAAACAAAACCCTCAACCCCCCCTTAACAGAAAACCCCATTTACCCAGGTTTACAATGGCAGTGACTCATGCCAAAACAGATCCATAGTATCAGGATGCCCCTTCAGTCATCAAACAGCTGATTTCTAAAGGTGCAGGTACAAACACAAGCAGGTAGCAATAGAGATATAGAATTACTAGTTCACAGATTACTGTCATTGGCCTGGTTATTAACTTCTTGCACTCTAGAATTTTTTTTTGTCTGAGTTTTGGGGCTTTTCTTGGTAAAAAAAAAAAACTAAACAAAACAAAACCTTGAAATTAATTTATACTTTACAAAAAGAAAAAAAAAAACATTACCTGGTATCCAGATTCTAATCTCCATGAAGATTCTCTTGCACTATATGCACCAGCTAAACTGTTTCCAGTCAATGTCCTAGATCCTAGGGAAGAGCTGGAAGCCTGAACAGATATTCTGCGAGGAATTCTTGAGGGTTTTGACTCCATTCTTTGTATCCTGTACAAGGACACACTGATTATTTTTTCTCCTATAAGTAGGGACCTCATGCAAAACAGGCACAGTCATTCTGATGTAACAAATACGATTCACACATATGAATATTAAATACACAGCACTTTGGTCTGACTGTGCATCAGTAAAATGGGGAAACAAGCTCTCACTGTTTTTTGTAACGTCTTCTGTAGAAAACTAGAAATACCGCCCCTTTTGCTGTACTTATTTTATTACAATATATGCTTACTATTATAAATATTATATATATATAAAATATAGATAGATAAAATATATAAATATACTCCCTTAAGAACCTCACAGCACTCAACACAAAGTGAGTTAGGAAAAAAGTACTCAGAGTTCTTAAATTCATGTATTACATTTTTGCTAATAAACTGTATCTTCAGACTTATTTTTCAGGGTCAAAGTCATGAAACTTCACCTCCCTGAGAAAAAACGTATCTGCAGTCTCCCTGCCTTTAACTTCTTCAAGGATGACTCCCATGAAAGTTAACATATGCAAAGGAGCACATGCTATCTCACAGGTGTATACATGTATTTACCTCTGACTCTAAGTAGTTATTCGCTCTTTTGATATTTCTAGGCATTTCAAAAGAAATGCTGTGCCTTTTTCCCCCATGAAGTGACCCCACAGTCATCCCTGTCCTTGAAATAGTATCTTGAGTTAGTGTTTTTCTAAAACTCCGGATAGCTACCTGACTGGCCTGCTTATATTCACAGATTTTTTCTCTTCAGGATGGTACAGACAGAATCAGACCACAGAAGGCAGCTCTTAAATAAAAAAAATTAAGAGAACTGCAGCAACTGCAGTATCCTCAGTGGCACAATATGTTAAGAGTAGCATGATAACTTATCAACTGAAACAGATGACCAAGAATTCCACTAGTGATTTGCAGAAGTGGTACAATTCCGAGCTAACCTTCTAAGAATAGGAGTAAGCTTTATTAATTTTTTTTTAAAAACTATCCATCAGTAAAGCACACTTTCAGCCACAGTCATCAGTATCACTGTCTGGGAAAAGCAGCTGCATCAATCCTGATGTACCTCATGTCTGGCTGCAGTTTCAAGTTAAGTTCACATATTCAGGACTTTTAATCTTTGCTAAAGTCATGCTTCATTACATATTCCACCTGGTAAAAGCCAGTTTGTACTGAACCCCACTGACCGAACAGCTGGGACAGCTGAGGTTCATTTCCATAACAGAGGAATTTTTTTAACCACTGTTCTCATGCATGTTCAGTTGCCAGCTTCACAACAGTCCTCAAAACACAAAGTGGCCAAAATGCTTAATCCTGCAAGTAGGACTTTTAAAACATAAAGCATACCAAGGAACTGTTTACCTTTGTGTACTCGGTTGTATTAAGGACAAGCACACCAGCTTCTAGATCATGCTTCTGACATTAGTAACCCATTAGTATTTGCCAGAGACATCATCAGTTAAAGATCTGGTCAGGAATCTGAAATCCTCACTTGTCTAACTTGGCATTAGTAACTTGAAATAATGAATTAACTAAATTTCCCAGATCACATTTAAATCCCAAGGTAAATATTAAACAATTTATGCAATTATCAAGTTGTAAATGCAACTCTATCAATAAGAATGTTCTAAGCAGTGTTTCAAAGTTCAGAAGAAACTGTTAATTGTGGAAGTTTAAAAGAAATTAAGGAAAAAATCTAATAATCTACCTTATACCATTTTAGGTGGATCATCAGTACAGTAAAATGTAGCAATCATATTTCTTCCTAAACTGTAACGATAGTTAATGTCAGCTTCAGAGTAACCCGCCATAATGTGCCCTGCAAGTCTAGTACTTATATGAAGCTGCACTGAGTTTAAAAAAGTAACTATCAAAGTTGCAAACAGTGAAGATAAAATAATGTCACAGTAATACAGATTAGGGTGTATGCTGGACAGAACAGTTGTATGTCTTGATGAGATCTGACACCCAAAGCACTGTTCATCTGTTTTACCCTGATACGAAATATAAGGAACAGACAGAATCATGGATCCAATTCTGTACTATTAAGTACTTGACAGAGTGCTAACATTATCCCCCCTTATTATGGATCAATTTGCTTCTGAATCGCTTTGTTTCAGATAGGTGTGGAACTAGACAAATTAAATAATACAGATAAAAGTCAGACACAGACATACACAGAAAACACAAAGGTACAAGAAGAAGGGATGGAAGCTCCTACTGGTAAAAAATAATGTCCAGATGAACCAGGAGAGGAGAAAAAAGTGTAAGAACAGTTTCAAGACTAAATTAGAGATCATCTAATACTAATAAAATTGCCATCCATAGAACAAACAAAATACAAGCATTCAGACTGAAAAGGACAGGGTGGAACACTGGACACCAGAACTAACTACCTCCAGAAGCTGAAATGGAGTCCAAAATTAGCAAATTGCTTCTCCAGACACACATAAAAAGGCACAAGACTAATTTTCTCCTTTCTAGGATAACCCTTAGAGAACCATGTTAACCATCAGCCTAATCTTGTAAATTAGCACAGGCTGTGATTTCAACCCTAGTACGTCAGGATGATATTATCTATGTAATACTATCTTTCTTCAAACAAAGAAATCTTGCAGAAACTATACACACAAAAAAAGGGTTAAAACAATATTAAGGCAGCACACTAGAAAATGCAAAATTTAACGTCAGTTTATGCATACACATTATGATTAATCTCTTGAATACAACTGTCCTTTTTTTCTGAAGTCCTGACCTCAGCTAGCAAATGAGAAGGATCTGCTATAAAGGTCAATCAGAGTAGCATAAGAAAAGGCAAGAGAAACCCTACCTTGTTTGCTCCAGAAGTGAAAAGATGCTGAATAAAAGGCCTTATGGTCTAGGCAAAAACTTCTGTTCAAGGAAACTGGATTTTACCTTTGCCTTCCAACAAAGATTCAGTGACATGGAGCATGTAATTAAGATTAATTAAGATTTAATTTTTTAAAAAACCACAGCCAAAGAGCTCTTCAATTTCTGGGCATCCATCATAAAATTTACTTGCAATCCAATGAGAAAAAAATCATAGAATAGTTTCGGTTGGAAGGGATCTTTAAAAGCCATCTAGTCCAACCCCTTCCCCCCCTCCCCCCCCCCAACAATAAGCAAGGACATCTTCAACTAGATCAGGCTGCTCAAAGCCCTGTGCAACTTGACTTTGAATATTTCCAGAGATGGAGCATCCACTACCTCTCTGGGCAACCTGTGCCAGTGTTTCACCACCCTCATCATAAAAAAGGTCTTCCTCAAATTTAGTTTAAACCATTACTTCTTGTCCTGTTACAAGAGTCTCTACTAAGTAACTCCCCATCTTTCTTACAGTCCCCATTTAAGTACTGAAAGGCTGCAATAAGGTTTCCCCAGACCCTTCTCTTCTCCAGGCTGAACAGCCCCAATTCTGTCTCACCCAGCTGGACAGAGCTGCAACTGAAATCAATGGAGCCGCGACATGAATTCACTAGCCAGGTAAAACTAGATCTAGGCATTTCAACTCTGGTGATCAACACCAGTAAGGGGTCTCTTGGCAGGGGGTCGGGGGTCAGAGTTCTCTGAAAAGCATTTTAATCACTGTACCTTGAAAGCCTGAGAAGCAACCCTCTTCACAGTTCGGCTGAATGCACACAACACACATACGAGGCTTATGCTCATCACGGTAACACAACGGGGTTGGTCACAAATAAGGTGAACATGCCAAGCTATCAGAGAGCACAGGACAGAGCCAGACAATGGTCTCACAATTAAAATTAATCACATTATTAAAGCCACAATAGTACTTGTATATAAGCACAATATTCCCCTTGCAGACAGTATTTCAGAATGAGAATGGTTCCCTTTTACAGGATCAGCGTCTTAAGAGTTTTCCTAAATGAGCACAAAGGCACTCAAATTAAAACCTCAAGCATTTTGTTTACACACAGAGGAATTCAACAAACCCCAAGTGGTAATTAACACGCTGTAACGAGTTCTATAATGACAAAGTAGTCACCTCCATTTACATAGAAGGTAGTGAGATCAAAAAAACTCAAGCTACTTCTCTGAGGAAATACTAATAATATAAGAATAGAAATTGTGCTTTAGTCTGAACCGATTAAAAAGCCTGCCGCTGCCAAACAGAAAAGAAACGCCTTACTCAAATATCACACCTGCTCTGTCCTTCACTGAGAAACCTCAACACTCTATCCTGGCAAAATAAACCTCTGGCTTCTCTATTATTTTGACTGTACTCATTCTGGTACCCAACAGTAGAAAAATGAGAAAGGATACAGCAGGATGAAAAGCACTCTTCTCATCAAAGCAACATATTTTATCAGCTTATGCCATCTTACACTACTTAGCCATCGAAATCTCATGGAAAAATCTGGAAACTCCAGTGGCTCATAGAATAACATGTGATGCCTCTCAAGACTCAGTCAGAAACCCAGTTCTGAAATAAAACTTTAAAGTCATACCTGGGAAACAGATGACCAACTTGTAAAAGGAGGTGGAGCTCAACAGCCTATTTTTTGAGTGCACAGTTCATATGTCCTGCCCTTCTTGATGTCATCCCTCCAACGACATTATGAAACATCAACTAGACCTAACATAGCCATGGATAAAGATAACAAAGACAGAAAAGAACCAAGAAGTCTTTGCCGGAAAGCAATGCAATTTCCAAAGATAAAAATAACAGACAGCAAATATGTCTCTTCTACTTTGACCTTCTCTATTGATATATGAGGAGCGGTTTTAGGCAGTCTTGTCTAGCAGTAAAGAAAGTATTTACCAGCTTCCATGATTTCTACCAACAGCTTTAAGCTTTTAAGCATTCCTGTACCCTCGATCAGAGGGAAGCATAAGCTTCACTACCAGCTCCTAAATCCAAGTCTTCTAGCTTGGAACTATGAAGTGACACTTCTACCTAAGACTCAGACTCTCACATCTAAATGTTTTTGTGTGGTTTACCATAAAACTATTCATAAGACCTTCTCCCAAGCTACTTGTGCTCACGTGTCTTCCTCATTGCTTATTCACAATCACGCTTTTATGACAAACAAGATGGAGTTCGCGCGTCTTCGAAGCTGTGCAATTCTTCATTTGGGGTATTTTCTCAATCTTCAGTGCAAGAAGGCTGACAAATAACTCAGCAGCCCCTCAGGAGTCCCGCGAGCAGCAAGAATACTTACAAATGCCGATGGCTGCCGGGCTGCAGCGGCCGGTGCCGCGGGGCTGCTGCCGCAGAGCCGCCAGGCCCCGCACCGTCCCCGCCGGCCCGCACGGCCGGGGATGCTCAGGAGGGCACCGGGTGTGTGCCACACGGGCTCGCACAGGGTGTGTGCCACACGGGCTCGCACAGGGTGTGTGCCACACGGGCTCGCAC
>JAYRBT010000181.1:31472-57180 GCA_036023395.1 Myiotriccus ornatus
TAGGGGCGGCGGTGGGAGCGGGGCACGGGGCGCGGCCCGGGCACAGGGGCGGGCACGGAGGCGGGGCCGGGGCGGGCCCAGGGCGGGTTCGTGGCCCCGAACGGACCCGGTCGGAGCCGCGGTTCCCGCAGAGCGGAGTCGGTCTGGAAACCCTCGCGTGTTATGGATAAGGCTCCTGTATCTGTGCGGAGCAGCATCGCCAGAGACATCGGAATCGACTTCCACGTTCGACCTTAAAACTGCAGCAGAGTCTTTGAGTTTTCTCCCCGTGCCACACAGTCCTGAATTCCGTGCTGTGAATGTCCCACCGCCTCTCGTGAGCAGGCACCGTAGCCTGGGTTTGGTTCGGGCCCCCTGGAGGACGCGGCGGGATGGGGCTGCTGGACGCGGCCTCCTCAACTGCACGGCAACAGAAATACCATTCATTTTAATTGTACTGAGGCTTCAGTTTTGTCCGCTTGAAAGTTACAGACGTGGACAGACGGGTTTACTTGAGGGAAGGTCTTGCATGACGCAGGAAATCAGGAGGTAATCTTGACAAATCTGAGAATACCAAGCCTTCACGTAATCGCAGTTTAGATCCTGTGTCCCTGCCCACTATGGAACGCACCAGCAGTTTTGCTCCCTGCTTTCTGAAGCAGAATCTGAAGAAGGCAGGGTGTGTTATTACTGAGGATCTAGATTTGTGTCCCTGCAGTTAGGAGTCTCAGTATTTTACTGATCCAACATCCATCTGTCATCAGTCTCTGGCAGGGCTTTCCTGAATCCTGGTATCCCAGCGAGTGCCCTGGATTGCATTGTTGCAAGTCGGATAAAGGGCTGTGCAACAGTAGCAGGCTGGCTATTCTTTGAGGGAGGAAAAAAAGGAAAAAAACCCAAACAAACAAAAAAGAAAATATGAGCAGCTACCCTGGCACAGGGCTACAACACATACAAATTAAATGTGTGCATGGCTAATAGCTCTGACAGATCTGGGACACATGTTAGATCAGCCAGGCTGGTCAGAAACTAGCCAGGTGGCATCTAAATTATAGAACAGTCCTATTGCTACATTTAGCAATATCCTTGATTCTGTTTCCATTCATGCTTTTAAATACGTTTTTCCATATGTTTGGCTTGCATCTCATTTTGTTCACTGAATCTCTCCCAAAGGGAAATGGTGGGCAAAGTACTGTTTCACTGGAGACAGGACAAAGGGCTGAGAAGAACTGTAAACAGAGAGAGGAGCAATTGGAGAAAAATTGATGGGAGAGAAAGGCTGCTGGGTTTTTGCTGCTGGGCATGTTGCCTTTCACCATCATGCCAAAAACAATGTTTATTGGACTTGGGAAAATCTTGTCTCTAGCACCCGGAAGCAGGCTGCTGTCCCAGCCAATACCATTTATTTGGCATATCTGTCTCCAGGGAAAGAGGACAGCTGGGAATGGATTAATGAATCATTCCAGCAGTAGCAGCTGCTCTTTCTCCCTGTTAGCAAATAAGAACTCTTACAGAAAGAGTTAGATCTACAGTAAATTCAGTCCTTCGAGCAGTGATTCTGCGTTCTAGTCATGCACAAATCAAGTACTATTCACAGATCTAGTGAAACGCCTGCACAAATGAAGAGGATGGAGCATGTGGCCTTCCTTGGAGCCAGGACAGATAACAGCCACCATAAGCAAAGGCATGATGCTTTTCTTTTTAAAAGCAAGCGGGGAAAGATCTATCCAATACAAAACCTCAGAGTCTTCAATTCAGTCTCACTATCATCAGAAGAGCATTTACTTGGGTTGCTAAAAAGGATGTTACAGCACTCATTACCTTAGCACTGTCCAATGCAATGCACAATTTGTATTACTTGAGGGTCGATGGTAAATTTTATTAAAATTTTATTTAAAATTTATGAGCTCATAGGAAAACAAAATACACTATCATCTGAGCTCATGAGCTTGCTTTTTTTTTCAATCTGCATAATGATTCAAAGATCTACCCTGAAATATTGCAACAATGCATAAGTAAACTAGTTTATTTACAAATATACAAAATTGAGGAAAATGTAAGACATAATGATCAATGCCAACACATTGCACAAAGACTTCTCTACATTCTGAATCATTGCTGAAATGTATACATAAAAACACATGGGGTTAAAAAAGTTTTTGAACAAGAATAATAACAATGTAAGATTTTATTGAAATGTATCTGAGCTCTGCTGCTGAGAATAGTATGTAAGTAGGGAGGGGAATGCAATATGTTTTACTTCTGTGTTGATGAGAATGGACTGGAATCCTAGAACAACATAATTATTGTTATTGTTATATTGTGACTAATTTAGTGTTAAGGCAGAGAAGGAAGTGGGAGGAGCAAAACATCAGGAATTATTAGTTGCATGTACATGCAACAAGGAAATCTTTCTGGTTTTCCTGTAATTGAAATACAGGCAGGAGAGTTGTCTCGAAACAATTACTCATATTTATTTATTTATTTTCCTTAATTTTTGTGGGGGAGCCCAGCTGGCTCTGGGGTCTCTGTAAGCTGAGATATTGAAGATGGAACTTTACACCTGGCAGAGGGTTAACCACGGACAGCGAGGACTGTGGCAGAGTGGGCTTCCTGTCAGGGATGTCTAACCTATAGTATTCAGACATGTGGCTGTGTGTCCAATCATGAGTTGTTATGTTTATGCTAAACCAATGGTGCCTGTACATGTGTCACCTAGAACTGTATAAAGTAGGAGCACTGTTGCAATGAAGTGCTGCTGGTATCCTGAAAACCGTGTCGTGATCCCGCCTCGACCTGCGACGAATTTTTATTATACCAAACATTTTATACAGGTGGGAACAAATTACTATGATTAAACAGAAGACATTTTCAACTTCTGGTGAAACTAAACCTCTCTGTTGCTCTCCCTTCATGAGTGAATAGATTCATATCCCTTTCTTAAGGTTCAACTGGGAAAAAAATCAAAACTAACAGTGTTTTGCTGTACACTTAATAAGATAGAGTAAATATCTTCTTCTCATGTCTTGCACAAATGAGAAAATAAATATCAAGTAGATTTGATTTAATAAATCACGTGTAGGATTAGGAACATAGTCCTTGTTTCTACTGTTATATGTACCAGAAGTATATTTCACCTGTGGAAAAGTGGCTCAGCTACTCCTGGCTGCCTGACTTTTTTTTCGCTTTACAGTGCTGATGTGGTAGCTAAAATGGTGCATTTTAAAAAAATATATATATAATTATTCATTTTAAACAAAAGGGCATGTACATAAATACAACGAAGACCTAGTTGGAGTTTATACGATAACAAGTGGTTTGCACTAAAAAAAGCCCATATTCTCTATTGTGCCCATTTTACACCAGCTTAAGATAAAGAAATTGAAGAGAAAAATAAGAGGATCTTGTTTTGACAAGGATAGGGAGCCACCAGTCAGCAAAGATGGGAAGGGGGAAGAAAGGAGATGAGGTCACGCTTCTGCTTTTGGCATAAGGTGTCCTTGGAGGTTTTTATCCGGGATGCTCACATAGGGCTTAGACAGCAGATCTTCACCTTTGCCTCACACACAGTGGGCAGGAAATAACAAGAAGACAACACAGACAATGCTGGAAATAGATCAGGGAGTAAAAATGTTTCTTGACTCCATGGGATATTGAACAACTGAGGCCTTTTGTTGTTACTGATGTGATGAGAGGCACTGTCAGTGTTACACAGACTGGGACACTGGACACTCACAGCGTTTGGGAAGAAACACCAAATACCAGACTTGCATTCTGAGCTATGTATCAAAAACAGGTGGTGATACACATCTTTGTTTTTATGATGACTGATTATTTTATCCTCATGGACACATCCTGCAGTAGTAGTAATTCCAGAATTTAGATTTGTGATGTGCAAAAAAAGCATCATCTTGTTGGTTGTTTAGAAATCACTATCTGATAATTTTTGATACTTCCCAATTCTTGCAATAAGAGAAAGAGCAAATAGTTGTTTCCTTTTCAAGTTCTGACTTTATAGATGCCTATCGTCTTGATTTTGAGTTTTGCCTCTTCTGAGTTAAAGATTCTAGTCCGTTTTTCAATCTATAAGTTCTTCTGTAACTTTGAACATCCTTTATTTTAAATTTTTGGTCCTACTTTATCTTTTACCAATGAGGAGTAGCTGTTACAGAACTGATTGTTGAGGATGTAGGAGCACCATGGATTAACAGTGGTTTAGTGGTGATTTCACTTTTGTACTGTGTTCCCTTTCTGAGTGCTTGTACTTGGGGTTTCGATCACTACAGAGCATGAAGAAGTACAGATGCCTACGTATTCAGTCTAGAATGAAATTCATGCTGCTTCCCAGAAGGAGGGTTGAACAGTGCTTCCTCTAAAGCAAGTCAGGGCACCTGCCTTCACTGTACCTTATGCTAGTCCCATACTCTCACTAGATATCTGCTATCAGCTTGTATTGGGTTTATGTGGCAAGGATTTGATAGAGGGGAGTCTGCAAGGGTGGTTTCTGTTGCGAAAGCATCAGGAGCTTCCCCCATGTCAGACAGAGTCAGTTCCAGCCATCTCCAAGATAGACCCACTGCTGACCAAAGCTGAGCCCCTCAGCAATGTTGGTGGTGCCTCTGTGATAAATATGTAAGAAAGTGTATATATGTAAGACATGTAAGAACATGTATGTAAGATATGTGTAAGGAAGTGTAAGAACCACGTGCAGCAGGTAGGTGAGAGTGGAGTGAGAAAAATGTGAAATAACCCTGCAGACAACCAAGGTCAGTGAAAGAGGAGGAGGTGCTGCAGGCACCAGAGCAGAGATTCCCCTGCAGCCCATGAGAAATAGGGGAAGACCCTGAAGGCCCATGGTGCTGCAGGTTGAGCCCCTGCAGCCCACGGAGGACCCCACACCAGAGCAGTCTGCTGGCAGAAACTGTGGTCCAGGAAGAGGAGTCCAACAGGAGCCGATTTTCTGCTGGGATCTGTGGCCTGTGGGGGACCCACACTGGAGCAGTCTGTTCCTGAAGGACTGGACCCCGTGGAAAGGGCACATGACAGAGCAGTTCTTAAATAACGACTGCCCAAGAGAAGGACCTATCCGGAGCAGTTTGTGAAGGATTGTATCCTGTGGGAGGGACCCCAGGCAGGAGAAGGGCAACAGCATAAAGGGGAAGGAGTGGTAGAGAAGTGTGTGCTAGTGTTGGCTGAGATATAGGTAATTTTCTTCATAGTAGCTTGTATGGTCCTATGTTTTGGATTTGTGATTAAAACAGTGTTGATAACAGGAACGTTTTACTGCTGAATAGTGCAATCCCCATTCCCTGTCCCCGCTCTGCTGTTCTTGAGGGAAGAGGTAGAAGACCCAAAACAAAGCAGTAAAGTTGAGCCTGGGAAAAAGGGAAGGTTAGGGGAGGGTGATTTTTATTTGACTTTGTTTCTCATCATCCTGCTCAATTTTAAATTGGCAATAAACTAAATTAATCTTCCCCCCATCAGCCCGGTTTTGCCCCAGTGGTAATTAATAAACGACCTCTCAAGTCACAAGATTTTTCATCTTATTTTCTCCCCTTGAGTTCTTGAAGAGGTGAAGTGGGAGAGTGGCTTAGTGGGCATCTGGCAGCCAGCTGAAGTTAACCCGCCTCGTAGACAACTGTTGGAAACAAGATACGGGCTTGGATATGCTCAGCTTCTGACCTTGTGTAGGCAGACTTGTTTGTTTATTCACATTCTTTGAATGTTCCCTAAGTAGTAGAGATGTCAAAGTAAATCTCTGTCAGTTATTGAATTGTTCCTTGTGGGTCCCTTCTAACTCAGAATATTCTGTGATTCTCTGCTTCTGTTCCTTTCTTACAGTGTGAGTTTGATAGCTCCAGTGGGAAGATGGCTCTACTTTATCACTGCTATGCATATGCCCCTAAATAAATCTGAATCTTCCTGCCTGGAAGGACTGAATCTGTAATCAGAATCTATGGTTAGTTATATACGACTTTTTCATTTAAGGCATGCCTGTGTGAAATTTGTCAAGTCTGAAAAAATTAAATTATTTCTTTCCTAATATTGTATTGTATCTGAAACCATTGGGTGTCTCATATGCAGTACCTTACATAAAAAGGGATTAGTTTTTGATCATACCACCTTGATCCAGAAAAGGGGGAGGTAATATGTGTCAACTGTGTTCCTGTTACTGTAGTACATTTGGCCCTTCTTGAGATGCACAAAGGCAGTGACAGGTAATCAGGTTAATTAAATCAGGAAAGTTAATAACCTTCCTTCCTTTCTTTTCTTGTGCAGTCTCAAAGATGCTTTTCTGTCCTCTCCTGCATGCCAGAAGGGGTGTGTGATCTGGAAAGGTACTAAAAGCTCTGGCCCAGTGCCTGAGAAGTTGTGGACAGGGCAGAAGGATAGGAAGGTTACCCAGGAAGGGCTGTCGTGAGTGACGTAAGATGTTCTCACTCTGCAGGTACCGTTTTCTTAGGTTTTTGGCCAAAGCCTAAGGAGAACAACACAGTCCTTCCTGGATACAGGGCCTATTGCTTTTGCTGAGTTCCTTTTAGAGGTCACATGCCAGTGACTCAGAGGGCCACTTTCTGCATCCTGGAAATCAGCACCTAAGATTCACGAATAATTAAATGCAGGCTTCTCCTGTTTCACATACATCTTAACTTTATAGCTTGGTATGGGGTTTTTAGGGAAATCAAAATGTCTTTGTCTCCCACAGCTTTATGTAATTAAATTCTGGTTTGTTGGGTTTTTTTCTCCTCCTCATTTTAAATATCAAATAAAATATAAAAGGCTTTTATTTAGACACTGTGTACATTTTTTTTATTTTTGTAAATAATAAATTGGTTTTCTCCAAATTTCATTGTCTAAATAACAAATATATACCATTACATTCATAATATAAAATAAGAAAAATTAGATCGTACACTTAGAGTCAGATTCTTAATGTAGTTAATTAGCACTTCTTAACCTTTTCATTATTAGAACTTGAGACTACTAACTAATCTATTGCTTCCAGAAGTAGTAAAGGGAGGATTTGGCCACAAGTTGTCAAAATAAGAAATTATCCTTGCTAGAAGTATCTGCTTCCTTTGTAAATGTTTGTTGACTAGATCGGAACTAAAATGTTAGTGAAACAATCACATTTTTCAAACCCTTATTCAAATTATTGTTAAAGTAAAAACCTTTATGTTTTGACTAATGATTTAGCTGTACTTGGCAGAAAGTCATAGAAAGGAAATGCATGGGAGACTATTAGCATGTTCACTTCTCATTAAAGATGTAAAGAATAAAGTATTTCTAAAAATACAACCAGAAACATTCCACTTCTAAAACAATGAAATGTGGCAGAAAATGGTCTTACAATGGAAGCAACTCTCAACAGCAGCTAGTAGAGCCTATTTAGAAGACTTTTGTGTGAATGCTATGCTGAACAAAATGTGGAATTTAAGCAGTTGTTAAATGCAGATAAAGGTCAGAGATCACGATCTCCAGTAACAATTGCTTGCAATATTGCAAACTTCTTTTATGCACAGGAGGCATGTGCAATGCAAGAAACTAGACAAATCACTGCAAAATAAGGTTTTCTTGGTAACAGAGAGGAATTTACTGCCCCTAACAAAGACCAGCATACAAATGGGTTTGAAATTCAGACACAGACTGCTGGAAAAGAACTGTAGATTAGTATTTGTCTTGCATCAGCTGGCTGGTAGGGAAAGGGCAGAATGTCATTTTTTCTAGGAAGTTTCCCCTCCATCACTGGATTTCTTTCTTATGAGTTTATACTTAGAATCTGTAAATTTGATTTTTAGTTATAACCATTTACAGAAGCTGTAGTTCATATACATTAACGGGTCCCATGATGCTCTATCATGGGGATATGTCTTTGGCCAGTTCAGGTGAGCTGTCCTGGACATGTTCTTCTCCAGCTTCTTGTGCACCTCCTCCCTGGCAGAGCATGGGAAACTGAAAAGTCCTTGACTAAGAGTGAGCACTGCTGAGCAAGAATCAAAGCATCAGTGTGTTATCATTATGCTCAGAGTGAACCAAAACACAGCACTGTACCAGCTACTGGGAAGAAAACGAACTCTGTCCCAGCTGAAACCAGGACACCTGCGCAGACACTGACATCTTACCATCCTCTCCAGATTCTAGGGACAACTAATACTGCATCTCGTATCTGCTAGTGATGTGGTTACTGATGTACTGGAAGTGGTTCTGCAGAGGTTCACTCAAATAAATAAGCTTTGCATATGCAACTGACAATATTAAACTTATACTTACTGGATTAATGACATCCTCTGTAAGACAGCCTGTGACATTCTTTCTTAGATCTCCAGCCTGATTACGAAGCAGCTGCTTGGTAATGGGGCTTATGGATCTTCTCACAAACCATAAAGGTCACAATACTCAAATCTTTGTGATGCTAGGGGTTAAGAGAAGCAAAAAATAAAATTGTACTGATACAGAGATACCGGCTGTAGCATCAGTGCATTCGTAAGTTTGTAATAGGAAAAATATATTTTATGATTTATTGAAAACACACTGGTTTTCTCTGGAAAAAGAATTGGGATATCTGCTTTGACTGATTTGGAAATGTAGCCTTGTTTTTGCTGATTAACTTGAGATCTTGCCAGTCTACTGAACTACAGTAATGTTTTTATTTCGCAAAGACCGAGAAGTCTACAGTCAAACTGCTTGTATAATGTATACTGCATTTCTCATTGCCAGTGAGAGCTGTGCAAAGCTAGAAAGCAATTTAATTTCCTTCATTCAAGTGTACATAGTGTTAATGCTTTTGTATAAATGCACCAAATCTTAGCTCTGATTAATAGCCATCTAATTTATTTATGATCAACAAAATAAATGGATGGATATTTTAAAATAAGAATATTTTACAACTAACTCAGCCAAAAGATTTAAAATAGAATGGACTATTTCAGTTGGAAGGAACCTACAGTAATCATCTAGTCCAACTACCTGACCTCTTAAGGGCTGACCACAAGGTAAAGTTTGTTATTAAGGCCACTGTTCAAATGCCTCTTCAACGCTGACAGGCCTGGGGCATTGGCTCCCTCTCTAGGAGGCCTGGCCTGTTCCAGGGTTTGACCATCCTCTTGGTAAAGAAATGCTCCCTCATGTCTAGTTGGAACCTCCCCTGGGGCAGCTTTTGGCCATTCCCAGGTGTCCTGGATCCCAGGGAGAAGAGCTCAGCACCTGCCTCTCCACGTCCCCTCCTCAGAAATCAGTAGAGTCAAGAGGTTGGCCCTCAGCCTCCAGGTGGGCCCAGAGCTCAGATGCTCCTCCCAGGACGTGCCTTCCAGCCCCTCACCAGCTCAGCTGCCTTCCCTGGCCGCTTTGGGACCCGTGTCGGTGTCAGCGCTGGAGCCCAGGCTGCGCACGGGGCTCCCGGTGGGGCCGCTGCCATCCCGGCTCCCGCGGAGCTGCCGCTCGCCAGCACCCCCAGAGCGGTAAGTAAGGCCTCTGGGGACTGCTTAGGAAGTACATAACAGCCACTAATGCTGGAATACAAAAGGTAAATGAAGAAAACAAATTCAAATACTCAGAGTTGGAAACTCGGGAAACTATCATTTAGGCTAAACACAGGACTGCCAGATCATTCTTAAATAATGTCAAGTCATCAAAAGCGCAAACTGTGACTTGAAGTTAGCTACGTAACACAAAAATTGCATCTCTTCATGGTCAACTGCTCCTTGTCTTGGAGAAGCAAAAAACAAGTATAGTCCCCTTCTGGGGAAACTCTCATTACCTTGTATGGAATGTCCTTACATTCCACTGTTGGCTAGGCTGTGTATATGAGAAAATAATGAGGGTGGGTCCTGCCATTGGAAGCCATTATACAGAAAAAGGTTAAAAATAATTCAATATCCATTAAACCAGGAAATAAGATTATGTCTTTTAAAACATTATTACCTTTACCACTAATAATCAGACATATTCATATATGCCTAATTGGCTTGTTTTTACAGAAATAAATTATTCTTTGGGATGAAAAGATAACTTTTACATATAGATTTTCACATCCAAGACATTATTTAAAAATTAAAGGTCTATTTGGAATGTTAATGAGGGTAAATGAAGGTCTCATCCAAATCCAGTCAGAAAAATGGTTGCTTAAAAAAAATCACATTTTTCTTTTGCTGATCTATTATACTTTCTTCCCTAAGAATTACAGTTCTCTGTTGAATATATTTCTCATGCCTTATTGACATTTCCTATGTGATGCATCAAGTTTTGGTCAAGGTCTTCGTGATACTTTCTTTTATTTTATCTGTAGCACGAAGCACACATAAGCTGTGATGTTCCATTGGGTCTTTTTGAAACAGCTGCTAATGCAGAAAGAAAATCAAAGGTGGTCTTAACCCCAATAGTAAGAAAAGTAGTGAGGAAAGAGGGCAGGAAGCAAGGAGAGCATATTCCTCACCAGATAGACAGTGGTCTGCAGAAAAGGTTATAATGTATTTAAAGGCTGAATTGTAACCCTTATGTACAGGAGGTCAATGTAAAGATTGTTAAGATGCAAGTGTGTAAGGACTCGATGATCCTTGTGGGTCCGGCCCAGCTCAGTCTGTGATTCAGTGATTCAGTGCCAGTTCCCTGGACCGGGTTAGGCCGGCAGGAGAATCGAGGCTCTGCCTTGGCGATCCACCAGGTGACGCTCAGTCCTGCGGGGGCTTCCTGAGCTCCGCTTATAAAATACTTGGACTCTTGAGGATGAGAAATGCTAAATATCTGCAAATAACTACTGCTCTAAAAGGTGCTGCAAAGCCTGGGTACCTAAAATGCATTTAGTTTTTGCCTGAATGTTTAAGCACAAAAATAAGAAGAATTTAGGCAGAACCAAATACAGAGCAACCTCCAGAAGTCAGTGGAAATGACGAGTTTCAGATCGGTAAGTGGGGCTGGAAACAATTCGGGGGCGGGGGAAGAGGGTGGCATTTATCACGTTTCAGATCTCACTGAAACTATACACTGCCAAAATGTCATGTCCAGGAAATAAAGAAAGCAATAGAACACTAACAAAACAGAAACAAGACTTTCACAATATTTTATTTACTTTAAAATACCAGATCCCATATGTAGGTAGAAAACGGTTTCCAAAACATACTCCAATCTCAATAGCTCTATTGTGTAATCACATAATAGCATGTGGCTTTTTTTCCGTTTTTCTGTCTCAGTACCCATTCTCCTCACTGATGCAGCACCGTTTCTCTTCCCTTTGTTGTAACTGTTTCTTAGCACCAGTTGGCACACTAACACTGACTGGTTAAATCAGAATCAGAAAGCTTGGGCTGCAGTAAAAACGATTTTGATGTATTCCACGGCATTATTTCTTTCCCTTCTGGGGAAAACTGTTCACATGAGTAGATCTTGCTCTGGAAAGCTACACACTGAAGCAATTTTATAACTGAATTCTTATTGATTAACTGTTTCCCAGAGATGTACAAAGAGAGACAAGATCACACTGCAAAACAAATCGTACCACCCCAATCCTAATACTCTCAAACTGCTTTTAAATACCCTTTGAAAACCTACTTTGTTGCAAGTAGTTTCTGCTACTTTTTAATTTTTGCATACCTTTTGAATGCAATGTGAGAAGGGCAAGGTCACTTAGTACATCACTGAAGAGGCTGAGCGTGTATTCTGGGGATAAGTTAACCTGTTTAATTTTCAAAAATATCCACTGCATCTGTATCTTCTAATAAATTTACTGGGATTTTTTGGTAACCCTTGCCAGTAAGGCTTGCATCCATGTAAATGCATGCAAAAGTACCAGATTTGCTGTTCATATGTCATTATCAATGTTAAAGATTCTTTTTACAATATATTAGAGACTTTGTATTCAGTTACAGCTATAAAAGCCGATGTTACTTTATGCCTTCTGAGTCTCAATCAATTAAGCACTGGTCAGCTTTGAAATCAGTCATGGATTTTTTAACTGTCTCCTGCTTCATCTTCAAGATCATCTATCTTCTCAGCTCAGGCTATAGCACGAGTTTAGCATACTGCCGAACGAGTAATATTGTCTGGAATTTAAATAATGTAGATCCAGTACAAAAAATATTCACATGAGAAGAAAAGTGGATTGAATTATGAATTATTGCTTATCCATGAAGTTAAAACCCCTGGATTTGAATCTAGCTCCAGAAAGCAAAATAAAGATCTGACAAAAAGAAAGCTTGTATCTTAAATTTTTTATAAAGTACCTCACTCCGCTTCTATTTATTGTGCAGAATTAAAATATTCTTATGCTCATATGTTTAGATTCCTGTGATTACACTTGGCACAATTAAATTTACAATGTGTTTTGATTGTGAGGTGTCATTTAGCCTCTGCATTATTGTCACTCAATAAGATAAAGAACAAATATAGTAAGAAATACTCATAATTTCTCATAATTTGAGGCACATTCATGAAATTAGTTAAATCACGTAATATATTTGATATCAAAACTATAGGTTCTTTTGTTTACCTTAATAAATAAGTTTGACTGACAGTTTCATGTGAAGAGATAATGCAGAGAAAAGCAAACATATGCTTTTAGTTCCATCACGAAGCTCTATGAGCTGCTAATGAGAGGTGAAAATGAATACAGTGTACTCCTTTAAAGTCATCAATCTGAATTTCTCATCGTCAGTTCTAACATAATCAGTTAAGGGTAACGTTTACTTTATGATAAACAGTCATCCAAGCAATTATCCAAAACAAATATATGCGATTGACACTGATTATGTTCCTGAATCCAAATAGTTACTGACAAGAAAAAAAGAAAGAAAGAAAGGAAGAAAGAAAGAAAGAAAGGAAGAAAGAAAGGAAGAAAGAAAGGAAGAAAGAGAGAAAGAAAAAAGAAAGAGAGAAAGAAAAAAGAAAGAGAGAAAGAAAGAAAGGAAGAAAGAAACGAAGAAAGAAAGAAAGAGAGAAAGAAAAAAGACAGAAAGAAAGAAAGAAAGAAAGAAAGAAAGAAAGAAAGAGAAAGAAAGAAAAAAAGAAAGAGAGAAAGAAAGAAAGAAGAAAGAAAGAAAAGAAAGAGAGAAAGCATGCAAGCAAGACAAATGCTTCTTTCCACTGGAAAAAGCAGTATCCTGTTAGAGCCAACAGCCCAAGACTCAGTAGAAACCATCAGTATTATCAAAGTAAAAAGAAGAAACAGACATGAGAATCTTGTATCTTTACCATGTGCAAACAAAGCCAATGGAAGAAAGCATAGGAAAAATGCAGAAAGTTAGAAAAAAGAGTCTCATTATTTTGAGGACATTTTCTGCATTTTGTAGTACAAATATTGTATTAAAAATATATTTATATCTATTGCAGCATCTTATCAAATGGTGTGCAATAAAAAAATACAGATAGCACATGTACAGATTCTTATATTCATACAGCTTATGGAAACCCAAATGTTTAATTTATGGAGACAAATATACTCCTGAAATTAGAGACAAAATAAAATAGATTCACTACCTTTTCAAAAACTGAGGACTTGGAGAAAATATTTTTTATTTTATTTGCCATGTTTAGAGAGCAACAGCAACAAATATCACCTTTGGATTGAGATGCATAAGTAAAATCATTCTGTCAGAAATACCAGCACTCTGAGAACAAGAATCTTTAATGAAACCACCTCTCCAGTCCTGGGTCTCAAATTGCTGCAGTCTAATTTTAGCAATGGCAATACACATCAGATTACAAGGAGATACTTTAAATAAGTCTTCCTGTGTTTGTGATTGCACTGACCGTAAATCAATTGCCCTGTTTGAAAGCAACTGAAGTCAAACTACAAAGCCAGATTTCTTGACAATTGCTTGTGTGTGCAAAATGAAGAAGGATATCAAGCTTCTACTTCTTGTATGGCAGCAACACACACACTAAAAAGGCATATGAGGAATTTGTCAATTCAGAGGCAAGAACTAGGCTATAAGTAATGATTTTATTTTACAGGTGAAAACTAATCTGGAACAAGATCAGACATGAATTTAAAGCAGATTCTTTATAATTCAGCCACTAGGCCATTCATGAGGCCTTGTTTACGTAACGGTTCTGGAATGGGTAGTCCTGATTTGGCATGCCAGGTTACATGTATTATGAATGATTTTATCAGTTTTCATATGTGGCATATTGGAATATGTATCTGCTAACTTTTAGTTTGGATACACAGATCAAGGACATGTGTTTTGTGAAGATTTTTGCCAAACAGCAGGTCTAAATTTTTGTCAATAGCAGTTAGTGAATACCCTGTACTTTTAGAACACGGGTAGTCAAACTGAATATTTAGGTAATGAAGATTAATTAACGATCACTCAGATTAAGGAAAAAAATCTCATGTCAGAGGTTGAGATAGAAAGCTTGCTCTCCTGTGTGGTGTTCATTCTCCTTACTTTAAAGACCAACAACTCAATATTTCATTCATTATGTGAATGCAGAAATTGAAGAGACAACTATCTCCTTTGTGTATTGCCGTAGTACCCCACCAAACCACACTAGAATAATAAGCTCACAAGCACAAAGGGGCCAAACTGATGTCACACATGCAGCTTTAGTTCTGTTTGTGCTTAGCTCAGAGAGCTTGTCTGTGAAGTGTTGACAATATTTTTTATTATATGGTAAAATGTAAGGCAAATAAAATAGTACAGGATTATTTCTAAAATACATATTAATTTTTGGTCCTTAGGCCTGCTCAGCTCCATGGATGACTGACATTTAATAGCTGTCAACTTTATAGTCTTTGTCAGAAAGCTGAATCTTAGATTTTTGTCTATTCAGTTTTCTAAAAAATTGAAACCAATAGAATATCAATCAAAAATGTCAGTTTTCACTGCTTCCCTCCAAAAGTCTGTTTTTCCTTTCTTCTTTTATAGCTGCTATCCAGAATTCAGGAATCCAGACACCTCTTATTTGGCCATCCAAGTCTCTATTGCACTGGGGTTTTATTACAGACATACACATCAATATGTAGTTGCCTTTTGTGATTAAGCTCTTATACACACGAGCAACCCCAGTACTGCCCTCTGGTGTGGATTTTCAAGCATTCACGAAAGAGGGGTCTTTGGAATTTTAAGTGTCTGCACTTAATATTCTGCATACATCTTGATATTCACCGGAACAAGACGATCTTTAAGGTCCTTTCCACCCAAACCATTCTATGATTCCATATAAATGAGGCTACAGAACGTGAAGACAGCATAACTGCACCTTGAACACATCAGATGGAAGGAGATCTCATGAACACCATCTCTAGTCCACTCACATTAACAACATATGGGCAGGTGTGGAAGATTTAATTTCCAGGAGTGACTGCACTGAGCCAGCCCTTCAAAACCTGAGCTGTGGTTAGTGTGCCAGTTGTGCTGGGCTTTAAACTTAGTGCTTGGACTTGAGAGCAAGCCTCACTTCTCAACTTCCTCAAATTGTGTATGAAGCTTAGGCTGGCTAGACCAAGAAACCTGTCGTGTCCCCCCCCCCCCCCCCCAATGATAGTTAACAGTGAATACCTCTGGTGTGGTTATAGAACTCTCACTTTTATGAAAGGATCTGGTATCAATTGCAGTGGGTTGACCCTGGCCAGATGCCAAGCACCCACTAAAGCTGCTCTCTCCCTCTCCCTCTGAAGCTGGACAGAGGAGAGAGGAAAAAACAACTAAGGATTCATGAGTAGAGGCAAGAGCTAGGAGAGGTCAATTACTGATTACCTGCACGGGCAAAACAGAGTCAAACTGGATATAGTACTTGAATTCATTACTAACAGGGTAAGAACCAAAGAGTGAGAAATAGAACAAGTCTTAAAAACACCTTCCTCCCCTCTCCGTGGGCTGCAGGTCTCCCGCAAGACCCTGCTCCATCTTGGGCCTCCCGCGGGGTCCCAGCCTCCTTCCTGCATCCCCCTGCTCCAGCATGGGCTCCTCCAGGGGCTGCAGGTGGGTCTCTGCACCCCGATGCTCCCCCAGGGACTGCAGGGGCACAGCTGCCCCACCCTGTTCTTCCCCAGGGGCTGCAGGATCTCAGCTCCGACACCCGGAGCACCTCCTGCCCCTCCTTCTGCACTGCCCTTGGTGTCTACATTGTTATTCCCGTGTTCTCACTCTGCTCTTCCGTGGCTGGAATTCTTTATGTGCCACAGCCTTCTGTTGCTAAATATGTTATGCCAGAGGTGTTACTATTACTCCTAACTGGCTCAGACTTGGCCAGTGGCAGGAAGTCTGTCCTGGAGCAGCTGGCATTGGCTCCATGGGACAAGGGAAGCTTCTGGCAGCTTTGAACAGAAGCCACCTCTGTAGTCCCCCCCACTACCAAAACCCACCCACAGAAACCCAGTACATCAATTGATACGGTTAATGCTATGCAGCAGAAGTAGGGCAAAGAAATCAAAACTCATATTAATTTTGTCAATTCATTTGACTTGGTGGAAGTTAGGATGGCTCAGAGAATGGAACTAATATATTTGACACTGGGGAAAATAAACCCCTCGATTTTTAACTGAGCTCTTTAGAGTTCAGAGTGGAACTATGGAAAATGTGGAAAAATATTAGTATTAGTAAAGATATTAATATTAATAAAAATCAATGCATAGCTAAAGATCTTAACAGCAGAAGCATACACTGTTCTACTTTCTGTGATAGAAAATTAATGCTTGGTAAGAATGGGTTCACAAGTTCAAAAGTTTCCTTTTCTTACTAAATGCCCCATGGAGGAAAAGACTGACTGTTGAGGACTTGTTTAGTGATAGGTTTCAAATATAGGTTTCAAATTATAGCACTATAATGATACTATTAAGTTACCTCTTAAGGTTGTCTGGGACTTACCTTGATCGTCTCTCTTGCAGTCATCAGCATAAGTAGATTTCCTGGCTGCCTTCTATGTGCACTGAAGTATACAGAATGAGATCATTTCAGGTTAGCCTGCAATAAAAACTGCCTGTTGTTGGCAGTTTGTTCTTTCTCTTAAACAATATTCAACAGTAGACAAACTTGCTGAACTGCCTCTACTACCAGCACTGATTTTTGACAGTAGATAGTAAGTCTACTGGAGGTCAAACCTTTTTTGTAATTCTTTGCCATTAGAATTCTTCATTGGTTCTTCATCAGAATTTCCACGTTGGTATCTCATTGGAAGAATTCTTCCTCTATTTCTGTATGTAATGAGAGAAAAAGATCCAAATGTGGCTTCTTTTATTTTCCTGTAAAATTTAAGACTTGAACTCATGATAAGTCCAGAGATAAAACGTTATAAAATTCTTTCCTAGCCTCTTGTTCAGATAATGTTAATAGAAGATTAAGGACAGTTTCTGCCTTTACCTTCAGTACTTTTACGGTAGATTTCCTTGCTGAAGCTCTGCCCAGCAGTGAAAAAAGGTTAATATATAGATGCCGACTCTAGCTTTTCCATAGTGCTTAACAAAACACAGACTTTAAGAAGCAATACATCTACTCACCTGGATGTGTCACTGCTATGAAAAAGAAGAATCCTTGCCAATGAAGTAGGTGAAAACATTTAATTGTGCAATAAACCACTCCAGCCAAGCATGAGGTCACTTCCAGTTGAACTTGTACAAGCAAAACCCGACTTCAGGCAGAGATATGGCTTAATAACCAAAATGGGACTCGGACCAAAGCGCTCAGTCATCCTACAGCTGATCCAGCAGTGGGAACACAAACTCCAGAAGGCAGTGTCTACTCAGTACGGGACCTCTTTCCTGTCCGCTCTGCCTTGCTGTGCAAGCAGGTGGCGAGGCCACGGCTGTCCTCGTGGCTGGGCCCCGGTGCAGCACATCACTGCACGGCCAGGAGCGCAGGGGAAGACTGCCCAGCTGCAGCCAGCCTGGGGCTCGGGGTACGGGGCCACTGAGGTGCTCCTTGGCTTGGTGGAGCTCTGTGAACACCCAGGGCAGCTCCGGGTCGGGCACTCTCTTCAACAGCTGGAAATCAGAGCCGTGGCTGAATGCGGATCAAGGGCCATTAACATGGTAGTCAGGCCGAAGCTGGAGGATCTCATCATTAACTGTAGAGGTATTCCACTATTTTCCCTAACTTTCTTTTTTTTAATAGCTGTTTAAAGTTTTTCCTAAGATGCTAAAGTACCACAGAAAAGGAGACAGAATTTAGTATACGTGGCGTGTTAAAAATATCAGGAAAAGCATCAAGGTTATTTTTAACTCCTGCATTGCATGACTGTATGCAGCCTTTTCTATTATCTGTATTGCAGCTGTATTTATATTTGCTGAGCATGAGTTAATGTTGGAATTCAAGACTAGACATTTGGAATGCTTTTTTTTGTTGTTGTTTTTGTTTTGTTTTTGTTTTGTTTTTTTTAAAATATTTTGCTGTTTATGTTAAAACATAATGGCACAAGAAGCCATTTATCTTTACTGATTTCTGTGATCAAAATGCAACCAGAAAACTAATTTTTAGAAGCTAAAATTTTGAATTACATGCTTAATTTGAGAATACTACCTATTACAGTAATAAAAAATTGAAACATGATACAACTTTTGCACTTATGGTAATTCTTGCAAGCTTTCACAGAACTACAAAAGCAAAAGCATAAAACCAAAAAAGCACATGCCAGCAAGTCCTTTAGGCAAAGCTTTGTCATAGAACTCTCTGTAGGGGATAGTAATGAATTCATGCAGTTTTAAATTTCAACATAGGAAATTAGTATAATCTGAGGACAGAGAAGAAGGGAAAAGGTACCATGAAGGCCAAGACTGTGCAAGTTTTGAGTTATCAGCACACTTATGTCAACTTTCTGCTTTTCTAGTTACAGTAACTAGCTTTTTGTTGCCTTTTTTTTTCCTTTGCCCAAGGTATCCCCAAATATATAACAATAACTGTAGGGTGTTTCACATTTGCACTAGAATGGAAAAGGCCCTTTTCATGCTTTCATGTCAAGAAATGTTAGTTATTTGATACACAAAACAATATAAAATTTTCATACTACACATTTCAGTCTTTTCAGAAACAATTTTCTGAAACACTTTTAGAAAATTCTGATAGCTGCAATAAAAATCTCTAGATCTGTAGTTCAGCACTCTGTAGTCCTGAGAGAAGTCTGATCTTTATTTGTGTTATGTTGTGCCATGCATGGTGATGATGTTCTGAGGGTTCTAAATGTGAAATCAAACTGATGATGCAGAAAATGTGCTCATATTAAGAAATAATAGATTAGCAAGAGTTTCTGAAGGCAGGGAGATAGGATAAACTTTTTTTTTTTTTTTAATGACAATAGTATTGCAGTCAGGAAGATTAATTCTGAATTTTGACAAACTGAATTATTATAAACTCCTAGAAAACAATTAGTTCATGGAATGTGTATTTCTTTACCAACATACAGAACTAATCCTGGTAGAAAACTCTTCCTACACTTTTTTTCTAGTGTTTGGAAGGTGGAGCTGTGTAGGATTTAGAATCACAAGCTTATGATTTCAGCTCTTAGTTCTGTCTACCTCAGTCCTTATCTATAAAAAGGACATAATCATTAGCAGATTTTAAATTTAAGGGTTACTGTTAGTGAGGCAATGAAGAACAAGAGAATGGAACTTTTAAGGGCCTTTGTATAATTTGCCTTTCAATCTAGCTCTCATCTAGAACAGCATTTATGATATGAGGGAAAATTAAATATATTAATTGGTTGATTCTCTTATGCTAGTGACATTCTTAAACATTAGACCCATGTCCTCTAAAGTTCACTTAAAGCTATTGTTGTAATTATCCCAATGGATGAAGAGAACTGTCAAAGCACTTCTCTTCCAGCTTAGCTTTTCTACAGTTATTCTGTTTTACATATTTTCTGTTTCATGGATGCATCACCAAGTTCTTAAAATATAGAAGTGTGTTTATAATGTCTTTATCAGCATTATTTTCAAACACAATAAGGAGCAAGAGAATAAAGAGTAGGAGAAGAGCTAGAATCTTAAGAATCTGAACTGTGTAAGCAAGGACAGTTTCCACCTCAAAACTATAGGTTTTGCAGGCACCTGAGATCTTAATCAAATAAAACTTGGACAGCATGTGTCCCTTAAAAAAAAAAAAAAAAAAAAAAGGGAAAAGCCAAAACCCAACCACACATCCAAACACCCAAGCAAAAAATCTCTGTTGTGTCACAGTATTGGTGTTTTGCATTATTCTGCTTTAATATATAAAAATCAGCTAGACAATATGCATAAATTTGCTGTAGTTTAAAGGCAGCCAACTGTATGGCATTTTATGCATAAAATTATTTAAAGTACACTAAATGTAACAACTCTAATAGCCTAAGTACAACTTGAAAATGTATATACTGGCAAAATAATTTGCCATAGCTTCTTTTGATGCATATTGCACCATACGTGCAGTACTAATATGCTGTGCTTTTAAATTAAGTTCATGGACAATTAACTAAGACTGTGCTGAAATTTTTGCAAGAGTTCTTAATCCTTGTGACCTGGCCAGGTCCCAGGTTGGCTAATTACATAAGGTTATTTCCTGCTTAGCTATAGTTTAATAAGAGATGCCATCACTTCCTGTCCTAAACTATTGTGTAGTCTTGTCTGTTGTGTGACATTTGTTGTGCTCCACCCTGAAAGAGCTTCTTTTCACTTGTGTGTGTAAGTGCTACAGATTCACACTAAATTTTGAGGTGGGCTTTTTTGAACCCTTGTTAAAGAAGCAACAGGACCCCCCCCCAACACACACAGACACACACTATCCTCTCTTTAGAGAAAACTAGTTTTAATTTTGGTCCAGAAAAAAAGAGAGCTTCATAGACACGAGAAAATTAACCTGGCTGTTATGTAAGGTATTTTGGAGATGTATATATGGAAAGGGAAAGGCCAAATACACCTAAATAGCAAAAAAATCCATTTTTTGGAAGAAGATAAAAATTAACTGAATTTGCAAGTTAGTATTTCCCTCGCTTACTTCTTACAAGACACTTAGGGAAAAGAATTATACAGACAGAAGTAACCCCTGATTCTTTTGTTTTTATGTATCTCTTTTGGTCACTTTGTTTAGCAAAGATTTTGATAGAACGATGTGAGCAGTTGTGGTGGTAATAAAAGATTTTCAGTACCTTATTTGCTAACATTTCTGTTGGTGAGGCTGGTGCTTTTCTAGTCAACTAGAAAAAAGTAACCTAAGTAATTTCTAATGTAGAAGTAACTTGCACTTGAAAGCACTCTAATACTTAAAATCAAACTTTGGTTCTAAGTACAAGACAGAGCCAACTGTAAAATGCCATGGGAATACCAGTAGAGAGGGGACCTAGTGAAGAACATTTTTTTCTCTCTTTACTTTCAAAGGGTTAATATTTTAATTGTTTAGATTCAACTGACATTTCCCACTTTTGGAGATTAAATTGGTTAATAAAAAGACTATCTTTGTTCACAAACGTGAAAGAGATGCTGGAGGAGCTATAGAAGGCAAGGTTGGAGTATGAGATGCTGCTAAAACGGGATTGGCAGAACAAATCATAGATTCCTCTATCTTTTAAGATGAGCAGAAGTATCCTTTAACAATTGAGGAGTGATGGGAAATAACTTGTAGCTAATTTTGCCTCTTTCACAGTGAGATGTGTGGTAAGAAGAGTGCACATTCCATCAAGTGTATTTCATAAATTGTCTGTAACATCGGCTGATGCAGAAGCTCCTTAGGGAAGATTTCTAAGCTTTCATAGTATGTGTGAAGTTGCAATCTAGATTCTTTCCCATCCTTCAGAAGTTCTTATCTTGGCCCTTCAAATCTGTACTTTTTGCAAACCAGTTACATGTGTTTTGGGGATTCATTCAGCTCAGCACCTTTGCAAAGCTTTAGAAGAAAAGTTACCAACATACTGATTTTCAACAATTACACAGCATTTCTTAATGAAAGCAACTTAGTACTGAAGACATTGATCCAGTTGCAAAGCTGTCACATTTGTTTTATACTTCATATAAACTCACTTGTGCTTTTAAAGATCCCTTGGCCTTTTGTACCTCCAGCCTTATTCATTAGAGTGAAGAGAAGCAGATCCTCATTTGATCACTCCAGGATGGTATAATAAAACCAGGAGTGTAGGAGCATAAAGCCAGGAGTACTCAGACATCTGAGATTGTATAAATAGCTGTCAGAGAGCGGTAGCATCACCTCTGCAAATGCCAACAAGTATCTGATGACAATAAACCTCCTAACTGCAGAGTAAATGCAGCAAAAAGGCTATGCAATATTTTTAAATGTAGTGTTTTAAAAAACAGCTGCACATCACAATTGTGCAACGATATATTGCACTGGAATGATTATTCAAGTTTTTATGAAGATTGACCTTTTAACTTTTCTTAATAATAACATGCATTAAATGGTAATTGTTTCTACCCTTCATCAGGGGAAGGACTAGTCCTACCAGCCTTGCAAACATTTTGTTATTTTTGCTGCTGGTCCTTACCATATGTCAAATCTGTTTTAATATATTTCATAATAATAAAACGCATGCTTTGTAAACCGTACACCAGGAAACCTGTTAACAAAAGCATATAGTGTGGTTTCTAGTCTCTAGTGAATACTGCATAGACTTTTAAAATTCTTTCAAAGGCTTTTTGTTTGCTTAGGTGAATAAGAAGCTCTGTGTAGAACAGACCATGTTACTAGATGAGATTTTGGAAAGGTTTGTGTGAGTTTTACCTTTAGTGTAGCCCCATAAACAGCTGAACGAATGAAGGGCTATTAAACCTGTGCTGCAAATCTGTGAGTAGAGGTGGACAAGAGAATTTCTTAAACTGACTGTGCCTCTGGGGAGATCATTACAGTCAACTCCACCTAAGTAGTCCCATAGGAATTTTGGGTTTGACCTTCCAGACATTTATGTGTGGTACGTAAATGGCTGTAGTGACATCAGTGTAATTATTCCAATGTGAGGTCACGTATCTGTAAATATGGTCCTTATTCTATTTCTGTTTTCTCCCAGTTCAGCAGTTAAGATTACGCGTTCAAAAAAAATTATTAATGATAGGGTCAATGAGCACAGCCAAAATCAGTGAGGGAACTACAAAACTCTGGGGTGGTGGTTTTCTTTAATGGCATTTACACTGGAAGCCTGAAAAGAATGCAAAGGCTAACTGTACTTGTAATTAATTCATCATGAAAAGAAAGCAAAAGCAAAGAGAATCCTGTTTTTGTAGTATATGTGCTGCAGTTTGAATTCACATTTTTTTAAATATTTAATATTGCCTAGGGGAGAACAGCCAAATTTGAAAGCTAGGACCCCTTCTGCTGTAATAGTTAATCACTTTAAATGCATCAGTACCATCCACTAACAACAGCTTCTGTTGAATAAGCATATTAAAACAAAAGAATTGTTAATCCATTTTTAAAACTTTAGTAAGTTTTGAAGTAGTAGAATTGATTTGTTTGTGACTAGTGGAAAAACTGTAACTTTTTAAACATATTTTGGTGTAGACTATAAAATACAATGTAGTTAGCTAAAACTATATGAAATTGCTGACTGTTCATATTTTGATGTCAAATATATCCCTGTGGTGTAAATCTGGATAGTTGACTGAACTTTTTGAAGAGGAGTATGTGTTGGGGCCTGTGGTTCTGTGTTCACGTTGATTAAATTCTGTCCTGCTGAGCATTACAGAAAACTAAGATTACATAACATTGTCCAAACATATACACATTTTTATTTTTCACAACAAACTATAGTTTTTCTTATTAATAACAAAAAAATATACCTAGAATGGGTATTTAGAGAGGTTGTAATAATAAGAGATACTAGAAGTGTTTTTAAATGTTACAAGCAGCAATATTAAATATTTACAAAATAGCCAATACATTTGATAAGGAACCATCTAAATCCATTTTTTTGTTTCCTCTTATAAAATCCTGTTATCTTCTGATGCCAATATTGTTGTATTTGAAAATGTGTGAGTTTCTGATGCATAACATTCTGGCAAAGCAGCCATTTATTATACCTATACACATTCTTATCCACACTCTTTTTTTAAGACCATTATTAGTAAATTTTGAGGTTAGAGAGGTACTGACCCAATCAAACATGTACAGAGCTTGGCCTCTAAGTTAATTAAATGTGGGTTAATAACATATTATAAGGAAATCATTGTCCTTATTACAGTTATTAGGTAGTTAGTCAAATTATAGCTTCAAAGGAATGCAGAGCATGGAGAACTTGGGACTAAATTATGCATTTGAACCTTAGGCCAGCTTTTACTGTTGAGACAGTTTGCTGCTAAAAGAAATTGTGTGTCATTGAAATTAAATGCCTTTCTGGGGATGGAAGCTTCCATTTTTTAATGAAATTACTGAGTGTGGTGTAGTGAAACGATTAAAATCTGTATTCAGGGAATGTGGTGGACAAAAAAAAATCAATAAGAGCTAGCAAACCTTTGCTGCTGGATGTGAATCCTGGGAATGAAATAACCTAGTACAAAAATAATAATTAAAAACATATCAGCACGTTAATGTATTTAGCATGAGTCTCACGAGACATCATCTCCACTAATTTTTAGCATACATTTTCCTGTGCAATGAGAAGCTTTCTTTTCTCATATCCGTATTAGGCAGCATTTTTGCCCTTCCCCCAATGCTCCTGCATTGCAATCATTGTGCTTGCACTTATTATGTTACAAATGACCGAGGTAAGGCTGACATTCTCATTGCATGCAAAAAGACCTAGTCTGCCAGGCCTTTTTTTTTTTTTTCTCCTAATGAAGCAGCTTTGTGAAATCTCCCCATGTGTTAATACTAATGAAGATCCTCCAGCACAATTAAAATTGCAGCCAGTGGCTGAAGAGGAAACAGGAAACAATGGCATCTTTCTACATATGCGTATTTCTTTATGCAGAGATCAGCTTTATTTAGAAAAGTTGTTGATTTTAAAAATGCTTATATGTAGTATTTAACAAGGTTAACAAGCTGTACATATTCTTGAATTCTACAAATATGTTTGTCTAGCTCATCCTGAAATCACTTGGATTTTAGTCATTGCACCGTAGTATAACTTTATAGTGTTATGGTTTGTAGGGAGCAGTCCTTTGGCTCTTGCTGTGTACTTTAACCCTGCCTGAGTTTGAGACTATGCCAAAGAAAGAAAAAATAAAAAAAAAGGATACCATGTGTGTAGTGTGAAGGGTTGGTGTAGGGAAGCACAGCTTCTAGTTTTCTACAAATAACCTGTATGGGTTGTTTCAGGCAAGGCAAGAACACCGGTATTAAAAGATGTGTATTTTTACTTTAATTCTTGGGTCAATAGCTGGTGAATGTTAACACTTCCCCGTAAGTTTACATGATTTCCGCCACCCTTGCTGCGTGTTTTACTTGAATTTATCCAGTACTTCAGGAGCATAAAAGTTGAACGTTGCTTCCACCGATTTGCTCGGCGTCTTTAAAATGTCTCCTCTTTTAGAAACGGGTAATTTTTTATTTTTTTTTTTTAAGTAGATGTCAGTTTGGCAGTTGTTTGTACCACAGATTCTTTGTTGCCATATTAAGTTATTTCTAACCTCAACTTAATTTGCAGTGTGAGAATTAATGTAGGTTCTCAAGGGGGGGCAACTGCGTGTCTCCCCCGACCGATAAAGTCCCCATTAAAAAACGCCCCACTGCCGGCCGACCCTTCCTGTGGCTCTCCGGGCTGTCCCCCGCGGCCCACAGCGCGTCCCACAGCGCGGCCCCCGCGCCCCACAGCGCGTCCCACAGCGCCGCCCCCGCGTCCCCACAGCGCGGCCCACAGCGCGGCCCACAGCGCGTCCCCACAGCGCGGC
>JAYRBT010000181.1:57964-90632 GCA_036023395.1 Myiotriccus ornatus
CGGCCCCCCTCCCGCCCGCCCGCGCGGTGGGGGGCGCGGCGCGGGCCCCTCGGCCCGCGGCTTGGTGCGCGTCCCGGCCTTGTGAAGAGAAAAAAGCAACTGCAGCGCTGGGCCGAGTTGTTGGAATTTATCCCTTTGTGTATATTACAATATCCTCCATTTTTCTACCCTCTAAACAACGAGCCTTTCGCCATCTTGGGCAAATTTTTATTCCAAAGTCTATCCTTCTCTTTTAGGAAGGAACGAATAGAAATCTTGAAAGCCCTTTTGATAAGTCTCAAAGTTTAGGAAATGTTACAGGGACAGACAGTGACGTCATGTAAAGTTTAAGGGGATTTTTTTTTCCAAGACGCTGTGCTTTCCCCCGGAATTCCTGATCTAACGCGTTGTAAACCGCACTTTAAAGAGAAAGGTTCCTAGTTGAGACTGGACGTACAGGGGACATTGTGAATTTGCGTCTTTATCTGGCGTCTGGTTTCGTAACAGGGAAATAATCGTGCTTTTGGGTTATTCTCCCCCCCCTTCCCTATTTCTTTTCTTTTCCTGTCCCGGCCTCAGTGTTTAATGTGTAATGCTTAATTGTTCGGTTGTTTAAGCAAGCGTTGTAAAGTTCTTATGTTAAATAACAAACAATCTGGAGATTTTAATTGCTTTTGTTTACGGAAAGTAGTAATCTCATGTGAAGTTTAAATGAAACACTTGGTGCAGGATCCTTCCTGAGAAATAAAGTGTCTCCTTGGCATGAGAAACATGGAAATACATAGGTCCATTTTTAAATGACAGAATTGGAGGGCATGTGTGAAAGTAACAAACTTAATAACCTGTATTATTAAAAGGTGCCGGCTGGAAAGTACCTATAAATATTGCATGTAGTTTGGGTTATGTTCCAGGGACTGTGTAAGGTGGGTGGCTAAACGTAGTTACTGTGCTAAACTCATTAAAAAACCCAACCCTACAACAACCCTGCACCCAAAAGCCAACAAATAAATTGTATCCTCTATGCATTTTACATCATCTGTTGTGAAAAGGAAAACAATAAAAGGTACTGTGCTGTTAATTTACTTCTCAATTGCACTAATTTTTTTTAGTCGCATAAAAGTTTTTCTGGTCACATGATATGACTTAGTGAAACATGGGTTACTTGATAAGGAATAGCTCTAGTAGGTGAAGTCCGGTTTTTCTATTCTTTCTATGCTTATCTGACTTGCTGCATGTTTAAAGTCTCACTATTGAGAACATGAAACTGTATTTAATTTGCATTTTCTTTGTCTTCAGGGTTGGGAAAAACGTTGGCAACAATTAACATAGAAAGTAATATGAATAGCTGTTTGTACATCAAGACTTTTATATCCAAGTCAGTATTGAATGATGTACTTAAAGCATCCTTAAGGTTATGTTGGAACAAATGTCTGATATTACTTACTTTATTTTTCTTTACTAAATGCATCAGAAAGCGTGGCTGGATTCAGTATTTACTAGCTACGTGAATACTGGGTAAATGAAAATGTTTAAATAGTTGAAAGCATGTACAATGGGTGATTCTAAATTACGAATGGAACAAAGGTCTAGAAGATTGGACAGGTTATAAATGATGAACAACAGAGTATAAGTAGTTTCAGAACATGATACTATAGTTTTGACATCTCATAAACAACTACACGCGTTTTTGTCAAAATGCTGCAAAATCAATAAACCACATAATATTAAGAAAATTGTAGCCAAGGTAGTTTTTGTAAAGTGTATGTAGAGGAAGCATTAGGAATTGTTAAGAGATTTTCAGTGTTCAAGAAATTTTATGTTTGCTTGAAGCAGGGGATATATGTTTCATCATGGATGGTACCAATTCCTTGTAAGCAATGGAGTATTCATATCATATTGTGATGGAGTTTATCATAAACAGAACTCTTTGGAGAATAAAAAATATTTCTTCAGAGTATCAGGTTATGTTTCCTTTTCATTCCTGACCCCAGATCTGTTCTGGATGGCACAGAATAAGGTTTTGTGACTATCATATATTGAAAATAAACTGGAATTGTGGTACTATGTCCTGGTTCTGGCCAGGACAGGGTTAATTTTTGCAGTAGCCAGGAGGGGGCAGGGCCAGGCCCTGGAGGTTATTCTATACCACTTCAAGTCATTTTTGGAGGGGGAAAAGTGGGAGGGGTGGAAAAGGAGTCTGTTCCTGGGAGAAGGGGTTCCTTCCAGGTCAGAGTAGCTTGGTGGAGGGAATCAGGGAGTGATTGGGAATTGTTGTTTCCATGTGAACCACTCCTTTCTCGTACCCTCTGTCATTAGTATTGCTGCTGTTACTGTTCATTTTCTTATCTCGTTGTTTCCAGTAAATTGCTCTTATTTGGACCTGATCTTTACCAGTTCTCCTCTCCATCTTGCAGGGGAGGGGAGGCTGGGAAGGAGCAAGTGAGCTACGAAGTTTCAGTGAGAGCACTAAATTGGAAAATGCCATTCCTAAACCATAACATACTGGTATTTCTCATCCAGATTATTTTTCTAAACTAAATTCCACTGTGCTGGATTCCTTACAGGTCGGTGTTCCCACAAAAAGTAGTTGTTTTTAGGATTTGTCCATGAAGATTATTGTGGGTTGTCAGTACCACTGTAAAATGTTTTGAGTAGTGTTAGAGGAAAGGTAACTGAGTATATGCTTTGTACCTTTTGATGAGAAATGCTTCGTTTTCTTGAACATGTAATACAATACTTTGCATTTTCAAAAGATAAGTTAGCAATATTTTTATATAATAGGGGAACAAGCATTGGTTGACCATGGCAGTATATTTGTTTAATCCTCACACTACTAAGAAAGGGGTACAAGACTGAATTTTTTCGTCTTTATGAAGAACACTGAAAATGCCAATAAGAAAGTAATTAAAATCTTTCTTTTTAGGTCCTGTTGACCTTTCTTGTGTTTCCTTTGTCTGCATGCTTATTATGGAACTGCAGTGTAAAGGAGCAGATGTTTTGCAAAATATTCTGATGTGTTGCTTTTTCTTATGGGAGTGCATAACTGTTCCTTCTGATGCATCGACTTGACAGCTGGTTGATTTCATGGAACTGCTAAGAAGCCATTAGTGGTGTCATTGAATTGAAACAGAACAGTAGCTCCCAGCTTGAACTGCAGTTGTTAACGTCTTTGTTGCTACTTTTCTGTTCCTATGCAAAATGTGGAATATCACAGTTGCAGATGAAAAGAAGTTTGTGCTTCCTGTCTCATATACCCGAATGAGGGAAAGGAGGCGTTAGTACCTGACTTCGTATGATGGCATATTTGGGAATAAGAGATCTTGACTATTGGGAGGTACAATGAACAATGCAGTTTGCTGTACACACACCCCACCCCCTTCCCTCCCACCCTGCCCCAACACATTAAGGGCTTCACTGTGTGAGTGCTGTGTGTTCAAATTGCTTCACTGTGATCGTCTTCCAGGCCCTAATATAGGTATCTTTAAATAAAACTAAATACTGATTGGGTGCTTTCTTTGTTTTGTTTGTTTGTTTGATTGGTTGGTTTTTTAATCAGCAAACTATTCTAATAGATTACATAAGAGTGATACTGTTGTGGTTTCATCGCTTAGATAATTTGGCCCAATGCAGATTCCCAAAGTCTACCAGTTTTCTCCCAAGCGTGGTTCAGCATCTTAGTTAATTTTGTTTTACTGCAGTACGTTCAGTAAATTGTGTCATGCCACATTATCAACTACTTTGTGATTGTATATTGCCACCAGAAGAAACACTGAAACAGGTAGCCAGGACAGCAGTGATTTTTGTGATTGATAGTTTACAGTGTCCCGAACATGGACAAAATGTAGTATGTGTTGGTCAATGTATTTTAAAGAAACTGGAAGTTCATGTTGAGGAACATGATGCAGTATTCAAAATTTGGGTACGGATGATCTTCCCAGCTGCATCACAAAAGGAAATGGAACATCCTTTTTGTTACTAACATCTATGCTTTAAATTTTTTTGTTACACGGCATTTTTACTTTAAACCTATTTTTGTTGTATTCTTTCTGTGTAATGATTGAAAGAAAGTGCATCTTTGTTTTAAATGAGTTATAGGTGTTCGGAGTTCCTCTGCCTTACTCTTTACAGATGAGAAGCAGAAACAAGGATACTGTATTAGCTTATAGTAGATCCTTTCCCACCCTGCTCCCCATTTTTTGCCTGTTTATTTAAAAAAAAAAATAATAAAAAAAGACAAGCAAACCAATATGGAGTCACCAGAAGATTAGTGTGAGGAAAATACCAGGTTCACAATAATTTTTGAAATTTGTGTTTCTTAGTACTTTTGAAGTACTAAGTACTAACATGAAGTATAAGATTCACTGTCATAGACATAAGGACTCTGATTCATGGAAGGGTTTAGTCTTTTACCAACATCACAAGAACATGATGGTAGAGGCAGAAAAAAGAGCTGCCTTCACTGAGTTTAATATGTAGTGTGCTGGGTAGTTGTTTCCTTGCAAACGGAAATGCGTCGTTTGTTATTCTGCAGAGTAATGCCAAGGGGATGGGTAAGCTGAGTGCACATTGTCATTAGAAGAAATTGGGACCATGTGTTCATTAAGTTCACTCTGCAGAAGGGCCAGGCCACATGCAGTATTTTGCTGTTATTTTGTTTCTTAATTGTACAGTTTTAAGTGAAAAAAGGTATGTAGAAGATATATTCCAGTTAGCACACAGTTTCACATCTTAGCTGTGTTAAGTTCTTGTTTAGTGTTACAGCTATTTACTGTCCTAAATTTACATTATATAATGTCATGGTATTGAGCCATTCCTTAAAAAGAAAAAAATAACTATACTTTCTAAGTCTCATACTGCAGTTGCTTTAAGATTTAAATGGAAATTAAAATCCCAGAAAACCATTGTAGTAATTTTATGGTATTATTTAGATTTTTGTTTCTTTTTTGGGGGGAGGGAGGAGAAATTGTATTTTATTTTATTGTGATATGAGCATTTCATGAAACACCAGGTGAAAGAAACACTCCCGGACTGTGAGGAAGTCTTATCCTTGTTTCAGTTTTTTAATGTAACAACCAGGAAAGGAGGATGCAGGGGTTTTCCCTGCATAGTTTAACAGAATTAATTTATGCATTTGACAGAATTCCTAATACCGGTTTCTTCTATTTTTATGTGAATGTCTTTCTGTTTTTTTGGATACAAGACAAATATCAAAGAAAGTATACATTTTTAAACCTTACCTACTGACAGATGATCTCTGAAAGATAGTCTCTGAAAGTATGGACTTAGAAAAAGATGTGCTGGGCTTGTCCGTGTCCAGATGATGCCTGTTGCCTTCAGTGTGGATTTTCTCCCGTTACATTGCTGCTCACACCCTTCAGGGCCTCCTCAATGTCTTGTTTTCTGTGTGTAAAGGACATAAGACCTCTTTTCACTTGATGTAGGTCAGGCATTGTAAAGAGCTGAATGCTTTAAGCCTTGGTAGTTTGCAAAAAAGAGATTGCAGAGATTTTTCTAGCCCCTGAGGGAGGAATCACCCAAAACCTTAAAACTCAAACTTCCTAAAGAAAATGTAAAGACACCGTCTGAAAAATTGGTTTACCTGATGAACTGTTTACATTAGTAATGGTTTCCAATGAAATCAGTGGGACTGCTGAGTATAAAGACTTGTCTGGGAAATGTTTGCAGTGTAAAGCCTTGGGAAAGAAGATAGGTTTAGAAATAAAGTAATGACTGTGAACTTAGTTCTGCTCTGGAATTGTTGGAAAGGATAATCACGAATTTTCATTTCTGAATCATTTGAATCACAAATTACCATTGTGTTCTTGTAAATTATAGGAAATGTAAGCTGTATTTTCTTTACAGCATTTAATACAGTAATTTAAAGGCACAAAGTAATTTGCCTACCTATTCTTGAGCTTGAATCTCCATTGTGAGACTGTTGGATAAGAAGCTAAAACCTTGAAATACTCTAGAGAGTATTTTTTTCTTCACTTTAAATGTTTTTGGATTGCGACCCTATTTATGAATCAGTTGGTATTAATGAATTAATGTTTTTATAACACTGAAAGATTCTTTAATAAACAATACATTGCATTTTACCAGATACTTATTTTAGAAAAGTGATGTGTAGTATCCAAGTATAATCATCAAAATAACCCCACAGCCCCCCTCTCAGCCCCCAGTCTTTCTACAACAGAAAATCAGTTTGACAAAAATTATTGTGGTGGTCCATCAGATGCAGAGGGATGTAATTGTGTGGATTTTGCCCCATTTTCTGTTACTGCACTTTTCCACAAGTGTGCACTCATTAATCAAAGACACGGTACTCCTGCTGAGGGCAGAGAGGTTCATCAACTTGGCAGCCAGTTTGGTGTAAAGAAGAGTGTACTGAAGCTCTTAATGTGCTGGGACATAAATAAATCTGAGGTCTTTTTATGCAAACCCTGGAGGTTAATACTGTATAATTCAGTGTCCTGTCTTTGTTTTTATGATTGATGTTTTTAAGTGTTTGAAGCAAGCCTTCGGGCAGGTCAGGGCAGACTGGCTGATTGGCTGAAGCAAAAGCATGGCAGAGGGGCTTGGGTGTATGCTGCAGAGATCACGGTTGTATTGCCTGAGCTGTTGTAGGAAAGTTCTAGAGACGATGACAACCCTTGCTGTGCTAATGGACTTAGTGCATGGAACACCTGTAGTTTGGTCCTGTTTGTTCTGAAGTTACTACTGTTCGTATCCTTAACAGAACTAATGTGTGAAGCAAACGAGCAAACAAAAACTACTGGGCTTTTCCTGTAGAAATAGTGCTGGGATTTGACTTTAACATGAATCGGTTGCGTCTTCATAATTCCCGAACACCTGGTTACAGTGCGGGCATAGTCATTTGCAAGCTATTATAAACCATTTTGCTCGCACATGGAGACTGTGCTTGAGCTGTTTTTTTTTAATTGATCTACTTGCATTTGAAATCTGGTCACTGCAGCCACAGAGGCCCTTCATTTTAGCTGTGTTTGCATCATAGAACAACCTCCATATTAAGTATTTATTTTTAACTAAATGTTGAATAAAACCTTAAATGGTGACCTTTGAAGAAACCAAGTGTAAGGGTGAGCAGTGACAAACATCTTAAACACAGAATCTTATGTAAAGCAGCCTAAAAAAGTGACATCAGCCAAGCGTTGTAGTCCTTTGCTAACATTAGTTTTTCTGAATAAAAGTCCTTATTAGATTTACCCAGTGTTACCTTGCTTAACGCTGTGGTCACTGAAATTTGTGGTTTTCATGCATTGTGTGCCCAATGCTTTTGGAGAGAAACCGAGAAGAATAAAATGTGATTGTATTACACAAAATAAATGTGTAGTAAAATTAGTTATAAACACTGCCTTGTTGAGTGCTACATGGAGAAAATAATGGATGTATTAGAAATTACTGTACTCTTATATATACATATAAACTGTAGGCTTATCTGTCATTATAATGTGAAAAGTACATATTTAGAAATATTAATTAGTAATGTATGTGAGCTCTGATGTAAAATTGATTCTTCCCCTCCTCTCCATTCAGTTTTGCTTTTCCAAGTTAGAAATCAAGTGAGGTATTTCCACTAGTTAATACATTTAGTTTGAGAACTTTGCTGTATTTTTGTTTGCCCTAGTGATGGGAACTTCTGTAAGGAGAACTATACTTTTAACTATAAAAAATCAGTTTTCTTAGCATCCTTAGCTCCTGTGGGAATAAAAGTGAGCCCAATATGCCCAATATCTCCACACATCTTTTGATGTTGTATGTTTTAAGTTCCTAACTTATAAGCTGCCATTTAAATAGAAAGTATTGCTGAGGAAAGTTGTAAATAAATTCTTACTTCATATGTATGGATCCAGGAAAACAGGAAGCCATTAGGGAAGGTTTCTTACTATGTTTTTCGGTGAGATAAAAATATCAAACATACAAGCCTGAAAGAGTCTAGTTTTTCCAGCTGTATTAGTTGATTCAGTAAAAGATATTATCACTCTCTACAGCTGTGGTCTTTCCTAGGTAGTTACAGCTATTAAAAAGGATAAACCGTAAGACATGCAAACCAGTATTTTTCCATTGCATCTCTGATCATTTTTCATCCTTGGAATTACCTTAAGCAACTCACTGCTTTGTATCAATGTTAATGCAAGAGCTAGCTCAGAGGTAATAGCTCAGACTACAACTGTGTGGTTTAGGAGAAAAGTGAGGCAGAAGAGTGCTCAATAGATCTTTTGGGGCTCCAACCTCTACTACAGTTGTAATGCCAGAAACTATTCCTTTATAGCATGATTGGGGGACCCTTCGAAGAAGCAAAGAGAATCTCTAGCTTTTTTTATTTACTAAATCTAATATGAGGAACAGTAGAGAGTCCCATTTTGGCTCTTTCAGTGAAATTACCTTACTCAGGATTCTAAAGATGGTGAAGAGTCTGGATGGGCTATGTGAGGAGTGGCTGAAGTCACTTGGTTTGTTCAGCTGGGGGAGACTGAGGGGAGACTCATTGGGGTTTGCAGCTTCTTCCCAAGGGGCAGCTCCAATCTCTGTGCTCTGTGACCAGTGACAGGACCCAAGGGAACGGTTGGAGCTGTGTCAGGGGAATTTAGGCTGGGTATGAGTAAGAAGTTCTTCCCCCAGAGGGTGTGGTTAGACACCGAACAGGCTCCCCAGGGCAGTGGTTATGGCCTCAAGGCTGTCAGAACTCAAGGAGTGTTTGGACAACGCTCTCAGAGACAGGGTGGGATTGTTGGGGTGTCTGTGCAGGGCCAGAGCTTGAACTGGATGATCCTTGTGGCTCCCTTTCAACTCAGGATATTCTGTGATTCTAAAAGGATACACACTCACGCTCCTCTTAGTGAGCATTGACACTCAGACAGCAGCGGACAGTGATTGAATTTTTTTCACCGTGTTGTCAACATACATCAGGTTAAAAAGCTACTGTCCCAAAGAAAGTGTAAGAAATGGGAAAAAAGATGAAAAACTGTGGATTATTGAAAGAAATCACAGCAATACGTTCCAACAATTAGTGTCTTTCTAGCTGCTTAGTAGAGAAAGCATTTGGATTTAGTCATACCTTAAATGTATTGGAGAAGGATTTGGAGGACAGGGTTTAAGCATAGTGAGTGGAAATGTGAACTCAAAATAGGGAGGTCCCATTTTGATGGCATACTAGAGACCTTCTGTTTGGCATTTGTTTTTCAGGTCTTTTTTGTTTGTTTGTTTAACTTGGCAGCAACTTGCCAAATGAAAATTATATTAAAGGTTTTTCCCAAAATGACAACAAACTTAGTGAGACTCCTTTATTGTTTGGCATTTAACTGTGATGTTAGCACTATATTTTCCCATCAGGATCACCCAGTCCAAGCCCTGGCCCTGCACAGACGCCCCAACACTCCCACCCTGTCCCTCAGAGCGTTGTCCAAACCCTTCTGGAGCTCTGGCAGCCTTGGGTCCGTGCCCACTGCCCTGGGGAGCCTGGGCAGTGCCAACCACCCTCTGGGGGAAGAACGTTTTGCTGAGATCCAACCTGACCCCTGCCCTGGCACAGCTCCAGCCATCTCCATGAGTCCTGTCATTGGTCACAAGAGTGAAGAGATCAGTTCCTGCCCCTCCGCTGCCCCTTGGGAGGATGTTGAAGACCACAATGAGGTCTGACCTCAGTTTCCTCCTCTCCAGGCTGAACAGACCAAGAGTTGCACCAGGGAATGTTCAGAAGAGATATTAGAAAAAAAAAATTCTTGAAGGAGTTGTCACACATTGGAATAAGTTCCCCAGGGATGTGGTGGAGTCCCTGTCTCTGGAAGTGTTTAAGAGGCATCTGGATGCAGCACTTAGGGCCGTGGTTTGGGGGTGGTTATGGTGGTGCTGGGTAGATGGTTGGACTACATGATCTTGAAGGTCTCTTCCAGCCTGTGGAAGATTGTGTGAATTTGAACAATGCACATGGAGCAGAGGGAAGCAGGAAGTATAATGTGAACTAAACAGTGATAGGTTCTAGATTAGTACCTGTTATCAGGCAGAGTATATTGGAGTCACAGTGCATAGTTCTGTCAAAAACATCAGTTTAACAGCAGTCACAATTCAAGTTTGACATGGTACTGGGAGGAGAAAAACAAGGACAAACCAGAAAACATGGGGAACACTGTGTTAGTACAGGTCACCCTGTCAAGTAAAATAAAATGCAAATCAAAATGAAAGGAATCATCAGTTCTGGAACACTTTCCATATGAGATGAGATTATATAGAAGTCTTCAGCTTGGGCTAGAAAGCCACACGTGAAATAGTAAAATAAATAAAAAGCATTTTTTTGGCATTTCAGATATGAAAAATAACCTGGTAAAACAAACCCCAGTAATTTGTTAACAAAAATCAAGTAGTAGCATTTTTCACTTGATGCTGGTTTAAGTTGTGGAATCCTCCTTAGATGCTGTGGAGAGCAAAATGCCCTTAAAGTGATTAATGGAAGATGTGCTTATCAGTCACTGCTGAACATGGTGATTGAATTGCAGTGTTAGGTTTGTTAAATCTCCATATTTCTGATTTTTGTGAGAAGGATATATTCTTTCTTGAAATGCTTATTACTCGTGTAGATGGACCTTTAGTCTGAGTAAGTTCCTGTTAATTTTGATTTTGTTAATATTTGAGGTTTTGTTAATATTTGAGGTCTTGTGTAGATGGAATAACAAAAAATACTGGAACCCCCAAAGTTTTCTAAGATTTTAATGAATATAGTAGTTTCTTCATGTTTTTTATGTGGGATTTAAAAGTAATCATCCTTGTTTTGTGTTTGTTCAACTGCAGTTTTTTCAGTCATCACTGATTAGTCTGTCCTTCATTCTTGGTTCCTTACTGTGCTCTCGTTGCGCTGGGTTTGTTAATGTGCATTATTCCATTAACGTAATGCAATATAGACTAGTTTTATGTACAGTAACTTCCACCTTACAGACTTTTCCCATATCCCTTTCTTTCCCTGTTCCTGTGTGTGCATTTTAGTCTTCAGGTATGTAACATGGGATATTCATAAATCCAGGTGTTTTGTAGGTGTTAATGGCACTATATTAAATGGTATCGAAAAAGAACCTATCCTGAATACTGCATACAACATTGCAAGGAAGTTGCAGTTAAATTTGGGCTAATGTGTTTGGTTGGAATAATAAATAAAAATGTTTCAAGTCCTGTGCTGTGGGACTTCCAGTAGTACTCTGAGGCACAGAGTTCACATTTGGTTTAGTTGTAAATTATACATAAAAAAAGGATAAAAAAGACAACCTACTACATACAGTTTTTTGACTGTTTTCATCAGGATCACCTGTGAAAGGGAAGATTAGGACCACATCAGAAACTAGTGTAAATGTGTTGCTCTTTTTGTTTGTTTTGTCTTTTTTTGAGTGCAGCAGGTAACCTATCAGTGCTGTCAATGTGAACAGCATAATACTATTAAGCAGAGCATCACCTCTCTGAAGTGCAACTTTTAAAATAAGAATATCTTGGAATTATACTTTTTATGGTGTTGCTCCTAAGAGCGAAGACCAGAAGTCTGAGTGCAGTAATTGTCGCAAACAGGTGTTGGCCATTCTGTACATGGATATATTGTGTTTAACTTTCAGTACAAGAATCAGAGAAATAGTAGTAATAAGAATTTGGAAGACTGTATGTGATAGATTGGGAGTTAATTTTAATGTACCAAAATGCATTTCACTCTAGTGCAAGAAAGCTTTTAATTAGGGCTTTTTTAAAATGCTTTTTTAAGACTGGTTTGGGGATTCAGTATCACAGTGATACCTTTAAAGGATTTTTTTACCATATTTATTACTTACAAAGTAAGTGTTTTATTTTTTTAGGCTAAATTAAAGAAGTCTAATCGTGACCTTGAGTTTGTAATTCATATATATTGTGAAAACTAAGGCATTTGTGAGGTATGCTTATTTTCGAAAAGGAATGTCTACAATTGAAACAAAACTGATCTAATGCAGAAAACTGTTTAGTGAAAGTGGCCTGACCCAGTGTGGTTGTTAATGTATGGGGTTCACATTGATTGTGAACCTTGATTGAACATGAATGTATGCATTTATTTCCAAACTGTGTTCCAGTAACAGAGATAAACATGGGGAAGTGCTCCACTGGGCCTGTTGTTAGTGAGCAGAGAAGGACTTGTAGGTGTTGTAATAGAGGCTGGCTTGGGCACAGCGGTGGGGAAGTGATGGAGGTTTTCATTCCTGGAGAAGTCTGCAGGGGGTCAGCAGAGCAGCTGCCCTGGTGTGCCGGGGGCAGGCTTTGGCCTGTTCGGGGGCCTGGGAGACAGTCAGCCGTCACGGTGCAGGAGCAGACTGTGCACGTGTGCCGAAGGAGGAGCTGGCCTGAACAGAGAGCTGGAACTTGGCAGGGGAGGAAAAGGGAGTTTGTGACCTTTTTGAAGAAGGCACTACAAAAGGAGAACTACAAGGATGTTGTGAGGTTATGCAGGGAGAAAATTAGAAGGGCCAATACCCAGCTAGAACTTAATCTAGCTACTGCTGTAAAAGACAATAAAAGTTGTTTTTATAAATACATTAGGAACAAAAAGAGGGCCAGGGAGAATCTTCATCTTTTATTGGATGTGGGGGGAAACATAGTGACAAAGGATGAAGAAAAGGCCGAGTTACTTAATTCCTTCTTTACCTAGGTCTTTACTAGTAAGACCAGTTGTTCTCAGGGTACCCAGCCTCCAGAGCTAGAAGACAGACAGAGAGGAGCCTGAAAGCCCCGTACTCCAGGAGGAAATGGTTATCAACCTGCTATGCCACTTAAACATGCACAAGTCCAGGGGGCTGGATGGGATACAAGCAAGGGAGCTGGCAGAAGTGCTCATTGAGCCACTTCCATTATTTACCAGCAGTCCTGGCTAACGGGGGAGCTCCCAGTGGACTGAAATTTTGCATATGTGACACTATGTATAAGAACAATCGGAAGGAGGATCTGGGGAGCTGCAGGCCTCTCAATCTGACTTCAGTGCCAAGGAAGGTAATGGAGCAGATCATGCTGAGTGCCATCACGTGGCATGTACAGGACAAAGAGGGGATCACGCCCAGGCAGAATGGGTTTATGAAAGGCAGGTCTTGCTTGACCAACCTGTTCTCCCTCTATGGCAAGGTGAGCCACGCAGCAGATGAGGGAAAGGCTGTGGATGTGTCTGCCTAGACTTTAGTAAAGCCTTGGATGCTTCTCCGACAGCCTTCTCCTGGAGAAGCTGGCTACTGTGGCTTGGGCACTGTTCACTGGGTTAGAAACTGTCTGGACAGCTGGGCCCAGAGAGTTACATCCAGCTGAGGCCGGTCACCAGTGGTGTCCCCAGGGCTCAGGGTTGGGGCCAGTCCTGTTCAGTATCTTTGTCAAAAACCTTGAGGAGGGGATCAAGTGCATCCTCAATCAGTTTGCAGAGGACACCAGGCTGGGCAGGAGTGTTGATCTGCTGGAGGGCAGGAAGGTTAGAAAGGCTCTGCAGAGGGATCTGGGCGGGCTGGATTGTTGGGCTGAGGACAACTGAATGAGGTTCAACAAGGTGAAGTGCTGGGTCCTCCAACAACCCCCTGCAGGCCCCTGTGCCGGGCACTGCCGAGGCCCCTCAAGGGCTGTGTCCAGTACTGGGCCCCTCATGGCAAGAAAGAGATGGAGGGGCTGGAGCAGCAGGAGGGGCTGAGGGAGCTGGGGGGGCTCAGCCTGGAGAAAAGGAGGCTCGGGGGAGACCTTCTGGCTCTGCAACTCCCTGACAGAAGGGGGACCGATGGGGAAGTCGGGCTCTGCTCCCAGGGAACAAGGGACAGGATGAGGGGAAACGAACTCAAGTTGTGCCAGGGGAGGCTCAGGTTGGGCATCAGGAGGAATTTCTTCCTGGAAGGGCTGGTCAGGCATTAGAAGGCGCTGCCCAGGGCAGTGGTGGTGTCACAGTCCTTAGAGGAATTTAAAAACCATGTAGATGTGACATTTGGGGAGGAGGTTGGTGAACTTCGCAGTAGTAGGTTAATGGTTGAAGTCTATGCTCTTAAAGGTATTTTCCAATCTAGATGATTCTATAAATGTGCTTGTTTGGTTTCATTTGTATTCCTTGAACTGGAGCCTGCATCTGCTAGAAGAAAACTGAAGCAATATGTAGATCTAAGGTGACCCAGTGCACAAGTTTGCCATTACATGTATGGCACGTATCGTAATTGAGATGCAGTTAGATTAAATCAATACATCTTAATCCTGAATAGTTTTAAGTGTGTGTCTGCGTTCATAAAAAGGCATTGACCTACTGATACGTAGAGGAGCTGAGCATGTAAAATTGTTTTTCAGAATCTTGGCCTTAAGTTAGTCAGTGACTGGTTTCTTTTCGTTATTTCAGTAGTAACATTACTGATATTTTAATATCTTTTGTAATTTTTTTCTATAAAAATAATTTACACTTATTTTTATCAATAATGCCTTAATCGTATTTCAACAATCTTCTCATTTCATTAACTGATACGTTCTTTTCTATGAAAAATGTTTACCCTACTTATACTGAATCATAGTAGTCAGAAGAATGTAGACTGTACAAATTTAGGGTGTTTTTTTCAGGCAGATGCCAAGTTTAAGCATTTCTGATTTTGTTTTTTAATATCTCTTCTAGACACAGTTGTCAGAGAAAGAAGGGAAGTATTACATGTGGCTGCTAATCCAGTGAATATAACAATGTTTTGCACTTGGAAGTTTGCCTTTGGGGCCCGTACACTATTCACACTGTGGTTCTTAATGATGTGAGGTACCATCCCAAAGAAAAAACTGCCTGTGATGCATAAAGTAGCATTAGTTAAAAAAAAGGCACACTTTCGAGTATTGATTCTATATAGTGTAGATTTTTGATAATCCTTAACTAGTTGTATTCATGTATCCAGAGCTTGTTAGCCATGGAGCTGAAGATTGAACCTTCATTATGAGTAGATTGAACTCAAATGCTGTTTGTGGAATGGAAAAAGCAATTTCTGATAAAACTCAACTGCTACTATAATGCTCTGGTTAAGCAGGAGTTTCCTTTGTGGCTCTTTCCCTGTTGTCAACACATGTAAAATTTTATGACAGTGCTGTGTCTGCTCACCTGTCTGTCCATGTGCAGTCACTTCTGTTTGCCATTCTTTTCAGCCTTAACTGAAAGTAGGCTAGACATTTAACAGTAAAGTTCTACAGTTTTATGGAAATTAATTCCTGTATTGAAGAAGATGCACAAATTAGACCCACCTGCTGAGGAAGTGGTAGGCCAGTAGTAGTGTTATTTCAGCCCTGCCCCAAGCAGTTCTCCAGTTCCTCAGTGTGTGTGCACTTTCCAACGAGTATATCCACTGTCAGCACTGTCCTTGCCAAGTGAGTTGTTGCAATGGGTTTGTATTTTGTGGAGAGGATCTGTTTGTGGCGTCAGGAGAATGCAGAGGACCATCAGAGGAATACTGCTTGCAGGAGAGAGTTTCCAGTTACCTTAAAGGTAGCATGCACGTAAGGAAACCTGTAGTAAAAAGCTTTTACGTGGTGCCTTCTACATGTGTTCTGTGTACAGCAGAATGTGGATACTGAAGTTTAGGTTTTTTTTGATGAAAATTTTGTTTTCAGAATAAATGCAGTGTGATTTCAATTAGAAAATGTTGGCCGCTTTTAAGTAACATGACTAGAATTATGTTTACATCTGTAACTACAAGCAATAAATAATCCAGTCATTGCTGTTGGTGAAAATAGCTTAAAATCATTCTTATGTGCACATTTATTTCTTACTGAAGGTGCAGATAGGCCAGCACAAATCATGCTGATTTGTTATCTTTCCATTGCACTATTACATGAGAGAACAAACATTTGCATTGATGTGTGAAATGAAAATTTGCCTTTATGGAATCCATGCACATAATCATACAGTTTTCCAGAGCTTTCATTTTGGTTGATGTTTTTTCAGAGCCAGAGTGTGTGCTTAACAGCGCGCTGTGAAATGGATTGTGTGCATGTGTCACATGGATAGCTCACAGACGGCTGATTGCCCTTTCATCAATAAAAGCAGGACTTGCCATTTTATGTAGTGAAATGTAAGTGAAAACCATAAGGTTTAAAAAAGTATAGTCATAGCTATTTTTTAATGGAAGTGAAGTGTCATCCTAGCCCCCCCAGTATCTTAGACTGGATTTCAGTGATCAGATAGACCATATCTGGTTCACTTCTGTAAACTGTAAGCCAGACTAGCAAGAGTCACACTTGTTTGTCAAATATTAAAAAGGTTGCATAAATGGCTGTTTTTATGGTAATATAAATCACATTGGTTCATGTGTGTGGCAATAATTAACTTCTGTTGGTGTTAGAAAATAAGTCATCATGTCATTGCTGAAAAACAGGTTTCAGTATGTTTTCACTCATCAAACAGAAGTCAGGTGCCATTAGACCAGTATAAATATATGTAATTTTGAACAGCAAAAGTGTAAGACTACGATTTCTTCAGAACTTGAAGAGAAGCTTGGTTTTATAAACAAGATATTTAAGTTTCTTTTTTATTTTTTAATAGAATATTTTACATATGGCAACCAATGAAATAATCATAAATCACGTCTTTTAAAAAATATGGGCTCAGGATGATTAATTTTCAACTTGCCAGTTGCTTGCTTTCCTGGCTATTTTTTAGTGGAACATAAAGAAACAGTCAGAGGTCAGAGGACCAGGGCTCTGTAGATGAACAAGTGTTTAAATTTTAGAACACAAACTTTTATCTTGACCATCTTTCCTTCTAAATAAATGCAGTTGGCTAAAGAAAAAAACCAAACCTATTCCATAGTGTGTTATTACTAATTTGCTTTAGTGGTTTTTTTGCTTGTGATACTCAGATACTGATTGATACTTCGGGCAGTATTTAAAAAATGCTTAACATTTCTGTTGATGCTTTTGGTAGATGTGCTTTGAATTCCATTAGTAGCAGAGTTAAATTAGTTTCATTCTTTAGGTCAAGCTCTAGTCTTTAAGAAATGAAAAGGCAAGGATACTCTATTAAGAAACACTTGGAACTTCAGGTGGCTTCTGGCCTCTTGGCACTCGTGCCCTGCAGGGTCCCTTCCATTCAGGTTTTAGTACTCTTTCTTTATGGTATTTTCTCTTTCAGTCACTGGACAATCAACTTCCTTCTACAGATTCCTAAGTTATCTTGTCAAAGCTGTGTTCTTATCCTGAACCTGAAAGCTCACAGAGCAGAAGAAAGTACTTGCAAGCTTGTTTTTGCCCAGAAAGAGCAGGGAAGCAGAAGAAAAAGAATCTGAAACACAAATAATAGATTTTTAATAGGTACCCATTAATAAAGTCTTCAGGTTTTCTGTAATTCATGCTGCTGGTAGCTTAGCTTACTATCATTATCAGAAGCCTAGTCCAATGTCTAGTACACTGCTTTTGTACTAGAATGATGCTAGGATAATGAATGTAATCTATATGAATGGTTTGAACTAAAAAATTTATGGCTACCACTAGCTCCTTATTTTAGATTCTCCTTTTTCTGTGTGAATAACTTACAGGTTTTTTTGATTTCTTCTCCCCCCCCCCCCCTTCTCATATGTGGGCAAGATTGACAGCATCGCTTCAGTAAGACTGAAGGAGTAGGGGGAGTATAGAAGAAACACTGGCACTCCTGGTGGCAGAGTCCCTCCCTCGAAGTAAAGTTCTCAATTTTATTTTAAAGTAGTAAGATTGATGGCTTGCTTTGCCCTTTGAACTTCGGGGATGTCCTGAAGTTTGTTGTTTGGTGCCACAACACTGTGTCAAAGTTATTTGTTCATTAATACCACAGAACTGTGTTTTCCAGTAACGGAGAAACATCTATATGCAACTTGTGTTTCTTTGAACTAATTGTTATCATAATTCTTTATGCCAGAAGAATTACCATAATTCATAAGTTGTTGCCATAACTCTTTATGGCATTTCACTGTTCGAAATACATGCTGAAGGACAGAGGTGAGATTTGTAGAATTCTGTGTGCGGCACTGAGCTCCTTCATATGGAAGAGATGGAGTCACTGAAGAGCGTCCAATAAATGGCTGTTAAGATGCTGAAGGGACTGTGGCATCTCCCCTGTGCGAAAAGGCTGAGAGAGCTTGAATTCTTCAGCGCAGAGAAGAGAAGGTTCAGGGGAGTCTCATCAGTGTTTATAAATACCTGAACGAAAGGTGCAAAGAGGACAGAGCTGGGCTCCTTCCAGTGGTGCCCAGTGACAGGACAAAGGCCCACGGGTACAGACTGGAACTCGGGAGGTTTCATGCTGTGTACTCTGGTATGACTGTGCTTGAGCAGGTGGCTGGGACCTGTCCAACCTGACCTGTCCCGTGAGGTTCCCCCCAACATCAGGAAACTCTTTTTGACTGTGAGGTGACTGAGTGCTGACATGGGTTACCCTGAGAGGCTGCAAAGTCTTCACGCTTGGAGATACTTCGAAGTTGTCTGGACACAGTCCTGGGCAACGGATTTGGCGGGACTGCTTGAGCAAAGGGTTGGATAAGACGACATCCCTTTCAATCTCAACCAGTCTGTGATTCTGTGTGTCACTTGTTTTGCATTTTGGGATGTTTTGGTGAACTGTTTGAAGTTTGTTTGTGTTGAAATGATACTAGAAGAGCATGCAGAGTCATAAGTTTTGGCCAGAAAAGTAGAATATTAATACAATCCTGAATTAACAAACTCTAAAATTCTGAGGTCTTCAGGATTCTTTGGAATAAGATGCATGAGGATTAAAAATACAATCTACATCTTAAAAAAGATGACTTTTTGTTGTTCTGTAATTTCTCAATTTATACTGTTCAGACATTTAATGCACAATGTCCTGACACAGGAGAACTTGATAAAAGTGTGCCTGAAGGAAATCAACAAATCTGGCAAGTACAAATTTTTTTTTTTTTGTGGTGCCATTATATCATGTTAGAAGAGAATGTTGACAATAGGTGATTTTAGTAACTTCATGATAAACTATGTGAATACAGGGAACCTGGAGCATAACCGGTTAAACTTCTTTTTGTTGCTTTTCCTCAGAATAATAACAATGGAGGTTTTATTAAAAGCTTAGTAGGAAGTTTTTCGATTCTGTCTTTGATGTATTACTGCATAATTATTTACATTGCCAAGTTCTATCTTACCCAAAACCTGAGAGAGAGGGAGAGGAGTTGATTTTTCTTTTATTAAAATGTGCTCCTTTGTTTTTTCCATGCAAACCAAAAATTATTTCCATTCACATTTATCCATGCAAAACCAAAATAAACAACATTCATGTCTGTAGCTCCATTCTGTCAACTATATTTCACATGCTATCAGGGAGCAATATAACTTCTCTATTCCAGATTTTTGTGTGGTCGTCTCTGTTGCCTTTTAGCTTCAGGGAAGTGAACTTTCTTTAGCAAGGGTCTATATTTAGAAAAATTTGTGGAATAGACTTCACCCACTAGTGTGAGTTGTTCTTTTTTTCAGGTAACATGTTTGTACTTATCATGTGATATGATACATTGGCTATTTATGCCTGTTAGGTGGCTCGTGTCATGTCTTGATGATTTAGGGACAAACAACTGAAGATGTCCATTACTACTACTGTTTTTTTGTGATACAGCCTTTTTTATTGCCTTTGATGTGATTATTTGCACATTGACCTATCTGAAGCCTTTTATTGTTCCCAGAGAGTAATATATTACTTTAATGTTTTAATTTGATAAAATTTCTTCACTAGTTTAATTTTTTTATGGTTGTAATTCCACCTCTTAATAACATTCCTGCAAATATGAAGATTTAAAGTTCTATTACAGGTGTTTGTTATTGGCATCTCCCAATACAAGGCTATGTGGGTGAGATCTGCCTCTTCCGTAGGAGCGTAAAAGCAGCAGACTGTTTCTCCAGGGTGGAATGGAAGAGCGTGCATTGGGAAATACAGGAGGGAGAATGTGATGTTACTGTCTAAGGACTGATGCACTGGGTGAAATAAGTGCTACTCTGATCTGTTTTGTATGACGGATGCCAGTTGAAGAGCCTGGGATTGTTGTCTTGGAAAAACTGTAGGTGTTTGCCCTACTGAAGGGTGTGTGTTTTGTAATGTTGTGTTATGTTGACTTGATTTGTGGATTAATGGAAACTGTGTTACATATATGTGCATAAAGAAGATACTGCTATGTTGGGCAAGAGTGAATTAGAATTACACTAGATTATTGTTGTTCCTTAATATATATTTATAGGTAAAAGTTGTTTCCATTGCTAAAATCCTCTTATTGTTAAATGTGTTATTTTTTTCCTGATGTGCCTATAAAATATATGTAATGATATGTAGTAAATGGTGTGATCTTAGCATTATCTAAGATTGTTTTTACTGGAAGTGGTTTTGTTCTTGGGTTCCAGTAGTCCTCTGCTAGAGAAGCTTTGCTCAGAAATATTTTCCCCCAGATTTTAATTTGTGACTTCCGTTTTATGAAAGTATCTTATGTCCTACCTGCTCTGGGTCATGTGGTTTCTTGTGTATTTATTCTGAAAAATTAATTTCTGTATATATTGCCCATCAAGAGAATAATTACAAGTAAGTGTAAAAAGTACCCGTGTTTCTGCCTCAAAAATGCTACTTCTGCATAAGGTCTAAATTAACTCTTCAGTGTCACACAATATGGGTGGTCTTTTTCTCCGATGGTATCCTGGGTTGTAAATGCCAGGTGGTTGGTAGGGGAGTTTTAGGTGGGGTATTGGGAAGAAATCCTTGGCTGTGAGAGTGGGAGGCCCTGGCACAGGTTACCCAGAGAAGCTGTGGCTGCCCGATCCCTGGAAGTGTTGAAGGTCGGGGGCTTGGAGCAACCTGGTCTGGTGGAAGGTGTCCCTGTATATGCAGAAACTTATATATACATCCATTTTTCACATTTATTTTTACAAGTTGGATTAATTGGTTTTGTTAACAGGCTGGGCAGATGTTTCTGTCATTGATGTGGGAATACAAAGACAGAAGATCTGATGCAAAAGTTGTTTAAATGTAGCTATGCGTGATAACAAATTAATTTCCAATCTCATTTGGTTGAAGTGCTTTAGCTTGGGGCTGGTAGTTGCTTTTATTAGAGAAGATACAAGGTGTTTTCTGTTTGTCGCATCAGAGGACCCCAAATTTCAAACTTTTGGAGATCAAATTTTCTTTGTTAGTACCTGGGAATAAGATCTTTACGTGGAAAGAATTTACAGCTTTCAAAGTAGGACTCTTGATATTAGCTTGTGTACTTGATATAATCTAATTGTGGATCAAACCTATATTTCACACCTTGTCTAACCACAGGTATTAGCAGATTTCAGTGCTAGGTGATTTACTGACATTTTAACATGTCTCTGTGTTGGCTGTGTGACTAAACATATGCCTAGTAAAGGTGCCCATGCCTGAGAATTTGCAAAATATCAAAGAACTTCCAATTACTTGTATTCATCATATCATAGTCACTTAATTTCTCTACCCTTTCCCCCATTTCGGTTGCTTTGCCTTTTTATTCATAAGGATTGTAAATTAATCTATTAATTTGAAAAAAAAAACAAAAAGGGCCATTTCAGCTTTCTAATAGGTTACTTTTTTTCTTATGTTCTTCCCTTGACTGATTTTTTTTGTCCTTGTTTTCTTTCTTTTCCCTAACCTTGTTTTCGTCTGTGTGATTATTGTTTTTTTAATACTGTCCAGGGTTCTCTGAATCATGTAAAATTCAGACTTTTGTTTGTGGCTGGGATCGCTGGCTAATGGAGCACTACATAAAACAATGACTGTGTGTTTTTGGCAGCCTGGAGCAGCTCCGTGGATGCTGAAGTCGTGTCCTGCTGCTCCCTCCTCCTTTGGGAGAGCTTGCAGTATTGCAGAGCAAATACACAGTCTCAGGGTAGTGGTCAGTCTTCAGCCAGAGCATCAAGTCCCTCCAATGCAGTAATTCTCACTTTCTTGTGTTGTGCTGCTCAAAATGGATGTTAAAGGATGAAATGGAACTTTGCTAGAAGAAAAAATTCTTTTCACATTTTTCTTTTCCACTGAGGGTAATGACAGGAAGAGGAGAGGTTTTGAATTTTTACTGGCATGATAGAGTTGTTACTCAGCATGTCCCCGCTTGTTAGAGAATAGCCTTGACATAATGCTGGTTTCTCAAATGTACGGGAGTGACACACAGGGAGGTTATATAGAATGGCCACACTTTTTAGTCATGAGTATGCTTGCTGATCCCTCTAATGCTGAGTCAGAGAAAAATTCTGTCGTGTCTGTAGAATGTGGAAGTCGATGAAAAGTAATTAAGCGATGCGAAAGCCTTTCAGCACTTTGGGGCAAGCTTTGCCAGGAGATCATTTTTTTCACAAGTCTTGAATCTTGATCAAAATACCTAATCATGATGTAGACCTTGTCATAGCTGACATCATTGCTTTCAGCCATTACAACATTGTGAAGTCCTGATGTGGAAAGGTTCCTGGCATAAGTGTGTCTGATGTGCTGGCAGAGCTTTGACAGTCCAAGCAGCTTTTGTTTCTTCCAAAGTGATATTTTTTCTTAGTAGCTGAGTGTAGGAATCTTACCTTGTCAAGCTGCACGAAATGGTCAGCAATGTGAATAAAACCCCATAGCTCAGCATTCTGAACTTTCTTACTTTTTGACTTAAATTCTCTTTTAGGGAGAGAATAATGATGCTACAAAAGTGGCATGTTTCACAGACACGTTTTGCCTGAAGAATGCAAAAAAGACTTAGAAGTTTCATTGTTTTTTTAATACTACTGAACTAAATAAACCCTCAGATCAGTTGCTCTGCTTTTGTGGGCTGTTGCACTGAAACAGAAATAAGCACAAAGGAAGGATCATCTTTGTTCTTCATACAGTGTATATAGAGATTTTCAGCATTTGAAAATCAAATAATGTGTAATTGTTTTAGTATGAGAATTAGTAATATTTTTATAATATTTGAAAACGGTCGAACAAATTTAAATTAATGGAGACTTAAAGAAAGATAACAGTTCAGAGGAGAATAAGGACTCTGTCTTGAAGGTATTTACTTGATATGATCATGACATTTTTGTGCCAGAGTTGGTTTAAATTGGATATTAGGAACAATTCCTTTCCTGAAAGGGTTGTCCAGCCCTGGAAGTGGTATAGTCCCCATCCCTGGAAAGATCTAAAAACAGTGTGGATGTGGCACCTGGGGACATGGGTTAAGGGTAGCCTTGGCAGTGCTGGGGGAATGATTGGACTCAATGGTCTGAGGCCTTTTCTAACCTAAACAATTTGGTGTAAGTGGATCTCTACACAGGAATTGAATATGAGAGAGATCTCCAGTTGCAGAGATAAATTACTTGGATAAAAGAATACAGTGGAACTGTGGGCTACAGCCTCAGGCATTTTGGGGCAATTCATAGTTTCTGTGTGCAGTGCTCTAGCAGCTGACTAACTCCTGGGGTATGTCCTCTACAACAGAGAGGTATAGTGTGCATATATAAGAGGTTTTTGTGGCTCCTGCTTTCATAAAGCAGTGCTGGCATTTCATAAAAATGTGGCCTTCCGCGTTTAGGATGTTTGTCATAAAAATGGACAACCCCCATTTTCTGATGCTCAGAAGATGATTTCTTAGTACAGTGAAATTGAATTAACATTTCTTACCTTCATTCTGTTTGTACAAAGTTAAAATGTAAAGACCTTAGTTTCCTGCCACTTACAGAATTTTTTCTAGTGAGGGTGAGGAGTGGTTAGTTTTTTGAGGACTGATAAAGTAATAGCATGAGAAAACAGGGCATCTTGGGCGAATAGAAATTATGCTTGTGCTTCTCCTTTGAAATACTTAATGGCATGACAAACGTACAGTTGCAAATAAATGGAAGAAACAAGATCCTAAAGAAATGAGACTCAGTGGAACTGGATGATAAAATTGAAGAGGGTTCAGTGTATGGGTTTTTTTGGTGGATCCCCATTTCCCACTTCCCCAGTTTCATTATTCCTAAGACACAGCAGAAGCTGTCAAGAGCCTCACCAGTGAAGGGTTCTTTCTGCGGGGCAGCAGGTGAGCATGTGAACGCTGTATTTTCATGGGCCAGTACTTGAATGAGTCGTTGAGGTGAATGTGGCATCTCTGCATGGAAGGCTTTTTGTGCAGTGGCTTTAATGATTCTCTTAGATCGTTGTTGTACTGGGAATGTCCTGACAAGGCCTCATCTGGAACAGGGTTTATTTCTGGTTTGTGCCAGGAGGATTATTCGTACTCAAGACATGACATTAAAGTAGGTGAGAACATACACTAGGATTCTGAGGGTAATTTGGAGACTCACAGAAGGATTTGGAAGAACTTAGGCTGGTTTACTTTAGCAAAATTAAAACCTGAGAGCTTGCATGATCCTGCCCTGTGGGACACAAACACAAAGAAAACAGTGTAAGGAATGTAGAAATTGTTGGATTCAAACAAATGGGGCTAAGCTGATGAAGAACAAATTTGAAGATGGCATTTGATCCATTATGAGAAGGGATGTGGGATGGGAAGGAAGTAAGTTTGATCCAGGAAGTAATTTTCAGTTGTGTGCTCTTTCTATGTTAGTGCTCTGGTCTGTAGAAGGAGAGAGGAGGAGAATTCCATACAGTCAAAACCCAACTACGCAAATCTTCTAAAAGAAACCAGAACCCAAACTCCTAGGGAAAGCATTTGGTTTCTGTTACTTGAATATTCCTTATACTGATTGATACCCAGTGTATACTAAATACGATGCTGAAATACTGAACTTTTGTATGAAATACTGAATCATAAGGTAGAATTTTGCTTTGGCAGGTTAAATATTTTCTAAATTTTTTTTGGTTGGTCCTTTGTTCTAAATCCATTTTTTTGAATCATTTGTTCCCCACACACAGTAGTTCATCAAAGGGGATAAAAGTACTTAAAAAAAAATTCTAAAAATACATGAGGGGTTTCTTTTAAATCAGGTTACTTTTCTAAAACTGTATTTTAGGGACATGGCTTCTCTTTTCCTTTTGCCTATTCCAGTAGAAGAGGTTTTCAAGAAAAATGTCATGTGTTAGTTTTTAATAAGTATTAATGACTTTACTACTAAGCCTTCTGAAACTATCAAAAATGGCATATCTTGTTTTAAATAGAGAAACTTGCTTCAGGTTTTTTTTTTTTTTTTTAAGTTTTAGTGAACAAGGGCGCCCCGATTTTATCAGATGTTCTTTCCATAAGGTTTTTGAGAACTACTGGTTACAAATGTTAGTGGATGTGTGAAACAGTTTGATCAAGGTCCCTCATTTCACTTTTTCAGTCTTTTATGAATGCCTTAACGGTGTGAGCTGCCCTGTCACAGTAATCTTTGGGAGCAGACAAGTCCTGAATTATTAATGAAAGCCAGGGAGAACGTAACCTGAAAACCCATGTTCTTTCTGTCTTTGCAGCATAATTCAAAAGGGCACCAAGTCAGTTCTTACGAGGCGGGCATATCCTTTGTAGTATGTTTGCATTGGGGAAAGAAGCAAATTGTAGTTCAAGAAAGGTCTTTCCTCACAGCTTCATGTGAAAACAGTGCAGATTCTGCAGTGATTTCAGATACTAAATTGTGATTTAACTGGGAAGATGCCATTGCCAGAATGTAAAGCAGTTATTCTAGTCTTGCCTCAAAACCCACCTTGCAAAGTGATAACAGGAACAAGGGTGGGAATTCACCCCACCTTGTCTTCCCAGTGAAGTCAAACCTCAAGTAACCCATTTATATGCTAATATTAAGCATAGGAAGCTTCCTTTTTCTTTACTTTGTACACAATAAGGAAATAATGCAGGAAAACCTGATTAGGTTACATTAATGTTGCACAGTTAGTAATGAAATTTGAAAATAAACAATAAAATAATTCTTGTCCACAATAACTGTCCCATTTTTCCACTGACCACTCTACATTTTCTGTTTTTTCTGTTATTTTAAATATTCAACTTCCACCTGACTCCATTGGGTGTGGAATGTAGGCTCTTCCTGGCATTTTGTTCTCAAACTGAATTAGGATTTTGTTTGTGTTTGAGGATACTTTGTTTTATATTTTGTAGTAATTAGTTTTAAAAACAAATCTGAAAAATAAACCACAAAAAACGCTTTTCTGTTGGCTTTAGTGGAATAACTGTGAGTACTAAAAGGGAGAAGAAACTAGTTTCAAGGACTTCTGTTACTGCACAATTAAATGGGAAATCCTGAGCTTTCCATGTTTGTGTATGTGCAGTTATGTCAAGGAAGAGAATATTTAGTTTGAAATAATATTCTTTAGTCCTTTTAAGTATTTTTTTTCGTCTAATGGACAGAGAAGTTGGTGTTGTGTAATTTCCTTGAGTTCGTGCCAAATCAGGCCGTCAGTGTCGAGTGTTAGCTTAGTTTTCCACTCAGGGCACCTGTTTACTCTGTACTGCGGGCACTAGGGCCAAAACCAGCCTGTGTGCTTTTAATCAGGGAGCCATGGGAAAGCGCGCTTTTAAAACTGGTACCTGTTTTTACTTGCAGTCATGCAAGCTTTTGTATTCGGTTTCTTAAGTACCTCTTCAGTTTCTTGTGGAAACTTTGTTTTAGAAGTTTTTGTGCTTCTAGTAAAGTTGTAGAGGATTTTCTGAGTAGTGACCCTTTTCGTGTGCTAAGGATAGAAAAGAGATTTCTCTTTCCTCCCAGTCTTCTCTTGTTGAAGACTTGTTACCTTTGGGAAACAAGTGGTCTGTGTTCTGGTTTGACTGGTTTCTCTTAGAGGTCTGGGTAACCTTTCCTTCTCATCCTGATCCTTGTATCCTTCTCTAGATACAAGGCTGAGGAAGCTGTGGCTGTGCAGTGTCCCTGCCTGCTGAGTGCCTCAGTAGCCGGTTATCATTCGGGGGGAGTGGCAGGCAGGAGCTTTAAGAGCTCTTTTCACTGTCCTTGGCTCTACTGAGCCTCTAACCTTTGTCCCAAGGGTCAGTTTTTGGAGGGCTATTCAGTGCCCTCAGGGGTGATTCCATAGCCCTGACTTAGCAGTGCCACAGGAATAGATTAGTCAGAAGTAGAACGTATGTGCAGAATTTTAACACAGGTTGAGTACTTGAGCTTTGAGCTTCATCTAATGCAGCAGATGCAACTTAGAAGAAGAAATACAACTTTGTTTTCTGTCTTCTGCCTCTTGTCTTTCTTGTTTTGGTTCTAGTAGGTTGTGTTTTTGTGGTGTTGTCAAAGTATGGCAGTAGGGTAGAGAAGGGGAATACTAATGTTTTGATTTCTCCTTGGGAGAAAGGTTGATGATGTTGCCACTGACTGTTATGAGGAATGATTTGTTCCTGTCTGTCCTTTGTCAAGGGAGAAAAATACCTACTGTTTTCCTGGCAGGGCTAGGAGTGTAGCTTGACATTGGTGGCCATGACAAAACAAAAAACAGTTGGTGTTAATGGCCACACATTTACAGGTTGTAATTTAAGATTAAATTAAAAACACTGACTGTTGTTGATGCAACTGCCTACCTAGATTTAAATTATTACTTAGCTTGCCTAAGTCTGTAAATGAAGTTGTTGCTCCTGCAGATGACTCAATTTTTGTTTGTGTAAATTTATTAGTGTGCTTTTTTGACGTTGCCACAGTGAGAACTTTGTGCTCTGATCAGTGTGATGCTGTAGAAAAAAAATCGAGTGAAAATACCCGTTTTTCTATGCATTTGTTTTCTAAAAACCCTGAAATGCCATTTCACTGTAGCATTTTTGCTTAGTTAAAACTGCCTGTCAGTGTGGCTCAAGAGAGCATTTCTGAGCTTTGTAAAGCAAGTATATGTTTAATGCTACAGAAGATATTTTAAAAATCTCAAGCTGTAAAATTTCACTGAATTTTAATCATCTTCAGTGAAAACCGTAATGATATTGCATTTCTACTACTTTAGCAAGTAACATTTTCATAAAGAGAAAATGTTGTGTCTATTATGCTGTTTTCTGTGTCCTATACAGTGTGTGTGAACTATGTGTTTAGAAAAACTTCATCTACCCAGGGAAAAAAGTCTTGAGAAGTAAACAATCCAAACAAGTGTTCAAACTTATTTTAATTTGAAGTTTTCAGTGAAATACTTGTGGATTTTGTACTGACACAGAGACACTTCGAAGTTCTCATAGCATTTGAAATCCTCATGCTAGAGAGTGTCACTAATGGAATGAAACGCTAGTTCCATTATAACAAAATTGAGAATTTCCATTGATTTTTGGGAGGCCAGAATATTGGTTGTTTTGGGGTTTTTTTCTGTGTTTTAACAGAAATATTTTTTTTGGTTTACTGTGTGCATCAAAGGGGAACATGTTGCACCATCTCATTTAGAATTTAGTAAGCGGAAAAGGGGTATGTGTATTTAAACAGCTGGTTGCAAACAAATCTAGGGTGATTATATAACATTTGTCTTCAACTCTTCTTGTTGTAAGGACTTTATATCTGGCAGTGGAAAACTAAGTGTTTTTACTGTGCTGGAAATGCATCACAGACTTTTTTTTGGAGAAATTTTACTGTTCTGTTTGATGTGTCTTTCTTTTTCCTTGTAAAAGTTACTTGATGACTCAGCTGATCGTTAATTGTTTTCTGTTTTCAGGTTGCAAAACAGCCATGTCCCAGAACTGACCACGCTCCTCACAGTAAGTAAGCGGTGGCAATAAGCATTCTGATAGTTTTCTGAGAAGCATGACTCATACAAGGAAAAGGAAAATGTTATGTACTGAAGGGCTTAGTGCTAAAATCTGCATCCAGGTCCTTGTTTCAGCCAGACATTAAGCACAGCCTTGACTAAAACTTACAGATTTGTAGTCCTTGAGTGCAATTACTTTTGTGACTTTGGGTTTAGCTATTTGAGTAGGTCTTTAACAATTCACATCCACAGTACTGTTGTCATTGTCTGGATTACCTTGTGTATGTAGGCTTGAAATATAAATATGACAGAATGTAATTTTAGTGTATACCTTTAGTAGTTTCAAAGTGTGATATTATATGATTTAGGGAATATTTAAAACTAATTGCACTGAGAGTTTTAATTCCAAAATTGGTTTTAGCAACTTCGAAAAACATTTTGCATAGTCAGATAATAAGTGATATTTTGCTAGATGATGAGCATGAGTTATGCTGTTTTACTAGACTACTAGGAAATGAAGAATTTTGCATTTGCATCAGTTTGCTTGGGTTTTTTTTCAGGATAGCTAAAGAAAAACCAGTTTGTGTCTTACTCCAGTACTTTGCTTCAGACAAAGTTAACAGTGACAACCAAAATAGAGATTTTAACAGAAAGCCTGACTGCCTGTTTAGCTCATAGATGCAACTTTCAGGAACACTTCTATTGGACTTACTGTGTGTGAGGTACGTAAAACAAGGGAGGAAAATCTGAAATACATTTGAAATGATTTTTCAAGTTTATTGTTTTTGTGTTGCTCATGTTAATCATCATTTCTTCGTGCACTTGTGATAAAATACCATGAAAATAGTGAATAACATACTTAAATTTGTAAAGATGTGTTGTAAACTTATATGCAGTAATGAGATATGTTGGTTACCAAGAGCCTTGTTTAGATCCAGGCACAGGACTGTGTGATACAGTAGAGTCTTATGTTTCCGTAGCAACTTTCTTGCCCCCATCCCAGACATAACTTTACAATCATTAGAGATAAAATTTGCACTGACAGTAGGAAAAAAAAAAGTTTAAATCAATAATTTTTGCATGTTGGTTAAAATAATTTTTAAGATGAAATATAAAAGGCTCAAGTTTCAGAAGTGCTTTCTGTACAGTGCAGAAAGACAAGCTGTTACAACCACTGCCTGTGACTTAATACAGTGTTTACAGGAATGGTAGGAGCACCAACAGCTGCTGAATTCAAAGAGTGAATAGGTTAATATGGAGAGGGGAAATCTATTAAATCGGAGGACTCAAGTGAATGAAAGTTGAACAGTTTTCTAGAGAACATACTGCTTAGCAGGCAGTGATAGGAGAGCAGGTAAGAGCGGGAGGTAGGATAACCTGCTGTTTCGAAGTCAGGAGCAACATTCTGAACCACTTAAAAAAATTAAAAAGCAGAACTAGGAAAGTCATTAATTTGCAATAATAGAAATAGGAAGACTTTTATCTGGGGTTTAACATTTACTTCAGGCATCAGATACTGTGAAACTTCCTGTAATGCAGTACGATACTGTCAATTGCTGTAAGGTGGGCCATTTTACTGGAAAAGCCTTCATTTCATAAAGGCTGAACCCTGTTGTTTTGTTAATGAGGTAACATTTTTTGCTGGGATGTCCTGAGACTGCTTTGCTTCCCAGCCTCCAGTGTCTGAAGAAAGATGGTGAAACTTTATAGAAGCAGCTTGCAGTTTTGCAGGGGATAAAGGAATGTAGTTTGTAGTTGGTACTACACAGCACCTGTGTACTTGACTTCGAAAGGCTAAACCTGCTTAACTTTATGACTTGTGAAATCTTGTTGAAAAAAAGAAGTCCTTTAGTTTGGGAAGGAGATACAATCCCATTAAGACTACAGCTGTATTAGCTGGGTAAAAATTTGTCTCTGACTTCTCTGAACACCCTAGTGTTACAAGGGCTCCTTCCTCTTTAATGTTTTGGGGGTTATTACCTACAAACAAGTCTAGACCCTACTCTGTGGGGCGGTTTTTCCTAGACCTGCAACCATGGAGTGAGAGCTGCCAGCTGCCCTCTGTTCTGTTACTGTGTGGAATCATTAGGATGAATGCTTAACAAAAAGTGCCTTAGGAAGTGAGAAGAGTGTGCCATAAAAGGCTAAGCTGACATGCATAACTTTTCTCCCTCTAAATATGCAATTGGAGAAAAACAGGAGGAAGTTATAGAGAGATTTGTGCTTTTTGATGACTTTTCTTGTAGGCATTATAAAATGCAAGGGAAATAATAGTCAGGTGTAGGTCTCTTTCTTTCAACAAGCTTAATTTTAGGGCTGTCTGTTAGTACTAATTCAGTGTGCTAATTTATTTTGCCTGTGTGTTTATGTCCAACTATAACTTTTGTGAGGGATGAAAAGTATCAAATCTCTGAATAAGCAGAAAAAAAATTCAATTCTTTAGCCTGTAGAACATACTTTCTTTACTGTGAAGCAAGAGCAGCCCTTCCATCCAAACAAAGAAATGGCACTTCAGTGTGCCTTCAGTTGTAACAAATACATTGCTCAAGGGAAAGCTTGAAAAGATTAGGAAAATGACAATTAATAATTCCTTCTATGATGTGAGTTGTGGTGTTGGTGGTTGGTTTATTTGTTTGGGGTTTTTTTTCATGTTAAAGTGATGACATTTTAAATAGGAAGTTCTTGAGGATACTAATTTCTGCTCCCAAAATACAAAATTCTTTAAATTCCTAATCGTGGCTCTTTTTATTTATTCCAAAAGGTGGTGGTGGTGAATTCTAACAGTCCCACTTTATTTGTGGAAACAAATAATTTAGAATGTTGACACAGTACTTTAAAGTTATGCAGATAATACTTTCTAAACATTTTCTATATGGTTGTAGCTAAGCAAGGTATTAGTGGCTATAATGAAACAAATGAGTTAAAAGTAAACAATCAGCTCAGCAGATGGCTGAACAAGATTCTCTGGAGTAAAGTTAGGAAGTTAAGAAGTGAGGCCTCTTTGACCAAAACTGTGATGACAAGGCAGGTCTGTGAGTGATGTTGCCATTACAGGAATACTGGAGTTGGTGAATACCATGGTTAGCAGAGGAGTCCTTGTAGGTGAGAGCTGTACTGAAGGGGATCTGCACTTCCATTTTCTTGGAGGGGAGGGTGGAGGGAAAAAAAAAAAAAAGAGTGAAGAAGAGCAGAAGATTCAGAAATCAAGCTTTCTAGAGAAATATAAGTCAGGATTTGACAGGTTCTGCAAGCCACCCAGTTTCTTTTCACAGTAACAAAGTATGCGTTAGCCTACTTGGAATTGGTGGCCGGGCGTGTGAAGGCAAACAGCAACAGAAAAAGTGTGAGAGTTTTTCTTGCTGTCACTAGATCCACCAGAAGTTCTGTGTATTTCAGTTACTTGTTCTAAAATATAGAAGCCAATTGCCAAGAAAAGCCTTCTTCTTACATGAAATTTAAGTGTATGTAAATAATAGCCTGTTGTAAAACTAAATAACAACACAGCAGACTTGTAGAAACATGGAAGTTAGGCAGACTTTTTTAAAATTTTTATAAAACCATGTGCTTTATCACTTGTCAGCTTCTGTGTCTCAGAACAAAAGAAATTGAACAAAAAATGTGATTGTTGAACTGTAAGTGAAATTTGATAAGTCTGGGAACTGGCAGCTACTGAGAAACTTGATAAAAACTTTCAACACAACGGAGAATTAAGGGGCAAAAAAGAAGAGAAATTTGGTGAACTTGGGTTAAACAGAAGTAGTTCGATGCTTTCAGGGCAGTTTGTTAGCTTCCTCTCCACAACTGTTTCCATTCTTATCAAAAGTTAGCCAAAGCATCTAATACTTAGCTGTATTTGCCTTTTATCATCATGTAACTACTCAAAAGGATGCAGGGAATTCATGGAGAGGTGCATTCGATTATGGAAATGGTATCTCTGTGTTTATATTGCCCCCAAACAGTTCTGGGGCCTACAGTACAAGGAAGACATGAACCTGCTGGAGCAGGTCCAGAGGAGGCCCCGGAGCTGCTCCAGGGCTGGATCCCTCTGCTCTGGAGCCAGGCTGGGAGAGCTGGGGGGGTCACCTGGAGAAGAGAAGGATCCAGGGAGAC
>JAYRBT010000181.1:90732-118863 GCA_036023395.1 Myiotriccus ornatus
GGCAGAGAAGCTGTGGCTGCCCCTGGATCCCTGGGAGTGTCCAAGGCCAGGCTGGATGGGGCTTGGAGCAACCTGGGGATAGTGAAGGGTGTCCCTGTCTGTGGCAGGGGGTGGGACTGGATGGGATTTAAGATCCCTTCCAAACAGAACCGTCTGTGACTCTATGAAAAGAGGCTGTTCATGGTTTGTGGTAATAGTATTTGAAGAGTGGAGTTTGTTTTTCTGGAAGTGTGGGTAGATGTACACTGGACAAGCTCAGAAAAGTACAAAAGCTTCCAAAACCAAAGAATGTGAGAATTTACTTCCTTCAAACATGTGTAAGACCTACAGATTTAATTATATCTTTGCTTCAGCATAATAACAACAATTAACATTGACTAAGAAACTGCATGATAATACCATTGTAACAGTTTTATGTGCTTGCAGTAATTATACAGAGTGTAAATAAAATGCAGATGGTAATTGTGCTGTTTCTCTACTATTTTACATAGTTTTTTTAGAAATTTTAGAAAATCATCTTATTAAAAAATTAAAAATAGTTTACTGCTGTATGTTGTCTGCAAATAAGGTCATGGTGCGTGTACTTGTATATCCTTAGTTGTTATGTATTTAGATACATTTAACGAGGAAAACAGATTAACATGCTGCATCAGACAATTATGGAAGTGAAATTACAAAAGGACTGAAAGTTTCAAAGAAAGAATTAATGAACTGCATATTTCTCTGTGGAATACCTAGTTTTATTGCAGTTTTCTTTTGAACTAATAGTCTACATTTGATGTGTTATAAGATATAATAGGAAGACAGTTAAAAAAACCAAAACAAAACACAAAACCCTACTACTGACACAACTTCTGTAAGACTTGCTCCAAACTGTGTTAGTGCTTCTGCTGCAAACCAGCTTTAATAATGGTAATTTGCTGAGAGGGTTAAAGGGCAGATTTTGGTTATGTATTGTCAATTCATTGTTAGATGGAATAAGAGGTTTATTAAGATTTACTGTACAGATGACAACTGGAGGAGCTCAGATGTAAATTGAATTTTCAGTTGTAGCACTGTGTTGTTTAGACCAGCTGATTTTATCTTTGCAGTAGCAGCAATCCATTTGCACGAAAAGGTGTTCTTGTTGTTTACAATTACTTCAAAAGTTAAAAGTTCAGAAATCTTCCAAAGTATATGTGATTAGATTAGCGTTTTGACTTTGTTTGCTTTTGCTTTCTTACAGAAAGAAGCATTCTTAGCATTTAAATACAAAGCTTTTTCCCGCTTATGGAAAATGAGAAATATTTTTTCTAATTAAATTTCAGAGTCTTAATACCCAGTAGTTCTGTAATTTAGATGTTCAGGTGAAGACAGCATTTCTAGTCAACTATTGAAAAGATAATTTTCCATATGTAAATTGTTGCAGCCTTATCTTTTGATTCTAAGTCTTCAGGAACTGTTCTGCTGGTAGCTCAGCTGAGTGTAGTGTTCCTGTTTCTATTAGAAAGCTGCTTTTAGTAGGAGTGTACCAGTTCACCACAGGAGAGCTCCAAAAAGTGTGGTCTGTGTAAGAAGGAAAGGAGAGGTAGTGTACGTGTTGGGGTTTTTTTGCTGTTTACCAGAATTCATAATATTACTGTCAATACTTTTATATTTGATTATAATTTTAAGTCTTAAAATTCCTTAGGCAAAACCAGATCTGCGTTACATAGTGTCTTATTTTAAGGTAGGTAGCAAATCCTGTGGTAAGAAAAAAATGAGTGGAATGAAAAGATTCAAAACTTAAAAGGCAACCAGTTAAATAAACAGTGAGAGCTCTTCTAACTTGACAGCTAGAAGAGCTTAAATGTGCATGTTGTGGGAAACTGATGTGCAAACAGGACAGATTGGTAACTGGGAGCAGCTGATCAGAACTGCTCTTCAACCATGTGTGAAAGGCACAAGGCCTTGGCTTAGTCTTGATTTGTGGTTGTATCTCTTCTGCTGCTTGTAGCATCAGTACTTCATACACTAATTGATCTTAACAGTAGGTAAATAACAAAAGAATTTTATTTTTTTGCCCAGCAGGACAGGTTGTAGCAGTAGCAGAATGCCTCACCCCTGGGAAGTGGTCGGAGTCTGGCTGGAGGGGGCTTTGAACAACCTGGCCTAGTAAAAGATGCCCTTGCCCATGGCGGGGGGTTGGATTAGATGATCTTTGAAAGTCTCTTTCAACTCAAACCAGTCTGTGGTTCTGTGGAACACTGAAATGGGTGCTCAGAGAGCTTGCAAAAGCTGCATCTTGTGTACTGATAAGGCTCTGAACAACTTCATTTAACTTGGAAGTTAACTGGGGGCTTTGAGCAGGAGATGGGACCAAGTGACTCCTGTATGATCTTTCCAATCTACACAACTTTATGATTCTATCTTAAGTACAGAATTCTTAACTATCTTCCTTTTCTTCCCCTTGTCTCTTTCCTCCTAGGATTTTTAAAGGAGGAAGGTAGAATAAGAGGCAGTATATAAGGAACTGATGAGTGTGGTGCTTCACTGCAGGGAATATGTGGTGGTAGAGAGCTGCTGTTGTGTGAGACTGAGAGGTATTGGATATCTAAGTGATCAGCTCTTGTTTTTACCACTGTCCTTCCGTGTCCTCAGTGAAATCTTTCTTAGCTGTGGTGCTGTCTCTCAAATCTGGCCATGCCTCTGCATACCGTACCTTGATCTCCTCCTTAGCTCTACTGCCTTCAGTGCAAAAAACAGTGAGCAATGCAGTGCTGGTCTGTATTAATCTTGGAGCAAGTGTGGTTCACACAGGTGCTCCCTTGTGTTTTGTATTTTGCCAACACACTTTAACATGACTAAAAAAACCAAGTAATGAGGAGATTAGTGTAGGGGTAGTTGAATTGCAGATGAGCTAAGTAGCAAAATGTATATTGATAGCAGGTGGAAAATTGAACAAGTTTGGTGGAGTTTTTTTGTTTGGTTGGTTTTGGGGGTTTTTGGGTGAGAGATGTGATATGCGAGTGTCAGGTGAATACTTATGAGTCATAAAATAAACATGTTGGATATGTATCTGTGTATATCTGATCCTACCCTTTGTAAGGCAAGCACAAAGGTAACACCTGAATTAGTTCAGCCTTGTACTGCAGTCTACTTAAGTCCTAGTGTGATTTAGCCAGAGGAATTCTAGGGTGTAAGGTATTTGTGGGGATGAAAAGACTTCTTTTTCCATACAGATTTACAAAAATATTCTGGGTTTAAATTGTGTTTATTTTTGGAATCTTAAAAGCAGCCTCAGCAAAGTGAAGTGGGCAGAGAACAGCTAGAAATAGAACAGAGTCAAATTATCAAGTTGTTGATGCTGTAACTTCTGTAACAGGAAGAAGGACTTAAGCAATGAAAAGAAAGGATGGGACGTAAAGCTGAGATCGTAAAATATGTACCTACAACTGTTATGAAGTAAATTTTCATAAAGGTGCTTGCAAGCTTCATCTAGTGTTCAAATATTTTGCTCCTGTATATTTAACATAGCGAGTGTTTATATGGCAATAGTTGAAGATCTGGCTGTGTGATCATATGCACTTACATACATATTTGTAATACAGAATGGTTTCTTCTGTGGCCCAGTTTCACTGTAAAAGCAAGCTGGACGTTTGCACGTTTTAAAATTAGTCTAGAGTGCTGACATGTACCTGCATTTCAAGACTGAAAGTTGCTATTTAGGTGTACATTCATTCAAGTTGTGTTGTGATGAGCCTGATGATGGAGTGTGTATTCTCATACTAGAGAGAGAGTGTATGTGTGCATATATGTGTGTATATATATATGTATGATTGGTGTTACCAATCTGGCTATCATCTGTTTTGTCTGAGGGTCTAATTCTTTAGGTACTCATTCAAGAAGGCAAGATTCCCTATCCTTCCTTGACTCAGCTCTAACCTGGAAATTTTTTTTAATCAGTTTGTATATTCATCAAGAGATGTTAGGCTGAGCTGAATGTAGTTTTGTTGGTTTCACTGAAGCTGTGATAGTTTATTCTGCATGGAGGTCTGTAATAAGGATCTTAGCAGGCATGTTCTATTTATTTGGAAAAGAGAAAAGTAGATTGTGATACTGTGCATGTACATTATATAAGTACAAATTTTAAAACTATCAGATGTTTTCTAACTGTTTTTGTATGTTTTGTGAAGTTTTCTTTTTAGGTTTTCTGAAGGTAATTTATTTAAGGCAAACGCAGCAATGAACAGGATGTAGAATTTGGAGTTTTCATATTCTTGCACAATTCAAAGGAAGTAAGGAAATGGTATGTTAGAGTACAGCTTAAATGCATATCAGTTGAATAAAGCATGGGCTTAGAGCTTGTCCAGGGGTTGTATGTATCATCTGCTTTAGATGTATTACAGAGGTGATGTCAAGGTGAAAGCACACTTGCAGAATGGTTGGAAATCATTGATATTCTGACTCCGAGGCTGTAAATGGCTCTGTGGCAGATGGAGGCTTTGTCAAGGAAGAAAAATGGCAGCTCTGCAACATCATAGATGTTTTTGCTTAGCAGCTCAGCACATAGGCTGTGACCTTCCAGTGTTCAGGCATTCCTCCTGTACTTAAATAAATTGTCCTCCACCTTTACTCCCTAAAAGTAGATAAATAACAGTCATCATAATTCAGTACAGTTTTAGGTGTTTCATTGTGAGAAAAACATAAATGTGCTTTATTGCTAGGTATTAAAAGTAAGCTTTGAAGGATGCTTGTGATTTCTGCATGAAGTACCAGTAATAGCTTTTAACTAAGAGTTGTGTAATACTGAAAGTAAAGGTGTGTTTGTGTGCATAGGTGCAACTACTGCACCTATGAGATCTGTGTATGTGAACTGTTAGTTCTCTGGAATATTTTAAACACTGTAAACTGGACAGCGTTAGTTTTCAGAATGTGTTCATACTGTGGGAATCTAGGTTTGTGTGATTTATTCCAGCAAAATACAGAGTTTGAGACTATATATTGAAAAAGCTAGTTCAGAGAAGCCATCAGCACGCTTGTAGCAAGTGTGGGTAGAGCCCTTCTCAAATCCTTGTTTGCGAAGCCCAGCCATGAAAATACATGAGTTCAGAGAGGATAAATATGGTTGATAAATTCAGTCTAATTTCTGAGTTCATGTTTTTTCTTCTTGATAAAAATTCGAGTGTGTTTTAGCACCAGGCAGCATCTAATTCTGTGTGCTGCTGCTATGGTTTCATCTATATTCTTGTATGATATTGAGTCTATATTTTTAGAATGAGGGTTCACTTTTATTAGTAGAATGACTGGTTTCCGTGTTCTCATACCTATTAATGAAATTCGTGCCAAGTTGTGTGAGTTATGGCCTCTACTTGGGGTATATGTGTGATTACGTAGTGCTAGCAGTTATGTACCAGTCACATATTTCATATGTACAGCAAAATTTGCGAATCTCAGTCTTTCCCTTTAATCATTTGAATTAAGACTGAATTGTTTAACAGTTCTTAGGTTCCATATACACTTGTTTGATACCTAATAGAACCAGTGATGTCCGTTGTTGCAGTATGTGGCTTCAAGAGCCTGTAACGTCTTGTAGAAGATGCTCAGTTGGACAGTTGATCTGTATTACAGGCAATAAGTCATTGTTAAAAGTGCAAGCTTTTCACAGCTATCACCTACTAGTCGTACTCTTTAGCCTACTTGACAATTGTTAGAGTTATAGAAAGCAATCACTGTTCATCACAGAAGAAAATGACCCAGCACTTTCAAGGGTCAAGGTTGTTGCATTAGAGCCTCTTTATTTCAAACCCTAGAGGTCATAGAGTCTTTGTTCTTAAGGGTGAGCCCCCTATAATTAATCGCGCCTCCTCTATCTCTTGGGTTTCTGTCATTTTGGGATGTAATGTGGTGAGAGATGGCTTTGCTGCAGAAGGACAAATGCTTTGTAATTGAAGCATAAGCATTTTTGATAGTGTGTGATTGAGGACAGTCTTCATACATCTTTTTATTAGGACATGGTAATGCACAAATGAGAGTAAGACCTCTTCATATGATATATGCTTGGATGCTTATATCCTGTAGCCACAGATCTTTAAAAGTGAGAGTAATGGAAGACAAAAAAAAGGCCACGTGTTTTATGCTTTCAGCTTTCAAGGCTCTCTCAATGAAACAGGTGCTTGTTAACTTAGCAGTGGAGCACATATGAAGGGAGTTTATGGGAATTTTTATGCTTTCATTTGCTTACCTAGTTTATTATGTCCAGTATGTTGATGGTATTGTTCCTGGGTTGTACAGTGACAATTTGATATGACTGGCGTCAGGGGTGGTTAAGTCCATTTTCTAACATTTAGTTATTTTTTTCCTCTGTGTTTTCAGTGGCCTTTTTTGCCTTCTGTTTCTTGGGTGTTGTGATGGCCGTCGTAACTACAGAATGACTGCATGGTTTCATTGCACCCCTCAAGATAAAATAAATTACAAATTCCTTTCATTTATTCCGTGAGAGTTCTGTGTGCAATTTTTGTATACTGGAGTAACTATTTGTCCGTTCTTTTTCATAGAATTAGGGTTTTGGACTGTTAGTTGAAAAGGAAGGGAGAAAAACAATCAAACACCCACACCTATGTGTGTGTCTCCCCAACAAAAAAGCCAACCCTACCAAACAAGTCAGCAAACATTTATTCTCAACTGTTTTGTGTTTCTTTTTGGTATGACTTTGGAGCTTTATCGGCAGCAGTGCTAACTTGATAGTACCATTATAGTAACAATGTGTTATTTGGATTAATTCAATTTTAAAAAAAAAGTGTGTAAAATAGAAATGGTAGAAAAAATTAATGGGCTGTATTTTAGTTTTAATAGTTTTGGTGTGATTCCAAAACATAGGTTCGATACTCTTGGAGCTAGGGGTACAAAGAGGTTGCTTTTTATCTATAAAATACAAGACAGCATATATCCCACAAAATCAAAATATGATATTAGTCTAACGTGAACTCCATTCTGTAATCATTTCTTTTTTAGTGAAGTGGTTTGTGTAACTGCTATGTATACTGCAAGCTTAAACATACTAACTCTGAACTTGCTGGATCATTTTACTTGTTTTCATGATGATTTTGCATATTCGGGCAAAGAAATTACGCTTGTACTCATGTAATGATTCTAAATTTCGTCCTGTTTAATCATTAGATAAATAGAGAGGGGATTTTTTTTAGAATGTGGTGTTCTGTTAAATTCTTGTGTTAATGGGCATGCAACTTGAGCTATGAAAGTATAGTTTGTTTCAAGTGACACCCAATTTTTATTAGATACTCCTGCTGTTTCACAGAGGAGATAATACTCCTTTGTCTCTATAGCACACATTGATTTTTCTTTCAAGGCTGCATTAACAATGCTGATAGAACCCGTGCAGTTAGAGTCTACATTTAGCAGTAAGTAGAGAAAGAAATTTTATACAATAAAAAGTGTCCGGTGTTAACAGAATATTTTGCAGTATTGCTGTACTTGAAGCAGTGAAACCAGGACAGGATACTTGAAAGGTCGAGAGAAAAAGAGAGAAAGAACAAACGATGCAAAGAGAAAATGACACTGAGGTCTTGGTTTAATACATATGTATTCCAGGTTGATGGCTGATTTCATTAGCAAATCTCATTGTTATGCAATGTCTGTTCTTCTGCAGCAAAATGAATGTTGTATTCTCAGAGGGTCCGTGTCTCTGTGTGTACATTATGATGATAAAGAATATATTTGCAGTTGTTCCAAGCTTTAAAAACTTTTGAAAAATCTTTATAGTTTCAAAATAATTTAATTTCAAATTTACAATTATTTGGTAAATTAATGGTTATTTTAATGGAAAACAGCAGTTTAACCCTCCATCTCTGTGCATTTCTCTGTCATGTTTGCTACTTATGTGATCTTTTCTCCAAAATCTTAGTTTGACTAAATAGCAGTTACTACTGAATTTATCACATATATATATAAACATATATACGTATATACACATACATCCATACATATGTATATAAAAAGAAAATTAAGAATTGATTTCTGTAATGCTTTTTAAAGTGGGTGATAGTAATGTATAAAGAACATGGAAACAAACGTCTCAGTCTCAAATCTCATAAAACTCAAATAACTTTATATTTTAATAGTTTATACTGAAAAATATTGGCAAAATTTTATTGTAAAATACATCATCTTTATTATGAAATGGCATATTTTGGTACATAGGACAATGGGCTACTTGAGATACTGGTGTGCTTTAGTTTCTTTTGTTTCTAAGTTGCTAGTTAAAACCATTGTTTCAGTGATACTAAGACATTTTGATAATCCCAATACTAAAACTGAGAAGGAACATATGAGAATGCTTTCATACAGGAAAAGTAAAATGTACTGAAATTCTTTAAAGCTGTTATTTTTTCAGTATTTATTCTATATATATACTTTGTGAGGTTGAAATCTAGTAGCAAATGGTTGAAATGCTAATAAATAAATGATAATTTGAGATTTTTAATGGGTTTGTGATTAGTTCTAGGTAATGAGCATGCATGAAGAATGCTTTTGGGCATTGAAGTAATGTAAAGAATAAGCTAGATTTCTGGGTTTTTCTGTAAGTGGCTTTTACATGACTTGAAACAATTCTGTACTTACTAGGGTTTTGGTAGAGATGTATTTAATAATGTGGAATATGGCTCTTTCTGAGTGATAGTTCAGTGGTGGTTACCGTGTTTATTCCAATTCCAAGACACTATTTTAAGGATCAAATTGATAGATGAAGTGTGCATGTGTTCTGTAAACAATTCAGTGAGGAGCAAAGGGGCCTTAAACCGAAGCTAAATCATGAGCAATATCACCAATAAATGTGACCGGAATATGAAGGTGGTAGAACAAAGAGAAGATTGCTGTCTCTCTTGTCCCTGGGGAAGGAAGCCTCTTTCTCTTGGCTTTGGTAGGGCTGTAAACCAGTATAAGGATGCAGATTACTTAGTGTCAGTTGATAGGTTTTAAAGATTGGTTGATTTAGTTGTTCTTGGTAGTGAGAAACTATTTGAAATGAGATAGATAATCTATCTCCTTGATGCATATGTGTTTTCAGTTGTGGAGACCAATTTAGACCAATCCAGCGGTACTCAGTGTAACCGTGGAACTCAAGAGTGGTCTCTGCAGCATGGAAAGAAATGGTATTATTGAGGCTTGTGAATGTTGTCACAATCTCAGTTTATAGGCACACGAGCAGGACTTGCTTTGGGGTGCCGTTGTGTGAAGGTCTCTGAAGAGGAAGAGTTGGTTGCGACTTTAGTCATGGGCTGAGTATGGGGTGAAAAGTTGGTTGTTTGGTCTATCCTTTGTTGAGGCCCCCCAGCTTTTGTAATTTAGTTGGAGGTCACTTTTATTAACTTGTTAATTTTTCGTGAGTAAAAAGATGATTTAGAACTTACGTTATCTCTAAGTAAGGAATGGTCCATTTTGTCCCCTCCTTACTGGTCCATGCAGTTGGTGTCAGAGAATTCTAGCTAAAATTGCTATGAGCAAAAGATAGATTAATACTGCATCTGAAACTTATATTGATTTAATGAACCACAGGGAGTTCATACTCTCCAACACCGTTGCTGCAGGTTGTGTTCACAGCTGATGCTGGATTTAGGTATTGTTCTTGTTTTCATAAAGGTTTGCTATTTTAAGCAGGTGTTTCTACTGTGAAGTAATCTGTGTTTCTTGAGGCAGTTTTGGCGTTTGCATCAAGGTGTGATCCAAAGTGTAGATCTCTGGCTTTCTTAGCGTTCACTGGAGGTTACACAGAGATGATATGTTCTTTTCCAATGTGTGTAATCAAAATTCATTAACTCCTTTATATTTGGTTGTCACAGGGTAAACTAAGAAGTTTTAAACCAAAACTTGTTGATCTGAATGATATAGGTAGTTCTAGATAGGCTCAAATCTAGTAGGTAAAGTTTTCAGGATTTTGTAATTTCTTTATGACCATAGATTTAATTCCGAGGGCAATATTTGAAATCTTAGTAAAAGGAGACTTCAGTACAAGGACACTTCAGTATTTTACTCGCTGTTACCATGTATATTGTTTTTTAAAGATTTTAAATTTTTATTTAGTTTGTCTTATAATACCCATAGCTAGAGTCATATTCAATACCCATATTTTTATAGTTAGAATTTACTATATAGAGAGCAATACTCTTAAAAAAAAACTTTCAGAAAGACAGTAACTTTCCAGTTGGGCTCCCCAGGTTGATACTGTGCCATTTCACAAGGGCGGGTGCTGATGCATGTGTAAGACATTGCTGGAGTAGCTGATTTATTGTATCATATTAGGTCTGTTTTATAAACAGAATTTTTCATGGAGCCAGGTGTTTGACCACCATTGTTTTGGTAGCCTGTAGAATTTCTGTCAGTTGCTGAATCATTCTTACCCCCTTGCTGACTAGTGGGGGTTGTAGTTCATTGTATTCAGCTTCTCTGGTGGCTGCAGGGGTGCTACTGGGCTGGGATCTGATTGAGCTCAGGGTTCAGAAAGTAAGTATGAGCATTCTGTTTGGCTCTTTCCAGTGGCATATTTTTGTTTCCCTCTTCTTGACTGCACTGTCAATGCAAAACAGCTGTTCCCACAGTAAGTATTTTTCGCATTATGAGCAACATGGATTGAAATAATTTTAGAAAAATCATCATTTATGGGCTGTTATTTTAACACATAGAGCTATTGTGTGTGATTCTCCCCGTGTCACATAAGACTCAAGTTCATTGTGGCTGTATTTTAGCATGCAAATTTCTGATATTAATAATAATTAGCAGATTGAGACTTCAGGTCATGATCTCCTAAATCTTGCAGTGAGAGCTTGTTTGCAGTGATACTGGTACCAAACTTAGCCTGATTAAATACAACATACATTGCTTTTTAAAACTATTTCAGGGCTACTGTGAAGAATGCTGCTGATACTCCTTGTCTTTGCAGAAGGCTTTTCTCATTTGATGGTTTGGATTTTTACTGTTTCCTTCAGAAATGCTCTACATGGTTTGACAAAACTGCTTTTTCGTAAGATGAGAAACAATAGAAAACCGGATGAATGAAATGCTGAAGTTTTAGTTTGGTTTTACTTAAATCAATGGTGTATCCAAGTGTTTGATGAGGAAATTGTGGCTGCACTAATTATATCTGTAACAAGCACAGCTCCCAAAATTCCTGCTTGGTGTATTGTTTTGGTTGCAGAGATCCCTCTTGTTTACTATATCTTACCTTGTTTGGGAGAGAGTGATGGCAGAATAACTCTTTCATTGGCAGAGGCTGCATCTTCCCTGTCAGTGTTCGCTGATACAGATGCACCCTTTCTTATTTCATGATGTTTCCCGTAATGCTTTCTCTATTTTTCTTGTAGCTTTCCTTTGTTCCTTTTCTGAGCTTAATGTGAAAAATGGCTGCAGTGTATTTCTAACAATGTTATTAGAAACTCTTTAGTGTGTTGTTCCTTGATTTGTTTCTTCAGGCAAGTTACTTTGGTGTATTCCATGCTGCAGAATTTCTGAGAGAGCAAAAATTGATTGATACACTGCCCCAAAATTCTGTATTCTGTTTTTGGGCCAAATACTTTATTCTAGTTGCTTAGGAGTAGCGAGCTTTTTGTTCTTAGTCAGTGTTTTTACTGTTGAGGGAGTGTTTGTTCTTTGTTTGTTGGCGGTTGCTTTTTCTTTTTTTTCCTTTTAGTTTTCATAGTAGCCTAGGGCCCTCTGTAGTTCCACTGTGAAAATAAGATTTTTAAACTGGAACTTGTGAAAATTTTGGGAAGTATTATAGGTAGGAAACAACCTTATAATCTCTTTTCACTGAATCATTGCCATGTGTTTAGTCCATATTTGATTATTTCTTTTTGTGGAGGAAAAGTGTTAGTTTCAAAAAATCAAATTTCTTTCAAAATCGTGGGTTTTTTAAGGTTGGTGTTTAAATTTGAATGAAGTGAATAGTATTTGTTTCTCTCAGTTTCAGATTTTTCTAGAGTTGATTCAGGTTATTGTTTCGCAGCACTTTCTCATACCAAAACAATTTTACGTGTGGTTTGTTCTGGGGAGAGAGTGTGTGTGTGTACATGAGTATCATTTAAAAGAAAATAAAAGTATTTTTCTTGGGCTTGGCATAAAATAGGATGATGACTATGTAAAATTGTGGAAAAAAATTTCCTTTATAGTTCAGTTGGTTTTATGTTTTCCTGCTACCTTCTTGTAGCCTTGTGTAAATAAACTACAGATAAAGCTGCATACTTTTCACCTGAGCTGGTTTGTTCCCGGGAGCATCCGTGTTACCGGTTATCCCAGGGCTCCACCTGCCTTTCGGTTTGTTTACCAGGAAATCAAGATGTGTAAACTGCAGGAAGCACTGTTTGACCCTCTCCACGGCATCTCATTACAATAATTGCTAATCTCTGAATAAGACAGCCATGTTTTGTGTGTAACACACAGGGACGTTGTGGTAGATTTTAGATGCTTCGTCAGACCCCGCTTTTTCAACGCTTGCTTGGATTTTGTTTTCAGGATAGCTTTTGACAACAGGCATCTGGCGACCTTTGCGCTCTGCAAACTCGGGCAGGATAGCATGTGTGCTTTCTTCCTTCTTGGCTGAAAAAACCCAAACAACAGAACCCCCCCCCACCACCCCACGGCTTGTTTTGGAGTGCTGTCACTGCTCTGTAGAGACAGGATAATGGCTACTTCCTGATTAAACCACTCTCCACAGTAAGCTGTTCATGTTCTCTCTCTGTTCTCCTGTGCTTCTTCCCCCTGCCTTCCCTGCATTAATAGTTTGAAATGTTTATAGATTGAAGAAGAATATAAAATTCAAATTTAATTAATGCAAATTTAATTTTTTTTAAATTCTAAGACAACTACTGCTTTTTGTAATGCTTATCTGATAGTAGTGATGAGCAAATATGTCTGATTTTCATTTGAAAAGGTCTATTTAGGTTTCAGGCAAATGGTATTTACTTTATGAAACATTCCGGTGAATACTCATTGGACAAATACAGTGACATAAAATGTGTGTTTCATGCACATTCTGAAATGTAGGTATTTCATAATCTTTTTGTCATTTGCAGAACTGTTTTGTGTCTAACAAACTTAATCTTCAAATAAAACAGAAAAGCCTTTTTGTCAGCTTTTTTTATATGACTATGTAAGTGCTGTTTCTCCCGGTTTTTCAGTTGATGTGTTATTTTGCTTCCAAGTAATTTCTCAGCTCTTGCTGCTGAGGACCAGGAGAGTGTGATAGCTGTCACTCAGTGCGCAGGTCCAGTTTTATTTTGCTCAAGCTCATCAGTCTGACAGATTTCATGTTGTAAAACAATAGTTGCAGTGCATTTTTGGTCTTACTTGTCTCTGTTGAACAGGTCTACAGGGATTTTTATTTTTAATCAGTTTGCTCTTACGTTATGCTAATATAATTGGCATAGCATTTGCCCTAGTGCTGTACATGCCGTGGTAAACATTACTGGAGTTCTATAGCAAATAATACCAAGGCATGTTCTTGGGTGTTTTGTGAAAATGTAGAAAAGTGCTAAATCAAATTTTGCAGTTCCAAAATAAATTAATATTAAAATGATATTGTGTTCTTGGTACCAAAAACTTTTCTTTTTTTTCCCCTTTGTAAGCTAGAGTATGAAAAACCTCTAGTGAGTTCCTAACCAAAATTATTGTTGCTCTTCAAAAGTCCACTTTTTGTATTATCGTATCTTACTGTGGAAATAATTTTATGTAAAATTTCATTTAGTAACAGGAGGTATCCACTACATTAACAGAAACTGGAACTGAAAATGAAATATGGAGAAAAAGTATGATTCAGTTAAAAGAAATAGATGTTTTTATACTAGGTGGTTACAAAAATAGGTATTTTTGAATTAAATAGCTGTTATTAAAAAATTGTGAAGTAGACAGCATATATAAGAAATCTGTTTTGTTCAGATTGTGAGAAGAGTAAGTAGGTGAGGAACAGTGTCCCCTCAGCTTGGGGTAGAGAGAAGTTTTTGGAGGTGCTTGACCTATTAGTTCGCTTGAGTTGTTAGCTCTAGAGAAAAGGGTGTGGACAATGGAGTGCTAGAGCATGTAGATACAGGTCTGTTTTGGGGAGAACAATGCAGGAAAAATGCCATGGGGAAGAAAAGAGGAGGGATTCCACCTACAGTACTTTGTTAAAGAGCTCTCAGGTAGTGAAGACCTGGTATTGGGAAGCCATTGATTTGTACTGTTTTTCCCCCAAAATACGTATCCACCTATTCTAAGGATTACTGAGCAATGCGTACCAGTCACTATTCTTTATGAAACTATGACCTCTTCATCTTGAGAACATTAATGGCAAGATAAAGGTTTCACAGGATAGCTTTAGGTTTCATACATGTGCTGCTTCCCTTACAAGCCCCTTAACACTGGTATTTGATTTGGAAGCCCAGTTACCTGAGTACTATCCTATGCTGTTGTCTCTTACAAAATAAGATTCATTAATGTTTTTAACAAAATATTGAGTTGCTCCTGTTAATAGATAAACTTTATATAATTCGATGTTCCAAATAATTTACAGTAGTGCTTAATATTGATACTGTCTGTGAAATGTCCTAGCTTGGATGCCAGCAAAACAGGTATTGTCTTCCAGCAGACTCCCTTGCTGTCCAGCTGGCTTGTTGTACCCCTGCTCCATTTTCTCCAATGTCCTACAATCCTGGTGTTTCAAAAAAGTTTGCTCTTTCTGCATATTCCACCTCTGTAGAGGCTCTTAAACTCACAGCTCTTGTGCCTCACAGCTGACCATGTTGTCTCAAAGCTTCAGCCTAACTTACAGAACTAGATTCCTGCAGAACAGGTGGAACCCGATGGGAGCTGCTGAGCTGCAGCTCCTGGCCTGCCTCCCTGCCTGGGGAGATGGAAGTGCAGGAAGCAGCTGTGGTCAAGGAATAAAGCTGCTCTTGCCACACGGGGAAGGACTGATCCTAATCCTGGGTCCAGCCAAAGGTGGTGCACCTCTTGTATCATCCTCTTGAAGTGAGGAGGGTGGCAAGAGTTGGGGCTGCTCAGGCTTCCTGCTCCCCCACCCCACCAAAAAGCCACAGTTTTCTCTCTTGCTGAGGTACGACCATCATTGACTGGTTGTGTTTGCAGAATGCATTTGCGTTCAGAAAGAATGGTTTATGGAAATCCTGTGTATCAGTTATGTTAATCTTTAAATGGTTTCCAGGCTTTGCCAAGAAAACAACACCTGTACACCTGAAATAGTCTCCTGTGTTTTAACCAGTGTTCTTTAACCATGCAGGAAAATGTAATGTAACATGTAGCTTTGTTAGAAGTCTGAAATCTAGACACAGTACTTTTGTTTTGTAGATAAAACTACAGATGGCTTATTATCTTCTTTCTTTCCAGTATGTGGAAATAAAAATGTGATCTGTCAGGGTTTTTTTATGTCTAACCACTACCTTCAAGTGTGTAAATAACATCAAGTTGTTAGAATTGCATGTGATTGGTTTGTAAAAATAATGTGGTGAATGGAGCCAGCAAGGGTAGTCTTCTGACATGGTAATAGCTGCTGTGGCTTCCCTGGAATCTTGATTTTATTTCTTTGTATCTTAAGAACTCTGTTATTATTCCCTCTAGTTCCTCTGTTTAGGTAAACTTCATTAGATTCTGTTGTTTTATGGGGGTTTTGTTTGTTTGTTTGTGTTTTTTGTTTTGTTTATGCTTAAGTCCATCAATTTTATAAAAAATATTCTAATGCCTTTAAAACTGGAAGAAACAATGAACGAACAACGTAAGATATTTTGGAAAAGGAGGTGGCTGCTGCTGATGAAGCTGACTCAAAACAATGGTTGTTATGGCACGGAGCGCTTCCTCCTAGAACTGGTTCTGGGTTTCCAAAGATCCACCTGAGTGCAACTGCATGAAAATGTGGAGACCATTTATCTGCGTCTCAGCTTATTAGTGGGAACCATTACATTCCTGCTAGATGACACCATAAGGTGCTTTTAAGAGTTCAAAACTGAGGAAGTAGCATTCCTCAGTGATGAGTTTTAGTCAAAGTGCCAAAACTCACTCCATGACGTGAGAGGCTGATAGACTTCTTTGCTGTCATGTGGGTTAAAACTAGTTTTTGCTGGCATTGGAGAACTGAATGTACAGTCCAGGCTTTTTCTCCTTTTGTTTAAATGTAAAATGGTATTAATGTTAGAATAAGGAGACTGAAGTTTGGTGCTATTCTAAAACAAAATCAGGACCCAGTGCAAACCTTGGGGCTGCTACAGGTATACATTGAAAAGATTTGTTTCTCCTGAATGCTTTTCTGGAACTCTGACTTGGTACCCCAGAATTCATTTCTCATCAGAGTTTGCTGGTGGTTTTAGGTTTTAGCAGTATTTAAAGGTGTAGAATAGTAACTTTAATTGTTAGGATGACAAGTCTAAAAAAGAAACCCAACAGAAACAAAAAAACCCCTCTAGACCATTTGTTAGGAAGGACTGACTAATATCCTTGCCCTTTCTTGCTTGTTGGAGCATGATGAGGTATTATGGCAGTTTGTAAGTTTAGGACTGCAGGGTAAAAGAATCCTTTTCTAAGCATTCTCTTTCGTATGGGGGAGTGCCTGTGAACTAGTTCTGAGCTCATTATTTTGACACGTGTGGAGTTCATACACTCAAACAGGTATTGGGTTTGTAGTTATTTCTTCCCCAAGTTACCGTTAGCTTATGCTTTTAAAGGTTAGTTGTTTAGAGTTTTTTTGTACCCAGTCATTTTTTTTATGTGCCATTTTTCCAGCACGAAGTCAAATAATACCAGGTGGGCAAGATACATTGTAGTGAGTTTGAGTGGTCTTGTATATACACGGTAGAGCAGATACTTTAGGCTTCAGAAAGTTAGCCTTTGGTTTAATGCCTTCCATTGTTATTTGGCAAAGACTGGTAAAGACTGGCAAGGTTCAGTTATGGAAGTACTAAAAAGCATGTTTGGCACAAACAGTGGTAAATTTTAACAGTTCTCAGACAAGCCTGTGGCAGCATTTGCTTTCAGAGGTTCAGAAGGGTACTTCCTCTCTAGGTGTTTTCGGAAGCTCTGCTGGTCCCTGTAATTGGAGATAAGCCTATATTTTGAGCTTGAGATGAAATCTGGCTTTTGAACCGTGGGAAGGGGTGTCCGATACAATGGCTAAACAGGAGCGAAGTTTCTGAGTGGCAAAATGTCAGCAGAAAAGCAGAAAATTGGCCTGTGGCAGATTGAAATTTAGGTTTTGGAAAAGCAGAAAAAGCATTGATTTCTGCTGTTCCATTTTTTTTTACTGACTTTTGAACTATTATTGCATAGGATTTCTGATGTGGGTTCCTGTTACCTATTTCAGAGCCACCCTAAGTAAGAATTTTTGCTATGTATTTAAAAAGTGTTGTGTTGTTTATCAATATGCAAAGATTGAGTAATACTTTATTGCGATGGTGGACTGGGAAAAGGGAGCTCCAGGACCTGGGGTTTTTAGCCCATTATCTGGAGGGGAAAATGCTCTCCCCCTGCCCCCCACCACGTGGTCCCCATGGAGCCCAACAAGACTCACAACAGAGACCAGCAGAGGAGCGAGCGAGAGAGAGAGTTTATTGTTCACAGATCAGATATATATAGGGTTTGGGGGGATTACAGAATAACCAGTTGGAAGTTCAGGGGGTCTTGCAGAACCACCAATGACAAGAAAGGGTTAACAACCAATAGAAAGGAGTAGATAAAGGCCAATAAGAAAACTTCCCGATATCTCACTAGTACATTCCTGAATAGAGATAACCCTGCGAGGGGGTACTTGGGAAGAAGAAAGTGAGCAAAAAACTACAAAAAGCCATTTTGAAACAACATTAAAAACTTCTGTTTTTCTTATATACTGCAGATCCTTTGCAAGACTTTATTATTTTAAAAATTGTAGAGGTAGTTATAGATACAGTTTGCTCAGTACCCTCACACATTGAATAATAGTATAAAATGCTAAGTCTTGCTTCTGTAGAACAAGATGTAGTAGTACTAGAATCTAGTGCAGATGAAGCAAGTATTGAACTCTCATAACCAGGATATTAAAAAAATATAGGTATGTGGGGAATGAAAAATTGACCTTTTACACAGAAACTGGAAACATCTTAAGCTGAACTGTTATGCACAAAAATAAAAACTAATATTAATCCCAAGACAGTATAAAATATTGCTGTGATTCAGGCACATGGTGTGACTTTTGGGGACGGTCCTGTGCAGGGCTAAGCGTTGGACTCATTGGTCCTTGTGAGTATCTTCCAACTCAGCATATTCTGTGGTTCTGTGATTTATTTGTTCATTGGTTTTTGTGGATTTGTTTGTTTGTTTGAACAGAAGGGTTTGTAAAATGTCATTTCTAAAATGGTGAATCATTTGTTTCAGTTTGATAGCCAAATCTGTTGAAACTGTGTTGTGTATTTACCAAACTGATGCCAGAGAATCTTTGCATTAGGATGTTCTTCAGAACTACTATTATTTCAGCCTCTAAAGTCATGACGAGTCCAAGCTCTGCATTGATTTTAGGAGATGCAAATAGTTATTTTTTGTTTAGCATCTGCTTACAAGTGTTGGGATACAGACATATAGTGCCGTCATCTCCACTCCATGAGTGTTGTCTCCATGAGCCTTGATGTCTGCACTGTACCACTGCCACTCTGCTGTTTAAATCATGACTGCTCTTCTTAGATGGGTGGATTGCACAGCTTTTCCATTGGTGGAAGTATCTTATGGGATGTCACCTGATTAAAATTTGCTGTGTGGCAAGAAGTGACTTGGGCAGCTGCTTTTGTAGGGTGACATTCGTGGCTGCAAGTGTTTACATCTGTGTCAGAAGCTCTCTCCGTCTATTTTTTGTGTTTTGAGGGTAGTGGTGTCGACTTTTCCTTTCCTAACCCAGCATAGAAGTGAAAATAACAGAAGGTGAAGAGGTGTTTATTTTTAATAAAAGTGGTGACTGCAAAATATGCATGTATAAAGTTGATAGGCTCATACAGAATAACAGATACTGCAGATAGATTTGACTTCAGGACAGTAGGTTTAAATTAGATATTAGGAAGAAATTCTTTATTATAAGGGTGATGAGGCCCTGGCACAGGTTGGCCAGAGAGGTTATGGGCTGCCCATCCCTGGCACTGTTCGGTTGGATGGGCTTGGAACAGCCTGGTCTAGTGAAAGCCTTCAAACCCAAACTGTTCTATGAAGATTCTGTTTATATATTATTTAAACCAGACTCTTAGTGTTGTTATTTTGGGTTTGAAGTTTTTGTTTTAGGTAGACTTGTGTCGCTTCAACATTAAGTGCCTCTTTGCAGTGCTGTGTTGCCTCATGGGTGCCTAGTATGGCCATACACTTTTTGTGGTACAAATTGGGTGGATTAGATTTCTTGCCTACCATTATGCAGCTTTCAGGAATATATTCTGAGGTTTATCCATAAACGAGGCTTATGGAGGATTGTAACTTAACCTGACCTGTGTGCCCCTCTTCCCTCCATGGACTCTCAAGCAAGTGAAATATAATGCCCTATTTGTAAATATTCTTTCTTTACCATAATCATGAAGATTGATGAAACGTGTGAATGCAGAAGTATTCAAAGTGACATTTATTTCTAACTAAAAGGAACACTATTACTTGTAAAATAAGAGAAAATAAATTTTTTTATTTGCATCTAAATTTGCATGTATTGTTTAATGAGGAATTTATCCTGTCAGATGGAGTCAAAAGAAATGCATTGTTTAAAATGTCATTTTATCCTGAATCTATTTAAAATGGCCACTGTGCATTACCAAATAGTAGAATGCCAGCTGAATCCCTTCTCTGTTTTCATTTTTGCAGGCCAGTCCTGACTCAGTTATACCAAACTTAAGAGTCAGATCTGCTTTGAAGTGGCTTTTAGCAAGTCACCTTTTCTGGCTAAAGACTGTCGAAAAAACATCTATGGAATTGTGTTTATGATTTTATGAATCTTTTCACTGCTGTGGAATCTGATGTAGTAAAACAGTGAGTTGTTATATCACTGAATCTGGTCTAGTATGAGGAAGGGGATGGCTGTAAAGCCCATTTAGAATGTAATGCCAGAACATACAGTCTGGTTCATGCAGTGTAACTGGAGTAATGCATTGAGGGTATTTATGTGTAGAAGTCTTCGTAGTTTGTATGATACCTATGAAACACAAGCCAGTCTTGCTGTTGATTTACTAAGAAAGGTTTTATTATGCTAGTTGATTTACTAAAAGAAATTTTGTTGTGGTGACTTTTTTCCCTGGAGAGCTTTATGTAAAGTGCTTAGAGTAAATTATTGAAAGTGATGTAATTGCAGTGACATTCTGCAAAACTTCAAATATTTAGCAGCTGACTTGGCCTTTCAGGTTTGTACAGTATTTGAGGCATGTAAAGTGGGTCTCAATAATTCTATTGGCACTTCTGTTTGAGTTTAAACAGCTCAAGGTGTAAAACATTGTAGCTGTAGTAGACTGTGTGGAAGGTGTGTGAGCAGACTTGGTCACCAGAGCAGGGAGCCTTTGGTGTTCACAGGTGGTCTGTAGTGAGCTGCAGCCCTTCCTGTGGGGACCTTCCTTTTCCGCCAGGTTTCGGTCAGGGTGCTTGCTTGTTTTGTGTATCTTTTGGCACACCACTGGTTTTATCTCCACTACTCCTTGGTTCTGTGGCCCTTGTGGGAGGTGAACCCACAGATGCTGCCTGGCCTGCTGGGTCACCTCCCAGCCAGCACCCAGCCTCTGCATTCAGCTCTTGAGCACTGACCTTCTGGGCCATTTCCCGTCTGTGATGAACTCTGCTGTGCTGGATTGTCTGTTCTGAGGGACTCTGATGTGCTTCCCTTCAGCAGCTGCAAGATCTCGGGCATCAGAGCTCTCACTGACACAAGAAGTAGCTGCGGACTGGTGGTATTATGACACGACACAATTAAATACCTTGTGTAAGGCAAGAGAACACGAGATGTTGTGGAACTCTTCCATAGTGGCTGTCAAATAGTTTTTTCAAATTTCCCTTGGTAATTGAGGAAGACTGAAATGTATTTTAACCCAACTTCTTTTTCCCTGTGTTAGAGGTAATAATTGAAATAATGAAGCAATACATGGGAGTGTAGAGGTTAAACTGGAATTTGGAGGTGAATTAGTCTAGGGTTTAGATGTCTTCAAGACACAGTTAATAGTATTCACACATCCCAGCTAATATTGACAGAATGCCATTTTATCCATGATACTATCCTATGAAAGTAGTTACTTGTTAATACCTGTTTAAAACTAGGAAAGGTTTGGGTTTTTTTCTGTGTTAGGGTACATTTCAGCAAAGGTTTTGAGCACAGAATAGCAAGTTGATTTACTTTAAATGAATTTCAACTTGTTACATTTGAAAATGATTTGATTGTTGTTTGCTTTAGTAAACATTTACTTGGTTTTGGTGTTTCTGTTTTTATTAAATATAAGTGATTTTTTTCTTTGTTTTTTTTATTTTTCCTCAGAAAAGACAACATTTTGATTGTGTAAAGCTTTACGTTCTTCTCTTCTTTGTTCCCTTTTAATGAGAGGTTGCTTTCTGTTTTCGTTGGGTTCAGCTGCATTAATGGTTATTATTGACTATGAAAAATTCTGGGAAAATAGCTGGAGTTTCAGACAAGGCATTGAGAAGAAGTGTCACAAATCACTACACCTGGAAAATAAAAAAGTGTTTTTTTCCTAGCTTTATTTACTGATTTTCTTTTACAAATATGAGAGATTAAAAAACAAAACAGTCATGAAAGTTCATCCTAAGTATTGACTGACAAAATACATTGCAATGGAATTAATGTCTAATTTATACTTGCAGTCAAAAATAATATGGATCTTCAGTAACTGGTATGGACTTTTTTTAGTCACAGAATGCATTAGGTCTACAGTGTAATTATTGCTGATCCTGACTAATGACTGTTTCGGGGATTATCTCTTTTGGAGTCAGCCATCTGCTGTGGTTAGAGTAATTAACTACACATAATTAAGGGTTGACTTAGTTTGAAATCAAAAGTATGTATGTCTCTAGGAAAAGAATATAATTTCTTCAGTTCAGAATAATTCAGAAATACCAATATTCCACTTCTCTATTAAAGACCTAAGCAGCTAAATTAGAGGGTGAAAAAACATCTTCTCAAAAATACCTCCCAGCCCACTGCAAACTGAAATAAGGGGAGGGGGGGAAGGGAGAGGAAGAGAGGAAGAAGGGGAGCCTTAAAAGGGCAGTTTATTACTGTTTTCCCTGTTCTTATGTGATGCTGTGTTACCAGTCCATACAGATGATTATGTTGGTTAAAAGCTTGTAAGTAAAGCTAAACTTACATTTCTGTATTAAAAAAGTATTGATTTGCCAAGGATATCTTCCTATTTATGACTCAAATATGGATTGCTTGTAGGTGGTTCTTAACTATGCTTGTTTATAAAATACATTAGATGGTCACATCTGAGGAACTCCAGGCCTGTCAGCCTGAGCTCGGTGCCTGGGAAGGTAATGGAGCAGATCATGCTGAGTGCCATCACGTGGCATGTACAGGACAAAGAGGGGATCACGCCCAGGCAGAATGGGTTTATGAAAGGCAGGTCCTGCTTGACCAACCTGATCTCCCTCTATGCAAGGTGAGCCACGCAGCAGATGAGGGAAAGGCTGTGGATGTGTCTGCCTAGACTTTAGTAAAGCTTTGGATGCTTCTCCAACAGCCTTTCCAGTGGTAAATCTGACAAAAATCTCCCGCTGTTCCTGGGACACTCTAGGACAGGAACTGGTTTCTTGGGAGTTTCCCTGTTTGGAGTTCAATGTACTTAGTCTTGTTGCTTTTTTAATAATACAGGGACTCTGAAAAGATTTCTTCCCCACCTTATTTATTCTCTGATTCTGACTCACCATCACCTGCAGCACTGGCAGGTTGAGTCAGTCAGTCTGTTGATGCTGCTACCATTGTGCTAAGACATCACTGGCTTGACTGCATTTTTTAAGTATTTGAGAAACGACTTCTCAACAACTAGTGGTTTTAAGAATAATTTTACTGTCTGTTTTCCTTAAAATACACATGCTCTTTCAGTGAAATAGGTCTGGTAACTTTTGATTTAGACAATTCATGGCACAAATAAAAATGTCTTATTTTTTATGAGAACCTTATGAGGAAACAACAATAAAACCCCCTACCAACTTACAGGAGTTTTTATGTTTATACTACCTTATCATAGTTGCCGGACCTTTCCTTAAATTAAGAGTCTAGGGTATGGACTTTCTGGCACATACTACAGGTTCTTTAAAGCTGGTGTCTGTCAGAGAGCAGCAAGAGCAGGGCTGTTCTGCAAGGAGGGACAGGCTGGCAGTTGAGGATTATGCAGGCAGGGCTTTTGCTGGCTCTGGCACAGTTCCACGGGATCTGGGCACTGCTGGTCCCAGAGTTAGACATAGTAATGGAACCTGTCAGGCCCAGGGCCCATCTCTGATGTAGTCTGATCAGGTGGCAGAAGATGGGAGGTGATGCTCTCCTAGGGGAAAGCTAGAATGTGAGATGTGGGATCTTGGCAGGAGGGCTGGGCACGGACAGGCTGCAGTGTGGGCTGGCTCTGGCAGGGACTGAAGGGGCCAGGCTGGACTGAGCTGAGCTGGAGCTCCCTGGCACAGTGTGGGTAGTGGTCTCAGCTGAGCCCACAGGCCTTCGGGTAGAAATGTGATCGGACTCTGAACAGCACTACCCCATTCCCTTAATACTGTGGCTGTGCTGGGTTCCCTCATGGCTGGGGGCTGTTAGTGGGATGTACTTGTCGTGTGAAGCTCTTGTAGGAACCTCTCAAGAATTTAGTGCAGATCTTGAGACACAGTTAGGACAAACAATCCTGTAGTCCCTTGTGATTTCCTTTCCTGCTATGGAGGAGAGACATTTCTCTTTTCTCTTGCAGATATGGAGTCTGGAGAGCGGTTAACATCACCATCGGTCTCCTCTGCTGCAGCTGCTTCCACTCCAGCATCGTCGACACCATCGGGAGCTTCAGAAGGACCGAAAGGTGGCCTTTCCACTGGAGCTGCGACACTGAGCTCCACAATCAGCACATGTGGTAAAAATCACTCAAGTCTCTATTGCAGTGTAATTTTAGTGCTTCTCAATGTTTGTAATTATTATTACAAGACAGATATAAAAAGGTTGCACAGATGCATCAGAGAAAAATGTTTGAGGTTTTTTTGTTTTGCCAAGCTATAATGATTTCCTGTGAATACATTTTACATAGTACTCATTTACTGAAGTAATGAAATTAATTAAAAATTGCCCCTTTAAAATGTGAAAAAATTTCAGTTCACAAGGCTGTCTTGAAAGCAAGGATCAAGTAAAGGGTTGATCTAGCAAACTCTATGCCACTTTCAGATTAAGATCTAAAAATCAACTTTGTGAATACACATCATGTTCTCAGCATTCAAGCCCAAGCTATACTGTATTTTTATATTTGGATGAATAGTTTCTTATCATGGAACTTGAAATTGAAAAGGTCTTAGATAGTCTTGACTAGAATGAAACATCTTGTCTTGAATCAGAAACATGTATAAAAGATTTCTCTATGCAAGAATCTTGTTTTTTGTGAATGAAACTTGTATTTCAACTGAATGATGCCGATGTCATCCACAGAACAAGAAATGGTAAATAACTCTTTCCTGCTGCTTCTCTCTTCACTTTTGAAGAGATGACTCTTTTTGGAGAACATTCTTTTTTTTAGCCTGGGTATTACTGATTCTTATGTCAATATAATTTAAGTTTTTTCATCTTAAATTCATGGTAATCCATTGCTTTCAGAACAAACTTGGTTCTTGCAGTAGAGTGAGCAAAAATATATTCTACAAATTGAAAAACTCTTCTGCCTGGATATTACAGAGTGAGTAGATTCCAAGTGCCCTCCTACACCCTGCACGTGTTCACTTGCAGCTACCCCAGGAAGAAAAGTAGGAACCAGAATGTCTGTGTACCTAGAGTTATGTCTCACCTATTTATTACAATTTCTCTAAAATCAGCCAGAAGAGTTCTGAAGTAGAACTCGTCATGAATAAATGACAACGTATCTTATTTTTCAGTCCTCTCCTGCAAATGCAGCTCCAAAGGAACTTTTTGGCTGTGTTCATTAGCCCGTGCTATTTGAATTGGTTCTCGGTGGTGGTCCCCAGAATTTAGCAGGAGTTCATTAGCGTGTGACTGGCTATAAATGTACATTTCCAACCTGAGGATTTTTGTGACTCCTTTACCTCTCCTTGCTGCTTTTGCTTTGTAGATATTACAGGATGTAATTTTGTATGTCCCGTAACACTGCGTGTATATATAGGACATATGTTTGGTCTGCCAAAATTCAGTAAGACTGAAGAGATGAATCATGTAATAAAGATACTCAGCTGTTGGTTTCTATCTTCACTAGAAAACCCGTGTAGTTTTTCAGTAAAGGACTTCGAAAAATTCTGTTCTCAATCTTTATTTTAAAAAAAGGTTTTGTTTCTGTCTGGTAGCTAATAGTCATAAAGACTGATAGTAATTCTCAGGATTCATGTTTTTGATGGTCGGATCCTTTGCCTAGCAGCATCTTATGCTTAAGAACATATATATTTTGTCAAAGACACTTTGTCTTCCTAAAACCAAGCCAGAATGTAGCTCATTCTGTGCTGTCCCATCAGTTTTATCTTGGAGTATACCTGTTTCTGTGCTGACACAGTGCACTGTGGTTACTGTTGTATCCACTCAGAAAAGGTATAGACTGTGCTAGAGAAATCCCACAGAAGTGTTTGTGCTGTTAGCCAGCCAAAGACTTTTCCCATGAATGACCCATGGCTGGAATGGCAACTTCAGTGAGATTCCTGAATGCACAAGCTACTCTGCAGCCAAGGTAGACTAGTATTTTAGCTTGTTCCTAAAGGGAAGTGTTCTTCACTTCTGTGATATTTAAAAAAACCCCAAGAATGTCTGTCAGTCTCAATCTGATAATTTAATTATCTTAAAATTTAAAAATACATTTCTCTAGTATCTAATAAAATCATTTTTTTAAGAATGAACAGTTATTCTTACTAAGCGAAGGTAAAGGCATCTTCACCTATGCATTAGATTAGAGAGGTTCTTTTAATTCCAGTGTATCTCCTTATTTTCTTTGCAGCAATCGATAGTCTACTAAGTAGTTTCTGTGATAAATTTGATTGCATATTCTGTCAGGTCCCCCACAATGTGTGGTGAGTTAGGACTGGGAGTCTTTATGCTTTACCAGGGAGATTAGACTACAAATAAATTATTTTGGCATATTCTCAGGTCAAAAAGACAAAGCACCTGTGTGAAAACATTATGGAATATATCACATACTGTTAGTTTAATTGGTTAATACAGACTAGTTGCTGAATAATTAAAGCATTCTAATCAAGTAAACAGGTACTTTACTTGCTTTCTTTTTGTTCACCCACTGCTGAAAATAAGAAAGCACATGGGAAAAGTAAATTGACTCGGGAAAGAGGTTTAAATTCACCCTCACAAGATTGTTAGCAACTTTGAAAGAATATGAATCAACAGCTTTTTCTCATATGAGAACCATAGTTCAGTGTTTTGTGTCTATGAGAGTTACCATGTTATGGATACTTTTTAAATACAGCTTAGGAGGTCTGTGCCCTGTGTATGTTCATTATATTCTTACCTCCTCAGAGTTAATCTTCTGCAGTGTTTGTGCCTAAATTATGTATCAGCTTTCTCAGTAGTGTGCAGTTTTGTCAATCCCTTTCTAAATTTTTTTTTTTTTTTTTTTTCAGAAAATTAGTCCAAGTCTAGCATCTTTTAACCTATGATTTATGAGGGAAAGTTGAAGAATGAGTCCTTGTGTGCTTGATTCTGTGAAAGCATATTTGGAGTTTATTAAAATGCCTTGTGTTTTTGAGGTGCTTTACTGAGCTATGCAGTACTTTTCATTTAAATGAAGAGATTTTTGATGTTTCTCTATTTGTATGAGGGCATTTGTTTTTCAAGCCAGTGTTGGACTGGGTGATGTTACTTATGTATGTATAAACCATTTCCAGCCTTTTCCATGCTTTACAGGTTTTTACACTGAGAGACCAGTACTAGGAAATCACTCACATCAGTAGTTTGGAATCATGCATACAGGGAGTTAGGAAGACTCACTGTTGTTGGGAGGCATGTAGTATGCAAACTTTGCTACCACTGTAATGATTAAAAGACAACAGAGAGAGGAGGAAAAGACGCAGTAATTTCTGTCACCCCAAGCAGTTCTCAGATTTGCTGTGTAAGGTGGAATTCCCTTAAATACCATGTTATTTTTGTATTTCTGCTGGCTGGCACATTATTTAAGTATTTATTCCTATTTAGCTCCTTTGAAAAACTTGTATTGTACCATGAAGTTAATTAATATTAACAAAGGCATTCACAGTTATCATTCCTTGTTACTAAGAGACTGGCACTGTTGAAATGTATGTTGCCCTTTGGAGTAATGCTTTCAATCATTATCTGCGCAGTGGCTAGTAGAATTTCAAAAGCTGAGCTCAAAAATATTTAACCTATTTGAAGTAAGGCAGGAATGTTAAGGAGTGAGGTTTAATATGAGTCTTAGTTATGTGGAGCATGTCGGAGGTAAGTTAGTAACTTGAAGAGCAAATTTAATAGGAAAAATTAAGGAAATAATAGAATTAATTGCTAAACACTGAATTGTTAGTGTTTTCATCCAGTCAGAAAGCGGGAAAATGCCATTACAGTTCAGTTTATTATTACAAGACTTTGTTTCCATTTTTGCTTTGTTTTACTTTTTCCATGTTTTTAAATGCATGTTTAAAAATGGATGGCTTCTCTTTCCTGAACACATTAGATAATGGCTCAGGTAGCACACAATGCATCTTTTTATCATGGCTAGGCTTCGCGAACGAAGATTCTAGGAGGGCTCTACCCACGCTTGGGCTCTACCCACGCTTGCTCCAAGCGCGCTGATGGCTAAAAAGGCCAGTGCGAGATAGACAAGTCCGGTTGCAGAAGGCACAGTGAAAGACTCTCCAGGTGGTATCGACAAGTCACGGTCCTTTCTGCGTTGTCTTTTCTCCTCGAGAGTGACCCTGTGTGTGTTCTCAAAAGCAGCAGCAGCGTTGTAGATGGTGTGTCTCCAGGCCTCCCGATTGGAGGCCAGGGTAGACCAA
>JAYRBT010000181.1:119312-139410 GCA_036023395.1 Myiotriccus ornatus
TGACCCAGGATTCAGAACCATATAAAAGAGTAGACAGTACAACGGCTTTGTAAACACAGATCTTTGTACTTCTCTTCGGGTGTTTGTTTCGCCACACTCTTTTACGGAGTTTACCAAATAAGGCCATCATAAAGTATAATATAGTGTGAAGTTACCCACTCTTTTTTTGTGTGTGATGAAGAAAGATGGTGAACAATCTCAAAGAACGTTTTAAATTAAAAAGTCTTCAAAGTATTATGAAACCTTGCAATGCAGTGTTGCTCATCGCCACTGTGGTCTGTGAGAGGGAAGCATTGTGGAAGAAGATACAGAAATGAGGTTTGGGTTGGCTGTGGTGGTTTTGGGGATTTTTTGGTGATAATTTACAAACTGATGTTAAAGACATTTGAACTATATTCAGCAAACGTAGAACTGAAATACAGTGCATTCAGACTCAGGTCAGAAGTATACGGCAGTACTGTACACATCACCTGCAGTAACATCAGTGCAGTTAAGGGCAGATGAATTCGTGCTTTGGAGGAAGGAAAAAAAAAGCATGTGAACCAGAAATCTGAAATCAGTAAGAGGAATTTCCTTGCATTGTGTATGTAATATTACCGTTATGTTACTTTGTAGTTGCTAATAAATAAAAAATCCTAGTGAGTGCCTTTGTGTTCCGAACACCCAGCATGGTGAGGTACTGCAGTCAGGACGCTGTTCCAGAATTATATACACTAACGCAGTAACAACATTTCAAATGTCTAGAAGGAGAAGTAGGGTTAACAAGCAAGGTCAAGTAATGGTTTTTGTGTAGAAGTGCCCCAGAAGCAGGGTCAGTTTGCAGAGGCCTTTGTTGATAATGTGTCTCATGTGAGTCTCTTGGTAAATAGGGAGGGTTTGGTCTTACGCTGTCTTTTTTCATGCACTGCTGTTGGCATTAACGTATGGCACAAATGAACTTACTGTTCTTTGATGTCAGTCTTTTCCTGCTTTTCCTTTCCATTAGCAACTGTTCTGTTCTTTTGGATATGTATGCTTTTACAGTCTGGGAATTCCATGCTTTGTCTTCCGTCCCTGTGTTCAGGCTATCTCAAAAGTTAAAATTGAACTCTGAAACTCCTGTGAAGTTTCCTTTATCAGGATCACGGAATTTCTGGTCCTTTGTTTTTTGTCTCTCATCTATGTTATTATAAATTCTTGCCTTGTCCTAACTTATGAACACATGCTGACTTGCTGTACTGTGCTTGCCCTCCTCTGTGCTGCCCTTTCCCAACCTCCCAGGTGTGTAGCAGCTCAAATAAACTATTTTTACTTCCTTCTGGTCACTTCCTCTTTTCTTTTTCCTTTTCACTTCTTTTCCTTTCTGCATTAGATTCACTCTCCTTACTGTTTAAGGTGGGCACAGTTCCATCTATGCTTTTGTTTTACCTGTGATTTTTACAATCCAGTTCATCTAGCTTTGTTGTTTTTTTCCTTCTTGTATTTATTTTCAGAATGCATTTAAATAAAGCTGCTGGCTTTAATGACTTAAGACCAGAGTTGCTGCAGGAAATGTGTGTCATTTGAGAAGTTCCAAACTGTTTTGTTTTACCTCTAGATTTAATAAATCTGCTTGCTTGCTCTTCATCTCTTGATATCTGTATGAATGCATGTATATATATATATGCAATATACTTACTGAAATATTGAAATACACTGTTTAAACAACTGAAGTTTATTTTTCTTTCCTTTGTGGTGCAGAGTGGTGGCGAACAGCAGACACACACTCTCGTCCTGGGGCGGCTTTCTTCCCACCGCTCTTGGGAATTCCACCACTGTTTGCACCTGCTGCTCAGAATCACGATCCTGCTTCATTCCACTCGAGAACTACGGGAAAAAGTAGTCGGAACAGTACAGACAAAGGTAATGGCTGCACTTTTAGAGGGGATAATCGTGTTGAACTTCTGCACATGCAGAAAATGTGGAATTTGAGCTTTACCTTTGATCATTCTTCCCATTTGTAAACAGTTCTATAAAAATTGACTGTGTTAGCTAAGGATGAGACATACAAGTGTGGGCTTTCAATAATGAAATATTCTTTGCTAATATTTCCCTCCCTCTTCTTCCTTAGATAGTGTGTCTGGGACTGAGTAGTAGGGAAAGGTTTTCTCTTAAAGTTTGCGGTTTCTTTAGAGGCCCTTGTGCTTGGAGAGTGACTCCTATTCCTGTACACATATGAAGCAGGCACCAGGCCTTGTTTATGGGGAGCATGGAGGGAGGGATTGCTGCAGGTTATTGCTGAAAAGAGCTCCAGGACAGCCTGTTCTTGTGCTTGAGTGTTTATGTGGTATTGCACGCCGTTGGAAGATGTGAGATACGTTGGTTTGGTGTTTGATACTAGGTCTGCTCAGCTTAGAGGAGAGGAGGCTGAGGATGACCTCGTTGCTGTCTGTGGCTTCCTCATGTTGGGGGTAGAGAAGGAGGTGCTCGGTCTCAGCTCTAGGGTGTCTGATGAGAGGACACAAGAAGGTGTAAAGCTGTAGTGGGGAGTTCACATGGGTGTTGGAAAACGGTCATAGGGAGGGTGAACAGGCTTATTTGGACTGTGCTCTTAGATCTGTGGTTTAACTTTTTATGTTGTCCTGTGTGGAGTTGGGCTTGATGATCCTGATGGGTTCCTTCCAACCCAGCATATTCTATGATTCTATGAGTTGAAAATGGACAATTTCAGATTTTTTTCTCCCCTCTCCCTCCTCCCCCCTCATCCCTTACAGCATTAATTGTGTTTGTCCTTTAAATCATGGGTGTTCTGTATGTTTAAACTAAAATAACTCCAAATTGAAGTGACACTTGGAGGGCAAATTTTTAGTATATGTGGGGAGTAACCTGTAAGTAGTCTAGTATGTTGTTACGTGTTTATGAAAGCTAGGTTAGTGTGACTGGAGCATCTCAAAGAAAGTATCTGCTACTTCAGATTTATTTTAAGCATCACTTCGTTAATCTGTCGTCTTCAGGTGTAAATGGATCACTGAATGGGAGCAGTACCACTGCAGTGTCTGCTGTCAGCACGTCTGTGCTCTCCACGAGCATTGAAACGTTGGCAGGACAAGGGAAAGCTGTGACCTCAGGAGCAGGAGGGCGCAAATACAACCAGGAGCAAAGCAAAGTTCAGCTTCTGGACACCAGGGCTGACAAAATCAAAGATAAGGTAAATACACAGAAAAAACCTGAAGATTCAGACCAACATTGACGTAAGTGCTCTGCACACAGCAGCATTTTGAAGCCTTCTTTCCGAGTGCAAGATGTTTCGGGTTCTTCCTCTCTTTGCCTGGGTGGGTTTTTTTGGTTCGTTTTTTGTTTGTTTGTTCTTCCTTTCCTTTTTTTTTTTCTTTTCAGGTTTCAGTCAGGATGCTTGTCAGCATTGCTGTCTTCTCCTTTGTGTAACCATTCGTCTTGAAGTGTAAATTCTGTATTATTGATAGACTTTCTTTTGATGTACAAGTACCTTTCTTAAGAGTGTTTTGTTCTGTATCTTAACATTTAAGTTCTAAATTTCAGATAAATTTCAGGTTCTCAATGGTTTGGTTTCCTCCAAAAAAAAATCTGTATTTTTATTTCAGTGTGTTAGAATGAAGCCATGGCAGGAATTGAAGTCAGAGGAATAAGTAAGGGGGCAAATGGGAGTATTTCGTCCTGGGCTTTGTACAAGTGATGTTACATTTCTAAATTTCAAATGTAACAGCTCTTGCCTCTTCTAAAAAGTATGGTTTATTTTAAAACATTTTAGCTATACTTCTCTAAATGTTCCTTTCTTCAGGATTTTGTTTTTTTTAGTATTCATCTTCTGACTGCTTTGATCATCTCCTTAGTTGTAGTTTCCTTTTGAGGATGTTATCTAAAAAAATTTAAAAATAAATTTTTAGTTTGTTTATTTTTAAAGAAGGCAAAGCTGATCCAAACTGCTTTTTACAGTTGATGATAATTTAAAGAGTTACTTTTTGTGCAATGTTTTCTTCCTGAATTGAATTCTAGTGCTGTTGTCCTACCATCTTGGGGAATCTTCAAGTGCAGTCTGATAGTAACTTGTATTCTGTGAATTTTTTTGCCTGTAGTGTTTGAAAAACAAATTCTGGGCTGACAGAAGCATTGATCCTCAAAGCTGTAGTTATAAGTTCTCATCCAGTTTCTTTTGTTTTGTGTGTGTATGTGATTATTCAAAGGGCTGTATGTAACAGTGGTAAACCAAAATCTGTCCAAAGAGTGACTTTAACACTGTGTGGGATCCTCACTCCTCACAGTATGTTGTGGCGTATCATGATACGTCTTGTTGAGCATAACGGTATCGGAGATAGAGGTCGTTGTGATGCTCTGATATACTGTCCATGACTACGCCTTAATTTGATGTAATGCTTTGAAATGTAGTGATGCCAACTGTTCTCTCAGTGTGCGTGGTCAGAAAAGTACTTCAGTGGAACTTTGTGACCAATTTTTAATTTTCATCATCTTGTGAAACACTTTAAGGACAGCAGATCATTGTACTCCAAAGTCTCACTGTTCTTTGTTCCAAAGATTGTGTGTAATGATAAGATTATATAACAGATTAAAGCTAAACCATTAACAGAGAATTCATCTTTCTGGTAGAAGCCCAGAAAAAAAGCAATGGAAAGCTCTAGTAACAGTGACAGTGATTCGGGCTCCTCTTCAGACACCTCAAGTGAAGGCATAAGTAGTAGTGACTCGGATGACCTAGAGGAGGATGAAGAGGAGGAAGAGGAGGACCAGAGTGCTGAAGAGAGCGATGATGATGAATCTGATTCTGAAAATGAAGCACATCACAAAAGCAAGAACAAGGTATATATAACAGCCCACCCTTCTGCTCACAGTCCTCAGTCACTGCAGGCTGTTTGTGACAAACTGACCTGTTTCTGCCTGTGAAAAGATAGCGAGCAATTATTTAACTGCACGTTAATAAATGCTAAGAGTACTCTATTTAGGTTTGCTTCAGAGTTTTCTGTTTATGGTTTTTTTGCTTTCTTTTTGTGTGAGCATGTCTATGTATTGCTGTTCTTTACAGGCTAGGAGTTTAAGAGTTGGTAGGCCCTTATTTTTGTTGTAAAATAGGAAATACAGAGAAATTAAGTACTGTGTGTTAATAGTGCATTGGAAATCTGTCTCTATAGATATTGCTTCAGCAGTTGCTTTTTTCCTAGAAGAATGATTACTTTCCCTGGTAGGCAGCAGAGTGAGAAGACTGGAATTTTTGGTATCCTGTTAGGTTTACAGTCAAAAATACATTTAAGAACAACCATGGTTTAATACTCGTTCTCTAGTAAGCATTGTCTTCACATGCTGAAACTATCTGGGCACAAAACACCCAACTGAACAGTAAATATATTACAAGACTGATTCTCTGTCTAGAATAGTATAATTGTTTCATGGAGACTGATCACATGCATTGTTTTTATCGAAGAATTTTAAACTTATATAATGAACAGTCAAAAATACATATTTTGCAGGTGCTAATGCATAGTGGTGTAACAGATACAAAAACTGATGGACAAAAAACACATGAAAAATCTCAAGAAAAAAGAACACACCAGCAGATACCTCTTGTGTCTGATTCCCAGACTCACTCATCATTCCAGTCCCAGCAGAAGCAGCCTCAGGTTTTGTCACAGCAGCTTCCATTTATTTTCCAAAGCTCTCAGGCAAAGGAGGAATCTGTGAACAAACACACAAGTGTAATACAGTCTACAGGATTGGTTCCTAATGTGAAACCTTTGTCTTTGGTACATCAAGCCAAAAAGGAAACCTATTTAAAACTCATAGTTCCTTCCCCTGATCTACTCAAAGCAGGGAATAAAAATACCTCTGAAGAATCTCTCTCTTTGACCAGTGATGCCAGATCAAAACGGGTGAGTGAATGTTTTGGTTATTTGTAATCTGTGTTACTTGCTTAACAATATGGAACATTGTGCTGTCAAGCTCTTTTAAATGCAATGTATTAAAGTCCTGAGTATATATTTTTTCATAATCATGAAGTTTATATGTGCTTTTAAAGTCAATCTGAATTTCTGAATGGTGTAAATTAATTAGATTGTGTGGATCATGCATCTCTTAAGGACAATGTGCAGCTAAAATCAGTGTCAAAATAAGAAAAGTACTCATGGATAAATTGTGTGGCCTGGATGTTTTTCCCGTGCTTCTAGTTTCAGTGGGAATGTTGGTTTAATACTTCACATATCTAGTATTGTAAGGGCAGCTTCACTTCATTTCAAGTTGGATAATTTTTAGTCAAAGTAATTAAAATATTTTAATTATGATTTTAAAAAAAGAAGCTGAAAGCCTTTCTTAAAAAAATGTTCCATGTGACCTTGATTTTTGTTTGCTCTTTTAAAGACAGATATTTATGCACTGGTAGCTATTAAAAATCAGTAGGGCTATTTCCATAGTTTTCTTAGAATCCCAGCTTGGGTTTGGGTTTAAAAATGCCTGAAGACCATCCAGTCCCATCCCTTGCCATGGGCAGGGACACCGTCCACTATCCCAGGTGCTTTTTAACTGGGGATCCTCATTTGGTGGTTTGATCTCTCTAAAAAATGTACTGGAGGTATGCATTGTGTGAATATTTATTTTGGAGGTTTTCATAATTTCAGATTCAGTTTTGAATGTTAGTAAGTTCAAGGATGTATTACACTTGACTTTATTTTTAAAAATTATTGGAAATATACCATCTTTAAGCATTTTACTATGTTTTCCATCAAAGATGATGTGGGGTTTTTTCTTTGTAAGAGTCTTTAGACTAAAGACAGTGTAAGCTTTACATGCATTTCTGAGCAACTACCGATTAAGTTTTACCTGGTGAACCTTGAAGAACTACTTTTTCAGTTAAAAAAGTAGTATATCGCAGCACTTATGACTAATGCCTCCCCCCCTTTATTTTTTTAATAGAATTTTTCTATGCCAAGAGTCTTCTGTTAGCTTTCTGCTAGTGTTGTGGCCATTAGTGTTTAAAAACGCATTACCGTGCGCTTTTAAATGAAAAAATTTTTAAAGATAGTTTTGCATTCTATAACGATATTATTATACACAGAAATAAGTATTAAGTGGGGGTTTTCCTATGCTGGCACACAAGAGTAGTCTCTTTCTAAAAATTATTATTTTCAAGAGACTTAATATTTTTATTAAAGGCACTGTCTAGAGCAATATAGCATGTGAGAAGTGTTCTCTACATAATTTGGATCAACTGAATCTTGATTTCAGTTCATCTTTTCCTACTTGATTTGCAGTGAAAATCATGCAAGACTTATGTAACTTGTGGTTACTCATCTCTTCTGTGGTAGCCTGCTTTTGACATACTGAAAATTGCTTAGCAGATGTTTAAAATTTCCTAGTCTTCGCCTGCCTGAATAGTAAAGAAAACCAAACAAACACCTCCACATTTTATTCCTGTCTTCTTATTTCTTTAGGAACAATATAAACAGACATTCCCAGCAGCACAGCTAAAGAAACAGGAATCATCTAAGAACCTGAAAAAGGTTATTGCAGCTTTGTCAAGCCCCAAATCAACATCTAGTTCACCAGCTCATCAAAAACTGACATCCTTGGAAAACAACCATTCTAACCCCTTCCTGACAAATGCACTTTTAGGTAATCACCAACCCAATGGAGTTATTCAGAGCGTCATCCAGGAGGCTCCTCTTGCACTCACTACGAAACCGAAACCCCAGACCAAGAGCCATGAAAGTGTAGCCATTTCTAGTAGTGCCCCCTTTTCTTTGCCAGTAAACTTGAGTGCATGTGGGAAAAAAGCAGCTGGTAATCGGACACCTGTTATGCCCTCTACCTCTCCTGTGTTACCTGGCTCAGGAAAGGATAAACCAGCCAGCAATAATGCAGTAAACGCAGTAAAACCACAGCACCGCCTCCATGCTGCGAAACTGGTGGTGGAGCAGTTCAGAGGGGTAGACTCAGATGCCCCCAGCAGTAAAGACTCTGACGACTCAAATGATGATGATGACGACGATGAAGATGAAGATGAGGACGATGAAGATGATGATTCTGATGATAGCCAATCAGGTGGTTTAACCTTTTTAATAGAAAAAGCGGAAACTTCATTTTTTGAGTTTTGAAAACATGCATTTCCCACCATATTATAAATAGGGGTAGGAAATATTGGGCCATCATGGCCTGCAGTGTCCTACACATATCCTTGAAATGAGCATATCTCCCCATCCCCATTATATCACACCCAAAATCATGTTTGAGGCCTTTTGATACTTGGTCAGCTGTCCTGGTATGGTGGCTCCACAGCCTTCTGGAAAGGCTGCCAGAGACCTGCCTTCCACATCAGCCACCTCGCCTGCAGCTCATGTAGTGCTGATCTGACAAGGTGCTCAGGATGGGATGGAGATTAAGTCTAGTTGGTGGTTAATGATTCTGGCAGGCGGAGCCTAGCTGCAAAACAGGCTTCCGTAACCAGAGAGGGACTAAAAAAAGGCCTTCAAATTGTCAGGAGTAGCAAGAAAAGCATGTTTCTACGCCTTATTCAGGAGCAAGGTAGTCCATGAGCAAGGACTTGGACAGTTCTAAGGGCTGTAGTCCAGACTGCTATTTTAAAGACTCTTAAATGAGAGCAAGGACTGTTTTAAAGAGTTGATTATATTCACAGTTACTCCTTTCTCCCTTGTGTGCTGATATCCCTTGGGTCCAGTCTCCACCTTCATTATTCCCTTTCCCCTCTCATCCACATACCCTATACAAATCTTTTTCTCTCACAGCTGTAGCCCATCTGTAGTTCCTTACCCTGCGTATTGTAACTCTTCCTTTGCCCAGGTCGCTGTACTTCCAATTCTAACACCTCTCAGCCTGTACCCTGTTCTGTTGTTTTCTTCCTCTTCACGATAGATTCCACACCCTGGGAATGCCCTTCTTGGGGTAGTGCCTAGCCATTGCCTGGGTAATAGGATGATTTTGCTGTAGCTCATTCTAGGGTGAACAGTCTCTTAAAACACTGCAGCTTCTGTCACTCATCTCTTCCCATTCGAAAGAACAGCACATTATTACACAGAATTACTTTATGCTGTCATAGTTGCAGTAATTTTAAAGTTTAAGTAGTTAATTATAACCTATTTATACTCAGGAGGTGTTATTAAAAACATATATAATGAGACAAGTGATTTTTCAAGTCTTAGAACTTTAATGTACTTTCCAGTAGTTACCAAGTTATAATGTGCCTTTTGCCACACTTTTTTTAAACAGAGTCTGACAGTAATTCTGAGTCAGATACAGAAGGGTCTGAGGAGGAAGATGATGAGGATGATAAAGATCAGGATGAATCGGATACAGACACTGAGGGAGAAAAAACTCCGCTGAAACTGAATAAAACGTCATCCTCTGTGAAGAGTTCTTCCATTGGTCTTGCAGCTCATTCCACCCCGCTCAATCTCCAAGTAGCAAAGTCCCCCAGCTCGGCTCCAGCTGCCTTATGTCCCGAGTCGCAGCCCGCAGTGTTCCTCGGGACAGCGCCCGCCGCCCTCCCGCCAAGTGCCCACTGCGGTATCTCCATGTCTTCTCTTACAGTACCTGTATCATCTAGGGTGCATGTGTTGTAGAAGGAGTTACAATAGTAGTCCACATACTGGTATCAAATGGTACCTCAAGAAGGAAGTTTTTTACCATAAGAACAATGATTCGGTGAACGGCATCCCCAGGGATGTGTCAGAGGCCCTAGCGCTGCGTGTTGTCAGGTGCCAGTTGGTCAGGGGATGAGATAGTCTCAGCCAGGCTCCCTTTCCCAGGAAAGGTTGGACCGGGTATCTTTTGAGGTCCCTTCCAGCCTCAGCTATTGGGTGACTCCATGATCGTTTTGTGGGTGTTTGTAGCAGACATTAAAGGGAGTCAGCAGAATTGCAGGTTCTCGGACTAGAATGTTATACTTAGACCAGGACATTTTAGCTCATGTAATTATTTGACAGAAAGTAGGATGAAATAGCCAGAGTCAATATTTATTACATTAAAACTCTTTGTTGTTTAGTCTTTGTTATTTACCATTTTATTCTAAACTAGTTATTTATTTCTAATTTCTGGGCATTATAGGTGGCATTCTGAATTTTTTGGTTTTGCCCCTTCCTTGACAAATTTTGTAACTGTATTTTGTTAGAATATAACTTTATTCATTATTATTTAAAAATTCTCCGAATTTATGGTTTTTGTGCAAGGATTTATTTTTGAAAGGTTCATGAAAAGTACATTTAGCATTTGCCTGATGTTACGTAGTGTTTAAAATTCTTTATTTGGTGACTGATTTGTGAGATTTACTAATTACTATGACTACAGTAAAGAATGCATTTTTGAAAGTCACACTTGTTAATTTACATGGTAACAATGAAATTGCATGAATTAGAGACTTAATGTTGAATCAACATGCACATAAGTAGATTTTTAAATGAGGACATGCGCTTATAAATAGGATTTTATATTTGAATTTGCTGGAATAGGAATTTCATTCCATGTCATCAAGCGCATTAGATTTGAAGCAGTGTAATGTGATGTACTTCATATTTTCCCCAGAAACAGGCCTGTTAATTGTACAGTTTGTAAAAGATTTCCCATGGATTAGGAGTAGTCCAAATTGTTAACTTACTAAGTTCAGGGATCTGTGTTAATTTATGATGCTTTGAAAAGACTGATAGCAGATTTTTGTCTGTTTACAAGGGTGGGAGGTAGAAAAAATTAGTTTTGTGTCCTTGTTTTAGATGTAATAGTACTACACCTAAGAATCCCTTAGTAAGAATCACCATAACACACCAAAAATATGTTTGTGTCCATTTTACTTGGAGTTGTTCAGTCACTGAAGAGGTCTTGTGGTCTCCTTGCTGTATCGTTTTGCACTGGACAGCTCATTTTTCATGTCACTTGTATCCGCAGGAGAAGCCTGCCTCCCTCCCTCCCCTTCCCCTGTAACCATTTGCAGTAATGCCGTATTCAGCTGTGGGAGGTTGAGTGCAGACATGTGCCTAAAGCTTGGCACCCGAGTACAGGCAGCTCCTTGGTGCTTATTTAGAGGACTCTTTGCACTGCCTGGAAGCAGCTGCTGGTACCTCACCTGGGAGCTGTGCCCTGGCCTGGTGTGACACTCCTGGCTGTAGGAGCTTAGAACCAGGGCTTCAGTTTGATAATGGAACTCACTCAGATCCATTCCCAGGGAAGAGATGTGTGAAATTTTTGACACAAGGTCCAAACTATCTTTTTGAGAAGTGTATCTTCCAGAAGTTGTTCTGTGTATGTAGTTCATGTTCTACAACTGTCTGAGAGATCTGAGAAAAGGACCAGCCTTTGGCTCAAAAAAATACCCCACATTTGGTGATTGTCTCTGTGATATTATTGATTCAGTCTCTTCACTAGCACCAAACACAACATCTGTTCGACCTTGGAAAAGCTGAAATAGTCCTGAAAGTTTTCTGCACTTGGCAGTTGACTGCAGTCTATACGCAGTACTCTAAGAAGACTGCACCTGTTAGAATGTATGAATCTTTAGAGTGTTTGCATTTGCATCTTCTGTACTGAAAAAAATCACGTGTAGTCTAGTCTTGAAAATAGGTGTGCAAGGAATTATTTTAGCAAAACCGGAGAGCGCTAAGCAAAGCGAATCATTAAGTATAGAATAGCTAGGTTTTTCTGGTTACAATTCCAGAGAAAGAAGTTACAGGAAACTTAGAGGAAAATGTATTTCAAAAGGAGAACAGCTGCAGTGATTTTTCTTGGTAATTGAGGTACATAATGCCTAGAATGAAAAAAATTATTTATCTTTTGTTTTGGGGATACAAACATAAAACGTACATTTTAGGAATGTTTTAATTTTGTAAGTTCTTTTAGGTGTTAATCAGGAATTCTGTTTCAGGTATTTCGAAAAGACGAAGAGTAGCAGATGAACGGGAGCTGCGGGTGCCTCTCGAATATGGGTAGGTTGTGTATGTACTTGCCTTGCTTTAAAGGGAGATAATACTTTCAAAAGTCAATTGGTAAAGAAATGACAATTGAAAAATTTTTGAGGCTGAATAATAAGGAAAGGGCTTCAACAATTTAGATTCCGACTTCCAGTGACTGTGTCAGCATATTTTGTGTTAATTTTTGTGCATTACATTTGCTATTTTGCAAACATGACCTATCTCTTAGCAGTTTTGCCACTGGAAATTAATCCTGATTGCTAGATCAGAATCAATATAGACTCCAAATAACTCCCTGAAGTATATTTCTAAGCCATTTAAAATCTGGCAATATGTAAGTAGCTTGATATAAGTAAATCCATATATACAGTCAGTTTGGAAAATCTACATAGTAAAATTTTTTGGTTTTGTCTGATTTGTGATATACTCTAGTCACATTTTTCTCTTTTTTTGTAAAATTCTGAAGTTGGCATGAATTAGTTCTTAAAAAGTGTATTGTTGTATGCAACTATTTCGTATTACTCTAGCTGGCAAAGAGAAACACGAATCAGAAACTTTGGTGGTCGTCTTCAGGGAGAAGTAGCATATTTTGCACCTTGTGGAAAGAAGCTGAGACAGTATCCCGAAGTAGTAAAGGTACATTCATTTTTTAACTTCTCTGTTCTAATGCTACTAAGCGTACCTGCAATTAAAAAATGCAATTTTTTTCTCTCCAGTAACAATACTTATTTCCTGTGATATGAGGTGTAATGTATCTCTGTCTGTTACTGATTTGAACTCCTATAAATGCGTATCCCTGTGACAGAATGTGCAAAACATTGCACTCACAAAGTTAGCTGTACATCAAAGCTGGGTTGTAATTATTTACAAGCTGAAGTGGAAAAATATGTGATTTTTTCAGTATCTCAGCAGAAATGGAATAATGGATATCTCAAGGGACAATTTCAGCTTCAGTGCAAAAATAGGAGTGGGTGACTTCTATGAAGCCAGAGATGGACCGCAGGTATCCACTTTTTAAAAAGTACAGTCTTTGATCCAAGGAGCATTAACTTAAGTGTAGGTGAAGTAATTTTTGCTACAATCGAAGCATTGCCTGTTTTTAGCTAATTATTTCTAAAACCTGTGCGTGTTTCTTTAATAGTAGTGAGACTGAAATGCTGAGAGGTGGACCCAAGGCAGTGTTGAAAGCTGTTCCCTTCAGTGCTTTTGTTTGGAGGGAGCAGGAATTCACACTCTTTAATGATCAGCCCTGATCCTGGATTGGGCTGGTACAGAAACTCTTGAGCTACCTATTTTTATCTTAGTGTGCAGATGTTCCTGACTTAAACCTTTATTTCTTCCTTTATTGTAGACAAGCTCTATCGATAGTAATTTATGTGATGTGTGAAATCCCACTCTTCTCATGTGTTCATGTGCATAATATGTATATGTGTATGTGTGATGGTATATATGTGTAAAATGAATGTTTATATGCAAGTGTGGCCTGTATCAAAAATACTGACTGAGCATCCTGAGACTTATGGAAAGGAATGCAGAGCTATCCCAGCTACACTTTACAGTGGTAGAACTGTTAGACTGTGTAGATAAACCACACAAGGATAAGTAGAACTAGAACTTTAGAGAAATTGTGTTACTGTGTTTGTGCCATGCTGTGTTACTGTATTTTGACCATGTTGCCCTTTCTTCAGGATGTGCACCAAGGTTTTTGGACTTCTGTCAGTGAATATATTTGCTTCTTTAACAGATAAGTGTTCTGAACATGTTACTTGCTCTCAGCAAGTCTTGAATTCAGACTCTAGTTAAGCCTTATGTCCTTGTAATACCATGTGAAAATATGTAATGTTTGCGTGGTATACATTTGAAAGCATTAAAGACTGAGTTCACACTAAGCAGCTCCTTCTAGGTGGTGCTACCTGATTCCTGGCTTACAGGGTAAAACATTGCTAAACTTGTTTCATGTTTGGCCTTCAGAAAACAGCAGTTACAGGTTCCTGTAGTTGTGAACTTCATTACGTACCTAAATTGCTTGAGTGAAATAATTCCTTGTACTGTGAACTTAATGTGATGTCAGGGTGTCTGCTCACTTTTTACCCTGTTACCTTTTTTGTGTCTCTTGCCCACATTACTTCATTAGTGTTGTCCCCTTCTCTAGTTACCTGTTTCTTCTCCCTTTAGTTCATGAGTTGAACTGTGATCTATAAAACTTGAGAGTGAAGGCAGTGAGAGGGGCAGATTTCTACTGGCAAGGCTAGCAATGTGAATGTTAAGTTGCTGCACATAAATTGTAATTTCTACTGATGGAGTTTGTGATAGGTTCTACTGAGACTTGGGTAGACAAAGTTTTTTTTAGAAAAAGAAACTGAGGGCAGCTGTGTCAGCTGTGCTAAAATCTGTTTACATTTTACGTATGAATGAAACATTTATAATGTAAACATTGGAGCTGCACTCAAGCTGATAATATGCACCCAGTAAAACAGTATGTGATGCTGATACTTCATGAAAGGAATTTGCACCCCATTTACTAAAGTTTTTTTGAATTGTCCAGCTTCAAAATAATATACGACAATCGTATCTTCATGGATGTCTGGAGGTAATTCCAGAAATTTTGTATCTACTTTTGTGATAGTTTTGATTATTCTGTACACCCTTTTGTGGTTATTTTTACTTTTCTTTGTTTTGTGTTTCTGTCACCTTTCGAGACATGCAGTATCCAGAGGGATGGGGTAAGTTTCAGAGAGCTCTAAGATGGAACAAGATGCGAAGAAAATTATCTTAAGGCAAAATCAGTTATATTGAAGAATTACCTATAGCAAGCCAAAAATATGTGGATTACCTGCTTCTGATTGTGTCTGTGTTTGTTACTTGTGGTGTGCAAACAACCAGGTATTACAGGTTATTCAAAGCAGTGATTAAATGCTGTAACAGAGAAGCAGATCTGGCAAAAGTGGGCCATGAAGGAGTAGGGTTAGAAGAACATTTGAAGTTTGGCAGAGTGGTGGTGGCAAATGTGAAAATTCAGTGACAGGACCGGGAAGCTTCAAACTGCTGTGATTTAGAAAGATTAGGGTGAATGTGATTCGGGATGATGAAGAAGACATGGGTCCTCATGAGTTCAGGTAATATGGATAGGAGTGTTTGTCCTATTCTGAGTTCTGTAATTCATTTTAGAAAGCTTTGTTGTTAATTTTTCCTCACAAATCTAATCTGAAATTATTGTGGATTTTTTCTTTATGTAAAGTGCCTATGGTTTTGTTCATTAGTTTGGGTAGCAGGATTTGAGCTTGATTCTGCTTCCACATGTACTTGTCTGGTGCCATTTTGGCAAATGTCCTGATTGCAGCATGGTGTTGCAGTCCGTGGTAGATGCTCGAAGGTGAGAAATTGAATGAAGTTCTTATTTTGATTAGTTTCAGCCATAAAATACAACATTTAACAGTGTTATTCCCATTGTTTCTCTAATGTTTGAGTGGCAAAGCTGAGATTTTATACAAGCCTGTGATTCTCCTATGTTATGGCTCAACCCCCATATTTTTCTTTGGAATATTGGAAATCCACAGAGTATTGGATTGTACATTACTTTAATAGAAATGTATTTTGAGTTAGATTGTAAAAGATGTCTGAGCACAAAATGCAGATGGTCAGTCACCTCTTGCTTAACTCTTAATGGTTTTGTTCTGGACTGTTTTTGTCATGTCCTCTCTAAAGCTTGCGGAAAGTTGTACATGCACAATGTCCTTTGTCAGGACATGAAACAGTCTTCACCCCATTCCCTGAAACACCTGCTCCTTTTTCCCGTTGAACCTGCTGCTACCTTCATTTGACAGCCTCTGGTTTCTCTTTTAGGCGGCATTAGGAAATTACAATACATATAATATTTGGTTCTCTTGCACTGATGATCTTTTAGACCTCTTACCTTCCTTTTCTGTGTATTTATTATCATTAGTGTCAGTAACTGCAGAAAATACAAATACAGAGCAAGAGCAATTTCCATTGCAGGTTCTGAAGTACTTCTTGAATTACGGCTGCTTCTCCTTTCCTCTGATTCCTGTTTTGCCTCCCCTCTCCTGGCACCTGTGTTGTATGGGATAAGATTTTCTGTGCTGGAAGCTGGTGTAGGTGAATAAGTACAGTATTGAAGCTGCCTCAATAAACTGAACCTGTGCTAAATTGGAATTCAAGTACTAGGCAAGGAAATGAAAGTTACACCTGAGTAATACTCTTAAAAGATAGTAAGAGAACTTCTGGTTAAGTGGTAGAGGTAAATATTTTGGATTGAAAAGTCCTTGGGGGTGATGCATGATGATGTACACATTAGTGATACGGTTGTGGTTCTGACTAGCGCGTTTTCAGAAGATAACTAATAACAAAGGCCTTTGGAATGTGTGCAAACCAAGTGTGACATGTACTCTTGGGATGGTCTTAACTGGGAGTATTGAGACTTCAAAAAAGGTATCTTTGCAGATACTGGTAACTCCCTTAAAACCTGAATGTTTCATTAGCAAACTAATGCTTTTACTGAAGTTATGTTAAACCTTTGTAACTGTGAAGAATGAGCAGTACTAATTAAAGGCAACTTGCCAGAATAAGCAAAAATGATTTATGTTATCGTATGGCAGTTGATGTTAATGTTTATGTACGTATAAATGTGAAAACTTAAGCATTCCAAATGTATTTTTTCTGAACTGATATTTAATGAGTTTTATAAGTTACCAGCTTTAGCAGGCATTTTTGAAATCTTCTACAGATCTTTTTAAGGCAAGTTATGGAGAAGTCCCAAAGGATACTTAGCTTACATCTTTTTCCCTGTGTTTCTCAAAAACTTGGGGAAATGGTAAAAGATGTTACAGTTTTGCAATACTGATGTTCAGTTGAACAGGGTCAGCTAGACTGTGCTGTTTTGCTCAGTAGGGGCAATAAACTCTACTTTTCAGTAATCAGTTAAAGGTATTTCTACGTAAGGATTAACTTGGGTATTTTTATGAACAGAGTATTTCAGTACCTTCTTTTGTGATTTCACAAAATACTCGTAGTAACAGGAGAGCAAGGGTGGAATGTATTGCTGCATACTTGGTTTAGTTAGAGAATAAATATATCTGTATCTGAATTTTTAGTTCAGATACATGGATGCTTAAAAGTTACAAGCATTTGATTGCTTCAAGTTGGCACAGAAATAGTTTTACAGTGGATGAGAGGAGAACTCAATTGTACTTAAACTTCAAGATTGAAATACATCTGTTTTTTCAACTCAGTTTTTCAAATCTACACCACTTGAATGTATTTGATAATACATTACTGCATTTGCTTGTTACATATGTCAGAATTTCTGTAAACACTCAGTTGAAAGACAGCAACTCAGCTTGACACATTTTTTCATTCATGTTGAGCAGTAGATTATGTGAAAGCAGAATAGTTGTTTTTGAGTTCACAAAATAAGAATCCATTTTACTTTTTAAAAAGGGTTGAGCAATTTGATTTGATCAGAAATAATTAAGAATAATACAGTAATGACATACCTACTAGGTAATAACTTTGTATGTCATTGCATAGTCTTCAAAATCTTTCATAGTGGTACAATTTATAAAGTTCTGAGTGATAGCCTCTCAATATATAGCTTCTGTGCATCATCAAAGCATTGTCCTACCCAAATAGTACATCACAGCTCTCACATATTTTCTGTCTATAACTTATTCGGGGGAGGGAAAATCTCTTGCTGTTCATGTTCTCAGATGTCTTAGAATTATTTTTTGGAATCTCTGTTTATAATACCTCTCTGTGAAATGTGTCGATTAAAAGGGTATGCAGTGGTGTCTTCTGAAAGAAGAGGAGGTCATTCCCCGGATCAGAGCGATGGAAGGGCGTAGAGGACGACCACCAAACCCAGACAGACAGCACTCCAGGGAGGAGTCACGGACAAGGCGCCGCAAGGGCCGACCGCCGAACGTTGGCAGCACAGAATTCCTGGACAATGCCGATGCAAAGCTTTTGAGGAAGCTCCAGGCTCAAGGTAAGAAATGTCTCACTGTTTTCACAAACAGAGGGTATCAGTATATAGAGAGTTAATGTTTTTCCTAAAGAAGAGTGATGTGTTTCCCCAGGATATGAGTATACAGCATTTGATTTGGGAAACTTGGTACAAGCCTTTTATTGAAGGCTTTTTTGAGATCAGTAAACGTGTGTAGGTTTTAAAGGAAGAAGTGAGCTTTACGGTCCCTTCCCACCCAAACCATTCTATGATTATTATCCTCCTGCTGTGGCATGAGAGTCTATTACCTTGAAGTTACCATTTGATACCAAGAATTCTAGTTTCTGTGATTTCTTTTTAGATTCTTGGCTTGTTTTAGAAGTCCTTAAATTTTGCTCAGTAAACTGCATACTACTTGAATGGAAGTACAGGTGGACTGTTTTGTCGTCCCTGTTTTTTGTAGCATTTCCCATTGATCCTTTTCAGGTACATGATGAACATTAACCACATCCTCCTCATGGATTGTGCCAATTTAGACCAAGTGGCCTTCTGTATTTGTTTGCCTTTCCATAGCTCATAGTTTAAGTTCTTGTCTATGACATAAGTTCTAATATCCAGCTACAGGTTCTGTTTCAGTTAAGGTGTAACTGCTTCTTCTGTGTGCTTTCCCCATGGAAGCGTGAAGGTTTCCCTGTTGTCATTTACCTCTTTACACTACTCTTGGTATCTACAGCATCATCTGACTTATACAAGGGTTTTCTGTATGTTTGCCTGGGTCTTAGTCATTGCACAAGAAGCTGACAGTATTTTGGGGAATGCTGTCAGAGAGGTCCTGGACCTCAGTCCTTTGAAAAGCAAGGTGAATTCAACTTCCAGAAAATCCTTTCTACGACTGTCTTTTATCAGTGTGTCCGTAAGCAGTTAATTCAAATTTCAGCAACACTATCATGTTGAGTAGCTTCAGGTGGTTACAAAGTAGCATAAGAATGGCTAGATTTAGGTAGCCACAGGAAATAGAGGTGTGCCCTAGATGAGTGTGCCCTCCCTGCATTGTTAAAAAATAATTACATTATTACATGCAGAGACTTCTAAGGAAAACAGTAATTCCATGCTTTCTGAATAAAATGTTGATATAGTACTTTTGAAACAAATGCTTTTGCTTTAAAAAGAAAAAAGGAAATGGTTTTAAAATGGTGCAGCATTATTGGCCTGATTCTGTCACTTAATAGATAATTCTTCTCTTCCAAAAATAGTATTTTATTTTATGTAGAAAATGTCTATGTTTACACTATGTTTTTACACTATTGATGTAGTTACTGATATATGAGATGCCACTAAAGGTAGTTGATAGTGAAATTTTATAAAAGTCAGCATGTGCAAAAGAAATCCACTGTTAGCTCTGTCTTTACAACGTACAAATGTCTGGAACATGGACTATATCTTTATTGTTGGACAGCACTGTTTTTATGAACTTAATATTTTCTTTTTATAACAGAAATAGCCAGGCAAGCAGCACAAATAAAGCTACTTAGGAAACTTCAGAAGCAAGAACAAGCACGAGCTGCCAAAGAAGCGAAAAAACAGCAAGGTAAGTATTACTTGGGAAAGTTTGTGCATGTTAGCGGATTATTTTGAAAAGCATTAATAAAAAGTTACTTGTCTCTTGTTATGTTCTGCTGATATTAATTCATTTGCTTTTGTTTGTTAGCTATTATAGCAGCTGAAGAAAAGCGAAAGCAGAAGGAGCAGATAAAGATAATGAAGCAGCAGGTAAGCTTTATGCAATTCCTAAATGAGCCCTTTAAATTATATTTTGAATTATTGAATTAGGTGCTTTAAATATTTAGTAAATTACTAAGCATGCTGATTACAAATGTATGTTTTAAATCTTGTGTTCACGAGCACACAGTGTATGTTACTTAAAATTCTGAACTCCGCTAAATCCACCAGTAACCCATGTCCCCACATGGCTGTTAAATCCCTTTAGGGTTGGGACTCCACCACGGCCCTGGGCAGCCCATGCCAAAGCTGGACAACCCTTTCCTTGAAGAAATTTCACCTCATATCCAATTAAACCTCCCATGGCACAGCTGGAGGCTGTTCCCTCTCCTCCTGTCCCTGTTCCCTGGGAGCAGAGCGTGACCCCACCTCGATCCCCCTCCTGTCAGGGATTGCAGAGCCAGAAGGTCCCCCCTGAGCCTCCTTTTCTCCAGGCTGAGCCCCCCCAGCT
>JAYRBT010000181.1:142023-174027 GCA_036023395.1 Myiotriccus ornatus
TTCTCCAGGCTGAGCCCCCCCAGCTCCCTCAACCCCTCCTGCTGCTCCAGCCCCTTCCCAGCTCCATTGCCCTTTCTTCTCTGGACATGTCCAGCACTTCAGTATCTATATATGGTCTCAACATCCCAAATTCAGAATTAAATTCCAGTATTAGTTGCCTGTAAGTGACCGGGGAAGAACACAGAGATGCTGCTTGCCACTGTAGGGAGAAAATTTGTGCAGCCAAAGCTCAGTTGGAGTTGAAGCTGGCAAAACTGGAGAGGACAATAAAAAGGGATTTTTCAAATATATTAATGGCAGAAGGCAGTGTAGAAATAACATCGGCCCGTTACAGGATCAGGATGCTCACCTCACAAACAAGGACAGAGAAAAGGCAGAGGTGTTTAATGCTTTCTTTGCTGAAAAGTTTGTTCTGCATTAACTCTAACCTTTGTGGAATTTAGAGGGTGTAGTACATGCTCTCAACTTTCATACTGTTTTTAAAGTATAATGGAGGATAACAGAGACTTAAGGTCCATGCTATGAGCTTCACATGGTGAAAATAAAAGTTCAGCGCTGTCTAAACAAGGCCTCTGAGTTAATTTGCTGGATAATGTGGTCTTATGCTGGACTTTGCAATAATTTAAGTTATTTTCCTTTTTTACTCTCAGGTATTTAAGGTAAGATTTACCTGAAGTTTGTAAGACCTTATATATTGGAGTGCTATTCATCGGGAAATTTTGTATGTCTTTCTTGTCTGTGATTGCTCCTTTACTGTGAAATACTTCAGATGATCTTTTCTTAGGGGCTTGGTTTTGGTTTGGTTTTTTTTGTTTTTTTTTGTTTTTTTTGATAAAGAATATGTATAACTATGTGTTCTACAGAAAGTAAGATTTTACTGGTAGTCCGTGTTCTAGTCTCAGACCAGCTCTCAGGTAAACTGTATTCTGTACAGATGGGCTTTGCCCTCACTGTTGGGAAAACATCTGCTTTTCCAGAGAAGAGCACTGAGCTTCATTTCAGGCTTCTGATCTAGGCCTCCCAGCCTGCAGGACTTTTCCATGGTCTGGGTTTTGGTGTTAAAATTGTACAGCAAGTTCAGCTGGATGTACTGCTTCTCTTCATAATGGTAGCTTCCCAGTCACTGTAGCTCAGGCAGTTCTTTTGAGATACTAAAATCTCAAATAATGGGCTAACAAATTTTTAATGTGAGCTAATTTAACAGACAAACCCATGCAACATAGGAAATGTGAAATAATCCCAGTGTTAGCAATGATTGCATTTCTCAATCAATGTAGTAAGACTTAGTTCAGATTTTAGGAACTAATTCTCGAAAAGAATAAATTAGAATGTGGTTGCACAGCATCCATCTGTGGAGTGCATACATTGTCTGATCATTTTTTTCTCTCCACAAGAAACACGCTGAAATGTGTTGTACTGCCCACAATTGCTATTCCAGTTACTTCTTCCGTTACAGCATGTTTACAGCTCCGTCCCCCAAACTACAAAGCAAGGCATCCAAACTTGTCCTGAGTTACTTGAATGCTTTAAAAATGTGGAGAAACTGGAGTGTGCTTGACTGAGCATGTTACCCAGGTTCATGAGGGGGAGTGTCACTGGCAGAGCACGTGCTTTGGGTTTCTCAGAGCTCAGGTTCCCTGTGCTGCCCGTGGGACTGAAAGGCTGCTGGACCTGAGGCAGGAAACAGTGGTGTGACAGAACCCCCTATTTCTTGGTCAGGAAGATCACTTCAAAACATCACGTGTTTCATGGCATAGCTCACACCTTGTTCATTCCTAGATAGCTCCCCCACTGTCAGCTGGAATTTGAATGCTGTTGGCTTGTTTACATTGCCATTTAATCTGGTCCTCTGAAAAAATAAAATAAAATAAAAAACTACGACAACTGAAACATGAGCACCTATGTATAACTAAGGGTAGGTTCCTTCAGGGTTGTACCAGACACCTTCTAATGCTAGTAAAAATTCTGTGGAAACAATTGACTGCAGTGGGCATAAGACTTCATAACAAAAAATGTCTGTATAAACTTGGACATTTTTCAAATGTAAAAATAAATTGCTTTCTCAATATTTTTATCTTTTTTTTTAAAAGAAATAACTTTCTTACCCTTGTAGGAAAAAATCAAGCGAATCCAGCAAATCAGAATGGAGAAAGAACTTCGAGCTCAGCAAATTTTAGAGGTAGAAATAATGGCTCAAATGTAATTCTTGTGTTGTTGTTTTAAAGAATGTTGTATTTTAACTGTCACATGTGTAGTTAGGCATACAACTAAATATAACAGCTCTGGCAACCTGGATTTGCAAAGGCCAGTTCAAACATGTGTCTTAAAATATTTTTCTTTAAAAATCTACATTAACTGTGACCCAAATCTTGGAAATGATCGCTTAGGCTCATGACTTTCTTCATGAAGTCTTGTATATGCTAAAATTAACAGCAGAGCTCTTCCATTAATAGAGAACAAGTTTGCAGTAGCAGGATGTTCCAACAGTGTAATGCTCTGCTCTGGATGTAAGTGCAGTGGATTTAAAATACTGTGTCTGTATGTATGCTAGAATATCCTGATACACTGAACGGGTTTGCTAGTGTACTAGCAAAGATGGATTGCTAGTTTTTAAGTCTTCATTGATGGAAAAATTAGTAGTAACTCTGTGCCATTTATATTGTTTCCGTGTGTATTTGCTTTCTTATAATAGCCAGGTGAAGCAGTTTTGAGTGGGACTTGAAATTCTGGCTTAATTTTTAAGAAGTAAGTGAATTGTGAGTTGGTTCATCATGAAAGCTGCATTGGGGAAGAGATCAGTTGTAATGTACACAATAAGTGATGATGTTTTTAAACTTTTAAAGGCACATAACTTTATTTCTGGTCAGATTGTTCTCAACTTGTGATGGTGCTGTTGTGTGACCTGTTTTGCATGCACAGGCAAAAAAGAAAAAGAAGGAAGAAGCAGCAAATGCCAAATTATTGGAAGCCGAAAAACGAATAAAGGTTAGTTTGGAGGAGGTCCAGAAACAGGAACTGTTTTATTGTGCATAATGTGCGTTGATGTATAAAAAGCAGTAAATTTGGAAGAATATTCATGGCTAAGGAAACTGTACATAGAGACAGCATACAATAACATGTACATGTGGTTATATAATTGCATGAAGCATGTGCAGAGGAGTTTGTGTGACATATGCACGTGTAAATATATGGAGACAGTACTTTTTTGTGTGCCATTACCTTGAGTTTTGCGTACATGATGCCTGGTTTGCACAACAGAATGCCCGTTCAGTAACATTATTCAACAGTATTCTTGTAAGCACACTGTATCAAAAAACTTCATTGTTGCTCAGCAAGCCTCTTCTAGGCTGTGTGCACACAAGACTGCAGAACTGTTAGAAATGCTGGAAAATATGGTGTATATATGTACTTGCATGGCTGCTTTGGCATTCCCGGTGTGTTCCCACATGGACTTCCCCGCTCACCAGGCTTCCTGTCGCGTACACTGTGCTCAGCTCACGGGGGCAGGGAAGATAGAGTTTAACTTAGATGTGCTGTTTTCGTGTGGCAACACTGTGCAATTTGGTAAGTAAATTTTAATAGATATTTTCAATGTGCTTTTTTTCCTTTTGTTTAAGGAGAAGGAGATGCGAAGGCAGCAGGCTGTTCTTCTGAAGCACCAGGTTGGTATATGTTCAGTTGACTAGACAGACAGAATGCCAGTTGTGAGCTACTACTTTAAGCTATATGGGGGTGGGGTGGAATCTTCAAAATAAGTCCTTTTAAAACTTCTGGGTTTGATTCCTGCACAGATTTTCTTTTGCATTGTGATTTGTTGCTTTGCTTTGGTATTGGGGTCTTTTGGGGGATTATAAAGTGGTTTTATGACTTTGTGATTTCTGTTTCATAATATTGTGCCAACTCTTTCTACCAGGAGTTGGAGAGGCATAGACTAGATATGGTATGGGTATGTTTATTTTTGTACATCTAACACCGCATTGTGATTTGGTTGTGATATGGTTGTCATAGCAATGCATAAAATGTAGCACTGGCTGCTGTCATATTACATACTGCTGCATGGCTTTACAGCACAGTGCATTGCATACATCTGCTTGTCTTGTCTGTTCAGGAAAAAAAAGGACATGTGTTGAACATGTGTATAAATTGAACGTGGCAATAACTAAGTGAGGTTTTTAACCAGAGATCTGTGTTACTGATGTCCTAGTAGAAATTTGACTACTATATAAAATCAGGGATTAATGCAAAATTAATAGGTAGTCACTTGTATAGTTTTTGCAAGCCTTGTCCCATTCACTGGGAATGAAACCAGATATTTTAAATACAGTTGGAATTAACCTGTTTTAGAAACCAGGATGATGTCTTCCCTAAGTTTGTAAGATACTGAGGAAGTTAACTTTTAGCCGGTGGTAAATTCATACTGTTACGAGTATGCAGTGAATCATTAGAATGTAAGCCTGACCTCACCTAATTAGGTAGTAAAATTCCCATAGCCTTTACTGGGGCCAGGATTTACTCTACAGCTTTTAAGGCAAAACTCCTGTACTTAATGTGCTAGAACAGTGCTCCTTACTGCATTTGAAGTTACTGCCATAATTTATTGAGGGACAAGCATCAGTAAACCAAGTGTTGTTGTGTACGTATGTGCACCACCACTGGCTTGATTAAAATTGATCTAGAGCTGAGAATATTAATTTGTTGCTTGGTTACAAAAATGTTAGTATTTGCAATGTTTGAGAAAGACCAGTATAAAATTTCTGCTAAATTGGCTATTGAAGAAGTAAATTGCAAGTTCCGTCATAGCAGATGTAAGGTAACTGACCTGTTCCAGCCAACCATTATGCTTTTTGTTCTGCCAGCTTATGAAGGAGCATCACAACTGACCATAAGTAAATCTGTATGCTTCTTTTTTACACTGTCTCCATGTTCATTGCTTTACCTTTTTGCTTTTGATTGTTCTTGTATTTGCTTTCTAAACCTGAACTAAAACATGCACAGACTTGGCCATTCTTGTCCTATATTTAGTATTTACTGTGACTTGTCTATTAATGCTAAATTTGTTATTCAGCTTTTTTACTGATTTGAAAATGTGGATTAGTTTTGTTCTAATATTACCTGCTTCAATAGGAACGAGAACGGAGAAGACAACATATGATGCTTATGAAAGCCATGGAAGCACGTAAAAAAGCAGAAGTGAGTATTAATCTTGGAAAGTTTGAGGTTTTCATGGCTTCATTCTCTAGTTATCTGTAGAAGAGCAATGTCTTTGACTTACATGTCGGTAGTTTCATTTGTATGCGTGGCAGCAGTAGGACAAGAAGTAATAGGCACAAATCGAAATACAGGAAATTCTGTTCAAACTTAAGAAAAACTGTTCTTGGAGGGTGATCTTTGAACACTGGCACAGATTGCCCAGTTATGAAAGTTCTGGATGTTTTTGAGAGAAAACATTAAGTAAAATACAAAAAAACATAATTTCTAACTTTTTTTTTTGTTTTATATTTCTTTTCTATATCCTGAGACTTTTTTTAATCTCTTTACTCTAAGACTTTATTTATAAAATACAGATAACTAAGATATTGAAGTAAAATAACTCATTATAGGAACTAGTTGTGAAAGAAGTTTTAAAACTTTTGTCATGGATGTATTCACAAATTTAAATAAAAGTGACTGACCAAAACCAAGAAAATTTGACTAGTACTTCAGTGCAAGGAAATAGAGGAAAATGATACCCTAAGCACCCATCCCACTGTTGGAAATCAGGATCCCAGGCTACATGGTTGTTTAGTCTGATCCAGTGCTGTAACTGTATTCTTACTCTAATAGAAACAGAATAATGGTTAAAGTCTGCATTTTTAATCATAACTGCAAATTACTGTGTTGCTACATAAATATCCATGTGTACACCTCTTGTTTTCTTCAGACTTGGAGTGTTTCTAATTGGCAAAAACAAGTTGTAGGAAATGCCTATTGGCTCTGAGACCTTGACATAGGTTAAGATAAAAGGCAATAAACAATTTTAAAAAACAAGTCGGGGAGTATTTTCCATTTTAAAATTATGTTTTGGATTTTGTGTGCTGCTTTAATGTATTGTGAATTTCTACACAAGATGTCCCTTTGTGAACTCACCACAGATATGAGGCCTGTGTTGGCAGTACAGAGGGTGCTTGCACAGCTGCAGAGCAGGAAACAGTTGGGCAGATGGGGAGTTCTGTGTGTCACTGCTTTTCTTCCAGAGTTAATTTACTGGTCCAGACATGTTCTTTGTGTCCAATGCAAAACTCGGTCTTGCATCAAAGCCACCAAAGACTGTAGTAGTAGAGTTCCTGACCTCTGTGCAATCACAGTGGTTATCCACAGGAGTCACCAGTGGTCTGGTAATACTCAGTATAGAATCGACAGAATGAATAAGAAGTCCTGGGGCCTGCCATAACTCCACAGCGGAGTCAGGGGTTAATAACGACCTGCAAGTGCAGCCGAGCCCTGACTTAGTATAGCCCACACTCTGATCTCTGCAAAACGTGGTGGTGGTAAATAGAAGAGACCAGTGACCTCCTAAACGGACAGAATAGTGGGGACTGGTTCTGAGTAATGGGAAGCAGCTTGGCTTGGTTCTTTAGCCCTTCTGTGCCCCCAGGTGGAAAGCACATGCAGTGTCTTCATCACTGTATCAGATTCTGAAGTCATGACTCCCACGCACACACACCTGTGTTTGTGGGTACGTACCCAGTTCTGTGCTCCAAAGGGTAGCATGGATAGATGCAGATTCCATACATTCTGCATTTGATATTGGTTGCACAGTAGGGAATTGCATTGTCAGGACAGTGGATTGGTGCTGGGCGTGGGGCTGCAAGAACCCCTGGAGCCAGGGATAGGAAAGGCTGTTGGAGCTCCAAATTCAGTCAATCTTGGCAGGTTAGAGCGACAGAGGGAGCGCAGTAGCGTGTGGGACATCACTGGAGAGGGTGTTGGGAGAGACAAGTCGTAAAAGCTTGACTTCTTGCTTGATGATTCCCGTGTTCTTGTTGTGTAGATGAGACAAAAGGGCTGTTCAGTTTTCAGATTACATGTGAAGTACATGGTAATTCAAGCCCAGAATCTACCTGTGTTTGGAAAGATCTTTTGTGTTTTATAAACTATTCATATACAGTTTGTATATTATGGGAATTTTTAAACCATGTCTTTTTCACTTGTCCCTTTGCTTTAATGCAGGTTCCTTAATTGCTGTGGTAATTTCTAAGGTTACATAAGTAGGGCTTTTTAAATTAGTAGATTGTTCCTTTTTAAGTTTAGGATGTAGGGTTTATTTTCTGCCCATTTAATTCTGCTTAAGGAAAAAGAACGGTTGAAGCAAGAGAAACGTGATGAAAAAAGATTGAATAAAGAACGTAAGCTGGAACAGCGAAGATTGGAATTAGAAATGGCAAAGGAGCTAAAGAAGCCTAATGAAGATATGTGCTTAGCAGACCAGAAGGTAATCACAGCAACATAAACTTATTTTCTTGCCTCTTGTTTGTGTATTTAATCATTGTGACAATAACTTTTTTCTTGCAGCCACACTCAAAGCATTCAATTTTTGATCCAGATAATTAGAGAGCTATTTGAAATATATACAAATACAAGATATTAGAACAATTCAGTGGCACATGTTTAGTTAATTAAAAGATTTTTGTTTAAAAGCAGCCTGCTTCCCAAAAAGCACTTGCATGATTGCTTCAAGAAAATTCTTTACTCCGAGTTATTTTTACATCAGGAATATGCATCATGTCTCAGTACACAGGCACTAGATACTCATGTAGACAACTCTTAGAAGCTGTTGCTCAAAAAAAAATAGTCTCCCCGTCTTCTGTGTTTTTAGTTCTTGTCTTTAAAGACTTGACAGAGCTCAGGTTCCAACCCTCTCTGTGTCAGAGAAATCCCTTCTCTTTGCCCCCTAAATATTTTTACACCACCTTTTACAGTAATTTGACTCAGCATAGATCCTGATAGAATCTCCTGACCAAAAAGGAAGTATATCTTAATCTCTCACCTCCTGTACCTTGACAAGGTAAATGTGTTTCAGCATTGAATAATGGGGAGTGCAGGTTCCCTATAGCCTTTATCTTCCAGCATTGGCATGCTGGAGGTCACAAGGAAGTATCAGCCGATTTTCTTAGCTGGTATCAAAAAAGGGTTCTTTTGAAATATACTGCTGAACCTTGCACTGGTTTTTGTTGCTTTCCAGCCTTTCCCAGAGCTGCCTCGCATCCCCGGCCTCGTCCTCGACGGAAGCACGTTCTCGGATTGTCTCATGGTGGTGCAGTTCCTGCGAAACTTCGGGAAAGTTCTTGGCTTTGATGTGAGTGTGGATGTCCCCTCCCTGAGTGTCCTTCAGGAGGGTTTGCTCAACATGGGGGACAGCATGGGAGAAGTACAGGACCTGGTTGTGAAGCTTGTCTCTGCAGCTGTGTGTGACCCAGGACTTGGTACAGGATACAAGGTAAAAAAAAAAAAGAACGTATTCTTCCTAGTGCCTCTGTGACACCTCTCTGATTTGGAATCCATTCACTTTCCTATTTCTTTTCTTTGGTGTCACTGTTCTAATGTTACTCCAAGACTTTCTGTGCCCTGTCAGCCTTCCCATTTTCCAGAACTCATATATTTTCTGGGCATTTTCTCTTCACACACACGCACATCCCATTTTTATTTGGACCTTTTGTAGGGCACTTTCACGTCTGAGACTATGTGAATTAACTCCTTTCATCCCACCCCTTTTCATTCTTTCTCTCATGTTCTATTCTCAGCGAACCTTGCCATTTCTTTCTCTGAAGTCTGATGTATAGGTGACTTCATCAAAACTCCAATTCATTCATGATTTTCTTTCTTACTGGCCTTCTTTTTTAAGCCAGTACAACTCGCTTCCACTCCAGAAGTCTACAGAGCATCATTTTACAAAACAGTATTCATCAGTTTCTGATTGGACCTTGTGTTTTTAAATTTCATCCGTTTAATTATTATTAATATTATCTCTGTTCTTAAAAACTTAGAACTGAAGACCTATTAATTTTTTTACTCTATTAAAGATTTACATTTGAATAGTTTTAAAGAATAATCATGTCAAAATTAAATAAAATCGTGTAAAAAATAAATAAAATCATGTAAAAATAAAATTATGTAAAAATGCAAATGAACCCATCCACCTCTTCTATAAACAATAATATGGCCTGCAAACGAAAATAAGATTTTAAAACATAATTGTTTGAAATGTCTTTATCCTTTTTAGGCCAAAACTATTCTCGGGGAACACTTACTGAGTGTTGGTATCAATCGAGACAATGTGTCTGAGATTCTGCAGATATTCATGGAGGCTCACTGTGGGCAAACGGAGCTGACAGAGAGCTTGAAGACAAAAGCTTTCCAGGCACACACACCAGCTCAGAAAGCATCAGTGCTTGCTTTTCTGGTCAATGAGTTAGCATGCAGCAAAAGTGTAGTAAGGTAAGATTTTTCCTAAATAGGTATGTAAAAATAAAATTATAAAAATGATGTAGTTCAGAAATACTGTGTGTGTTCTGTTACAGGAGAGCTATTGACATTCTTGTAATGAAAGCTGAAATTGGTTGAGTTACTGCTTCTTACCTTTTATGTACTTCCGATATGACAGAAGAATAGAACTTTTTTTTCCATGTTTGGTCAGTAATTTTGTTTTCAAAGCTTGCACCAAAATTTCTCCAGCAATTTTGGGGGTAAAAGATGAGGTTGATTACAAAGCAATGTACTAGGTAGTCTAGTGAATAATTTAGAAGAGTTGTTAAATCTTCTGCAGTTTTCGTTTTTTCCTTTTGTTTTTCAAGGCATGTCTTCTTGTCTAAATGCTTTAACTGGGATCGTAAGGTGAGGTGGCAAACTTTAACACGTTCAACATGTTAAAATGTTCAACAACTTGTCAAAACTCAACGTGCAGTAAAAAATCAGGAAATACCAGTCTCTAGGATGCCTGTTCTCCCACAGAGTGACTTACTGTGGTAAAGTCTTTTATCGCCTCATTGAGTGCTGCTTTGTTTCCAGCTGAATTCTGTGGGTTTGTTACTTGGTGCTGCCAAAGCAAATCAGGGCTGTGGAAGGCAAGAATGGAAGAGATACTTTAGGTTTTCCAAAGTTGGAAAGTAGCAGGTGTGGACAGTGCAAGTGCTGTGCATGAGCTGTGCCAGAGAGTTCATGTGTATCAATCAAATTCATTGTAGTAAGAAACTTCCTCTTGTTGCAGATGACTCTTAAGTCCCGTTTGTAGAAATGATCACTCAGAACCTGAGTTTCTAAATTTTGATTATAGAAATAACTATAATCTGCTGCATTGTTGAGGCTGGGATGTGTTGGGAGCAGGCTTGAAGATGGTGACTGAAGGCTGTGTTTTGGTTCCCCAGTTTTTGCAGTGAAAAGTGAATGTTGGTTTGTAGATCCCAAAAATCCCGGGCAGAATACCTTGGATATACCAATGGTAACTGTTTTTTCAGCACAGGAATAGATGCTTTGTGACAAAGACATCTTGATACTTGGCACTGAATTAGAGCTATGGAAAGAAATGTCAGCTCTTTAGAATTACATGCTTCTTATGGAAAGGAAGCTGAGGTGATGCTGTAGCTAAAGACTGACATGGGTGAGCTGCATCAGTGTTCCGGGTATTGAAATTTCCTAGCTTTAAAATGGTTTCTTGCGAATTTTAACCAAGACAGTTTTTTCTCCAAAACAGTTCTTTGAGGCAAAGTATCTATACATAAATGTCTGTCAGAAAAAAATGTGTATGTTAGCAATTAATGGATTATTTTGTCTTTGACAGTGAAATTGATAAAAACATTGATTATATGTCAAACTTAAGGAGAGATAAATGGATGGTTGAAGGCAAACTTCGGAAGTAAGTTTTGTTTCCTTAAATATTACAATATATTACTTTTTTGCCTTTGTTCAGATACGCTGCTATATAGGGAATTGCTTCTGAGAACATAATTAGCTGATGCAGTTACAGGTTTACTAAGAAATTAGTAACCAAACTACTTAATTAAGATGGATGTGGATTTAGAATGGTACAGCATCAGTTTTTTACAGTCTGTTAAAGATGCATGAGATTCACAGGGTTAATGTCCCTCAGAACTGGAGCAAAGTCAAGTCCATTTGGAATTTTTTGGAGGAAAGTAAAAAAGTTTTTAATTGGAATATTAAAGGAACTATAAAACTGCTACTGACATTTTCAAAGTTTATTTGGACCTACCATAATTCCCACTGTTCATTCTGAAAAGCGTTTTAAGATGACATGATTTTCTTACAACAATTGCCAATTAAGTTTTGCTAATTTATGTTTTCTTAGTGTTTCCCATCTGTCATTGTTGCGTTGCTCCCTCTAGCTAGGGATCAGATGTAGAACGCAAACTTTGAGATATTTTATATATTTTTATTTAAGGTAAAATTGGAACTTTTGAAGGGTTGTCAGTCTCATATTCACTGTTCTCCCATCCTACAAGACAAAATTCCATACAGCAAGCACACGGCTCCAACTCCAGGAAGCTGGACGGCATAAAGTTAATGAATCACAGGGGGTAAAAATGCATAGCCAGACTGCTTTTTTTTTTTCTTTGCCATCTTTACCTCTTGCTAGGAACAGTAAATCCTTTCTTAGTCCCTGCTTTAGGTAATTTTGTTTCTAATCTTATGTCTCCATTTTTTCCCTTTAATGTATCTCAGAAGGAAGAAGGAAAGAAGTAAAGAAGAAGGACAAGAGGGAGGTAGAGGAAAAAATTAGACCAATAAAAAGAAGTTCTCTACTAACAGTGCAGATGTCAGTCTGCACAGGGTTAATGTATTTTATCTTTTAGGATAATCCAAATACCTTTTTCCTTTCTTCATCTGTGTCCCCTCTATGGGATATAGTTTAATAAGTGTTTTGAAGTTCTGATGCAGTCAACTTACCGTTAGTGGAATGGGACCCTTCCCTGTCCTTGTCTTCTTATGGCCTGCTTAGCCTTTCTCTCCCTCCATCAAACTGTAAGTACTTGTAGATGTAGGATTTTCCCTTTTCCTTACAATCTCTCATTTCTTCCCTTTCAAATAGTGGGCATAATTCCCTGAAGTCCCAAGCCCCTCTTCCTTGCTACAATCATTTCTCCATTTCTTGTGTTCTCCCCTCCTGTGTGGATTTCAGGTTCCAGTAGCGCTGACCCTATTTTTGAGCGTAAGTATCGCAGGAGAGCTCGGAAGTGTTGCTCTTCTGCTTTGAATTCACTGGGCTTGATTCATCTCTCTCATCTTTGGTTCAAAATTCTTGGATTTTCCACTGTTTTTCTGATGAACTCTAAGAAGGTTTTAGAAGAGCTGCCTTTGATGTTCTCTTCTTTATTATGTCAATTGGTGTTTTTCGTAAACTCTTACAACTGTTCTGGGGCGTCTCTGAAAAGAAATCTGTACATTTCAGTCTTCTTTTTGGTCTTTTTTTCTGCTTCCAGACTTCATTCTTACATGGTACCTTCCCCATCCATTCACATCTCAGTCTAATTTTTAAGCATCCCAGTCCCAAACAGTTTTGCATAGGAATACCTGGTTTCTTGACCACTTGCGGTGTGATCAGCAAATGTGGCCTCTTTTCACCTGCCCACAGACCTTTAGGAGCCCCTAAGTACATCCCATCGTGTGGGAAGTGTGGAGTGGATGGATAATGGATGCTGAAGAATGGGTTTATTTGAGCTCAGCCTGGCTTGCCAGTGTTTGCTCTGGTGGATCTTCATACCACTGTGTCCAGGCTGGCTGGAGGTGTATCCAAGTGGGATGAGAAACGATTCTGCCTGTATCATATTTTCACTAAGTGATTTTTTTTGTGTCTGTGTTCTCACTTGCAATCAGATAAGCTTCTCAACTTGGAAAGGGGGGCAAAAATACAACACAGAAGCCTGTGCCTTGTGAGATGCAAAAAAGGAACATTAAAATCCCAAGTTGGAAAAAGGAATTGTATTTTATTTTAAGGGATACTCCTTTTGTTCTCCTTGCTGCCGTCCCTCCTCTTCTCCTTCCCCCTAGGATCTTGATAAGTATGGTTGGAAACTGAATTCTGAGCTGCTTGGACAGTTTCTCCTTAGCTGATGGTCAGTGACAGATTGCATCTAATTTCTTCTTCTACTACATTTAGAAGTGAATCTTGATACTAATCACCATTTTTGTAAAGGCACCTGTCTCATACAATCAATTCATCTTTCTCTGTGCTTTCTGTATGACAGCTGTGGTCAGACGACTGCCTCACCTGAGATGATTCGGTGATTTTTTTAACTAGATGATCAGTCTCAGTATCTCCTTTCCATTACATGTCTTCTCTTTGGCATCCCTTTTGTAGCTTGATCAGTATAAAATGGAAAAAAATCGAAATATAGCCACTTGAAGAATCATGTGATATCTGGTTGTTTTTTACAGGACTTGAAGTACTGCAGAACAAATTTTTCACTGTAATAGTGTTCTTTTTAACACACCAGTATTGTGGCATGCTCTGTGTAAGTTAAGTTCTGTTGAATGAAGCCATCTCAGCTGTAAATGATGATGGTATACGAAAGCAGTCCCAAAGGGGAAAAATTACACCTTGAGTTTGGGTAGGAGGTGCTGATGCTGATTTGTGAAACTTCCATTTTTTTGAGACTCGAGGTGAAGCATGTTGTAAGTATGATGTTGAGGATTTCTTTGCCTTGGTACTACCCAATACTGATGTGCAAAAATTATGAGGAAGGCATGAAAATTAAGTCAGAAGATGAATTTTCCTTATATGATCTAGTAAACATTATAGATGAGATTAGAGCAGGCTTCAGTCATACATCTGGTTCTTTGATGGGCCATCCACTCTTTTTATAGTCCAGTAGACTTTATGATTCTCTCAGCAGCTGCAGGTGTGGTTTTGGTCCATACCTGAAAATGGAAAAGACGAGACAGTTTTGTGAGTGAAGGTTTTCTTCTCTTAGTGAGCCATATGTGTAGGTAGCAGCAGGAAAATTATGCTGCTTCTTGAAATACCTGAACATTTTTAAAGTCATGCTGTCATTGGTTTCTGCCTCTGTGCTACTCTGGATACAGACTGCTGCCTTCTTACACCTGTGGTGCTGTCAAAAGGGAGCATCTTTGGTTCATTTCCATCCTTGACAATTCGCAGTGTTGTGCAAAGCTTCCTTTAGTGCTTGACAGCCTTATATCTCCATTTTTGCTGTCAGCAAAAGTAACCTTTTTTGCTTCTTCTCATTTCTTTTAGGTATATGAAAGAGGTGTTTGCTGGTCATTGAATTTCCACTTGCCAGCTTTATTACTTAATTGTCTTCAAGATTATCTTAGTCTAAATTGTCTGTGAAATCATCCAGTCATGCAGCAGTCAATCCACTCTTTGACTAGTGACTGTGATAGTGAATTCCTGTGTGTAGGCAGGAATTTCTAGTCCACGTGAAGGGGATTCGATGGCTTGGAGTTATCCTTATAAAAGTGAATTTTTTTTTCTAAAAAATGTAATTCAGAGCGTGGATAGTGTCGATACTCAGTGACACAAAGGCTTGTTGCACAAAACCTGAAAATGTAGCTTGCTTCCAAGTTCACTGAGAGGCTTGAGAATTTTTTTTTTTATCAAAAAGTATTTTGAATGGCTGAAATAGAAAACATCCATTTGTTTTGGAAAAATAAAAGTATAAAACTTTCTAAATTCTCCAGTGGATTAACCACTGCATAAACCCAAACCACCATCAAAACCACACCAAAACAAAGAAGCCCAGCAGTTTTCGCTTCCCCTTGATGATTTCTTGCCTAACAGTCTTTTTTCTAAAAAGCGCTGCTCCCAGTCGAACCTCGGCACCTTCGTCCCAGGCTGTGCTGTTGGGTCCTGGCTCTGTCCAGCAGCATTTTCCAGGGCTGATCCCTTTGTCAGAGTGTCCCGGAGCCAGTGCTTGGACTGCACTCATCAGACCTGTAGCCACTTGCTGTATGGAATATTGTTCTGTAGGATGGGAAGAGAGAGGAGTATGACAAGGAAAAATTACGTCCTGGTAATTGTGTTTGTCGTTACTGTCCTACTTTTCCCATCCTACCTTCTTCCAGTCATCTCTTACAAAATCTTTGTCTTTTCTACATGTTTATGAATCTCTTCTTAGTCAGTTACATTTTTGGTCTGCGTTATAAGTGACTGGTTTGGCCTGGCTATTTATACCTCCTGTGGTTCAGCATGTTTGCCTGATAGCTCCCTGAGAAGTGGAACTGTAATTTTTGCTGTGTGGAATCTTGTCTTATAGGGGTTTTGTAGAAGAAGAAGGTCTACTACAACCATAATTACTGGTATGTAAGTTTCCCTTTTCTTTCATAAAAGGAAAAATGACAGTTTGAGTAATCTGCTAATTAGTTGAGAAAGATAAGATTTCCAGGGGAAAAAAAGTACATATCCTAGAATAAAAACATCAGCCAAAGGACTAAAGTAATAATAGAAATTTATAAAAATTGGGGGGGGGGGCATAAAATAAAAAGAAAAAAAAAACAAACTAACCTAGCTGTTTCCATGCAAATGTAAATAATGTCACGCTTCCAACTGAGGATTTTTGCCTTTCCCTCCTTCCTCAGACACAGGTATTTTATCACCGTATCCTTAGATGCATTAAATAAAAGATAAGTTGAAATTGTTCTTTCTTCTGATCATCTTTTCTGACTTGTCAAAATCCCTCCTGTGTTTCATTTCCTCTAAAGAGTTACACAGTAAAGTTCACCTCGGAGAAACAAAGTCCTTTCAGAACGGAATTAAGAGTCTTAAGGGATTTTATAACCTCCATTTCTCTTGTTGACTAAAGGCAATACATATTGAGAAAATACAATCTCATATTAGAGCAGAAGCTCTAATTTAAGTCTGAAATGTATGATTTTCTCTCAGTCGCATAGGGAGAGGCATGTGTATGCTCCGGACACAGTCCATAGTTCCCCTTGCTGTGTGTTCCCAGGCTCAGGATCATCCATGCCAAGAAGACGGGCAAGCGAGAGGCCGCGGCGGGGGCCGAGGGGGGCGAGGAGCCGCATTCCCTGGAGCCCCCCCAGCCTGGCCGCAAGCGCCGCCGGAAGGGCGACAGTGATGATGAGGACGAGGACGAGGAGGACAGCGAGGACCAGGCGGATGAGGAGGATGAGGATGAAGAGGACAAAGATGAGAAAAAAGGAAAGAAGGCGGATGTTTGTGAGGATGAGGTGGGGGATTTTAAGTGAAATCAAATTTACTGATAAATTTAAACTTGTTTTCCTTTTGTTTCTCTGTATTATGGCACTGCTTCCCCGAAATGTTGCAATAAAAAGGAGGGAAGAATAACTTGCCTCCAGTGCTTTTAAAATTTTATTAGTTTAAATTATTTTGTTAACTGATAAATAGAAGTGTGAAGTTACATTTAACATTCTCTATTATAAAGCCTGCCTGTGACCTTGGTGTGTATTTTTTTCATAAATCCAGGGTGGTCACTGCTTGGCTGTATTTGATCACAGGATGATAAACTTTTCTGGTCGGTATCAGATGCAATGCAGGAAGGATCACTGAAACGTTTTTAGCTTGTTGAGCTGATTTTTAATAGAAATGCACAGGCTTCCCCTGGATGGAACCTGACACGAGACACAGGCAATACCAAATACTACATTTTAGTGCTCAGGGTGTTGCACTGTTTGCCTGAAAACAATCCAATTGTGCAAGGTTCAAAGTAAATTTTTAAGACTGCTTGAACAATGCATGTATCCAACATATTAAACTCAGGTCTTTGCAAATGCCCTTTATTAGAAACCCAACTAATTTCTAGGGTAGGAACAGCCCTTTGTGCTGTTATTCTGGATTTATTTCAAGTACTAGAATGTGTGTGAATTTAAGAGAATACCTTACAGGAATAGCACAAAGTTCTTACAAATAATTCAGAATTAAAAATAAGTCATATTTACATTTCTGATCTCAAATCCCTCACTTAATCCTTTTCCCTCTTGTACAATCTCCTGTTTTGGTGCACTGGGCATTTCATAGGCAAAATTCCTGTAATTCTGTAGAGAAATTAATTTTCTGATCTGCAGAAGTTTCATTGCATTTGTGCGCTGTGTGGTATTTCAGGAGGCTTCATTCTGGTACACTTCTACAGAGCCAAGAAATACAAGGCCTGTATCTTAGGGTGTGGATGATTTTAATTGTATTCTTTTGGAAACTTACTATTATCAAGAAAGACTTTCCTGAACTGAATTAAAACTCTCTCTATGGAAAAGACTGCCATTTTTAAACTGTCAGGAAGGCAAGCATAGACTCTTCAAAAATCAGCGGGGTTGGTGCAGTAACTTTTATAGCAGTTGTAATTTAAAGTGGCTCTACAGTTTCATGTAGACATTGAAATAAAATGGAAATGTGGACTTACCAAAGACTTCTAAATAAGACTTTAAGAGATCCATTACTTTATGCATGAAATCCCCTTTAAATTAATTTGAATATCAAAAAAGCTTCATACAAACTAAGATTAAATTCTGTCGTGTTAAGTGTTCATGCACAAAGTGAATTATTTCTTCCAGTAAAAGAATGTTTTCAGCAAACATTTGGCCACAAGCCTTCTCCTTCTTATGCATCTGGGATGTTTTGAAAAGATTAAAGGTGTATCCTTTTTTCAGTTATGTTGTTCCTAGTCAAATACCTTAAACAAGCACACAATTTGAACTTTATTTTTTTCTTAGTATTTGCCCCTCATTTTCTGTTACATCTTTTTACTGTAATAATGGTAAGACATGGTAGTATGATTGTATTATGAAATAAATTTGGTGTGACAGTATATTTGGTGATTATAGGATGATGGGGACCAGACAGCAAGTGTTGAAGAACTAGAGAAGCAGATTGAAAAACTGACAAAGGTGAGAGATCATTTGTCTTTGTTATACTACAAATTTGATCACTGAATGTCATGAGTTAAAATGTTTACCCTAATTTTCAATGCTCCAAATTAATATAAATTGAAATAAGGATCAGCTTTTGTTTTGTGAAAATAAGAATGATCCTTTTCAGGCACTAGAATTGCAAGTTTAGACTGGTGGCAGTAAATGGATGTCACTCAAAAGACAGTTAATATTTGTTAATGTATTTGCATTTCTGAGAATAAAAAGTAATGTTATTTTTATCCAGACCTAATTGATTCACTTCGATCTATTGATCCTTGCAATGACAAATTTTGTGTACGAGAAGCAGTGCTTTTATTATGCAACAGATTGTGGTTCTCATGCCTTCCTTTCCCTGGCTGCTTCCTGCAGCTCCAAGCCTGACAGAGCTGTCTAGGCTTGACATTTTGAAAGAAGCAGCAATGGAATAGGAAGAGAGGTGTAAATGGGAACAAGACAATGCTGTAGATAGGGGTACTCATGGCACCTGTTTTTATTTTTTGTATTAGAAAATTTGTCATTTAAGACTTTGTGTTTTTGTTTCTCTCATGCTTTAAATCACAATAAATTAGCTGTCCAGAATTCCACCTGACTTCCAGCAGTGCCAATTTAGTAGAGCAAGAATTGAATAAACAAACTGAAGCTCTTGTTGGCCCCCCTCAGAGAACTGTGTTGTTTGAAGAATTTATTTCTGTGCCTTGTTGTTCTCATTCTTTCATGAAGCGTTAAAATATCTCATTAGTTTCCCATTAGGAGCTGCATTATCAGCTATCTTCAGGGCTCTGTTCGCCATTTGCTGATGCTGTATATTCGATAGGATCTCAGCTGTTCTTGTGCAACAAAATCTTTGATCCATTGCTTTTTGAGAGTCAGGGATAAAAAGACAGGATCTACCATCACAGTGTGTTTTTAGGCTGAACAGGAAAGTGATTTAATTGATTTTTTAAAGGGAGCTCTGTAATAAAGTCACAAAGGCAGCAGTTATGAGTGGAGTATCAGGTAACACATAAACACCCCTCTACTCTGAATCTCTGAGAGGGCCTCTTTGTGTGACCCTTGAACTTCTGTCCAGTCTGGTAGCCAGGAGATGTTTTCTGTTACAATGAGGTTCCCCCCTCCATTGAATTATTATGCTTTCTTTTTTTTAAAACAGCAACAAAGCCAGTACAGAAAGAAGTTATTTGAAGCTTCACACTGTTTGCGTTCGATGATGTTTGGTCAGGACCGTTACAGGCGCCGGTACTGGATTCTGCCCCAGTGTGGGGGAATTTTTGTGGAAGGCATGGAAAGTGGTGAAGGTAAGAGCCATAAAGGAGTGATGGCACACAAAGGTACACCAGCCCAAGACATGCTGCCCATCTCAGAGGTGCCGGTTTTGTCCAGCAAGGTCTTCACCCTCAACCAGTTGCTCAACAGGCTGCTGTCAGTAGACCTCTCCACTCATGTGGTTGTCTCTGATGTCTCTTTCTGGTGATTTCAAAATGAGGATTGTTATTTTGGAAGTTTTCAGTTTTTGTACTTCTACATATTTTGTTTTTTTCATGTTTACCTGCTTGTGGTGTTTTTTGACTCTTTCTGAACTATTTCATGTTCCCCTATGGCAGTGAACTCTACGCGTGAAAAGTAGGATGACCATAGAATGCAGAAAATTGTTTTCATCTTCAGTTGTTAGATTTTCTGCAAATACACAGATGCTTGTGTGATTGAAGATATAAGAGGTGTCTGCAAAAATGGGAAAACCATTTTCTCACAGTGAAATATGGATGTGCTGGTCACGAACCATAAGCAGGCTGTTTGTTTATTTGCGACTGCAGTATCTGGTGAACATAAATTAATAATTTGGAATGTTGGATTTTTGCTGACAGTTTTCCATTACATTTTGGACTTCTAAAGACTTGTCTAAGTTGGCTGTCAGTATAAGGGTAGAAGAGAAATGGTTAAGAAAGACTGGGAGTGCAAAGAAAAATGTTTTTCTTTCCCTAAAAGGTAGATCTTCAGATCTTTTGTACCTCCTATGTTTGAAGAAACTTGGTTTTGCAATCAGCTTCTTCTTGTACTTTAAATTGCTTAGATGTTACACTATCTGCTTAGCTGTGTGGAGAGTTCCAGTTGTCATGTTGGTTGGCTCTTGAAAGAGTATTAAACTTTACAGAATGCTGGCATTATTTCAGAGTCAAAATTGTTAATGATTTTTATTGAAAGAGGTAAAATATTTATTACTGTGTTTTAGTATTTGGGGAATATTTGATTTCCCAACAAGAATTTTGGTTCTCCACTTCATAGTTGGCTGTGAGTTTAATGAATTATCTTTATTGCAAAAATAAGCTTAAGGCTGCAGACACTGTACCTCTTGATAATAGAGGAGCTTTTTGATAAAGCCCACAGAGTCTTGCAGAAAGAAAGCTGGCAAAAAATTGTCCCTTTCAAAGACTTGGCCCTGGCAAACTGCTTCAGATGGGTGAATCCTGTAGTTATGTGGGGTTATTTTTCCTCCAGGTGTTTAGCAGGGTTTAAATCTGTATGCCTGGAAACTTGTTTCCTTCTGTGAAGTGAGAAGTGATTTCATTAACAACAGCAACAACAACAAAGACATTGGGATCTAGCATGTATTGAGCCAAAAGTGAAGTAATTTATTTAACTGTGATGATTGAAACTATTTAATTAGTTACCTATTATATTTAATCTGTTTCTTGTACAATTTTAGGTCTAGAAGAAATTGCTAAAGAAAAAGAGAAGTTAAAAAAGGAAGAAAGTATGCATATCAAAGAAGAACTTGAAACAGAAGAAAAATTACATTGTTTAGCTGCAACTCACTGTGAGCAAAAGGAAGATCTGAAAGAAAAGGACAGCACTAATTTGTTTTTACAAAAACCTGGGTCATTTTCAAAATTAAGCAAACTGTTAGAAGTAGCAAAAATGCCACCTGAATCTGACATTATGTCCCCAAAACCTAATGGCAGTGCAGCAAATGGCTGTGCATTGTCTTATCCAAGCAACTCCAAACCCACTCTCTGCAGTCTGCAGCCCAGTGTGTCACAGAGCTCCATGGAGAAGTCTGACTCTGCTAATCTTTTCAGTCCTAATGCGAGTGGGACAGGGAAGTTTTACGGTTCTGCACTGATTCCAAACGATCAGTTGCTGAAGACCCTGACTGAGAAGAGCAGGCAGTGGTTCAGCCTGTTGCCGCGGGTACCCTGCGACGACACCTCGGTGACCCACGTGGACACAGCAGCCACTGCAGCCCCACTGACCCCTCAGTCACAGCCACCATCCAAGTCCCCATCACCTGTGCCATCGCCTCTCCTGGGCTCCACCTCTGCACAGAGTCCCATGGGATTAAGTCCTTTTGCACTGTCACCACTGCAGGTAAACAAACTCACTTTGCAATACTTTGAGTTTGCAGTGCTTATTTGGGCAGGATTTCTGTTTAGACAAATAATTTCACAGTAATGCAATCATTATATCTTCATTTCTTTATTTTTTTTCTTCTGTTTCTAAATGTTAATAACTAACTACTGAAGTTGTATAATATTAGATTAAGATGTGTACAATTAGGTTAGTCAATGTATGACGTTTTGTACATGTATTTCGGTGATCTGATTTGTCTTTTAGGTTGTTGGCCACTGGTATTAAATGAAAAGCAAGTAAATAAAAATAAGTTTTCAGAAGTGTGACACACCACACCCTACCTTTAAAAGCTGTTATTTTGTTAACATTAACAGGGCCCTAATAAAAAGCATTTACATGCCAGTGTTACATTAGTTTTTCTGAAACTAACTGAAGTACTGAGTAAAGACCTCCTTTATGTTTGATTATTGTTTGACAAATAGCATCCTAATCATAATTCAGGTTTCTTGGCAATAATAATGGTATTTGTGCTCTGTAGCAGATGAAGACTGGACTGCCCATAATGGGACTTCAGTTTTGTGGATGGCCTACAGGTGTTCTTACTTCAAATGTCCCATTTCCATCTCCTTTACCTGCTCTTGGATCAGGGTTGGGATTGTCAGAAGTGAATGGTAACTCGTTCTTGGCATCTAGTGTTCCTGCAAGTAAAAGTGAATCACCAGCAGTACAAACTGAAAAAATAGCTTCTGCCCCTCCTACAGCAGCTGAAGTAGCCAAGCCAGTAGATTATCCTAACCCAAAGCCTATACCAGAAGGTAAGTGTAATACAAAAATAAGATGGAACTATGTGAAGGATAATTTCTACAGTGCCACTATGATGTTAAAATTTATTTTCTTTTGAATAACTTTCCTATTGATTTTCTAATCTGATTGTATGTAATCACATAAAAAAATGCCTGCAAAGTGTTTATATGCTTGTCTTGATTTAGAAATGCAGTATGGGTGGTGGAGGATTACTGATCCAGAGGACCTAAAATCTTTGCTTAAAGTGCTGCATCTCAGGGGAATAAGAGAAAAGGCCTTACAAAAGCAAATTCAGAAACATATGGATTATATCACTCTGGCCTGCATCAAAAACAAGGATGGTATGTAGCTGATATTTATATTACACATGGTGTTGGGGCATCAGACAACTGCTTAGAGCTCTTTGTTTTTAGAACAGAATTCTAAAAAAACTCTGTTTTTAGAAAAGAGTGTAATGGCTGGAGAAAAAAGGTAAAAGTCTCCTTGTCTGTAGTTGAATTTTCACCAGCCTTGGATTGGAGAAATGCTATTGCATATAAATTGCTCTAGTGGCATTAATGCTGGCTCTAAAGCTCTTTCCATCTCTGTAACACTCTAGCTCAGCCTTGCCTTTCCTTCCCTCTGGCCTTTAAATTGCAAGTTTGAAAGCGTGCAGAATTTGTTGTCCATACTAGGTATTTTAAGAATAGTACACTTTTACAACAGATCTTCAGCATTTTACTTGAGTGATGGGTAAATCAGCTTGGATTTACCAGAGAAGTTATAATGCTAATTAAAATAATAAAAATGTGATTCTCAAATACAGTTGCAATTATTGATACCAATGAAAATGAAGATAACCAGGTAACTCGGGATGTTGTGGAAAACTGGTCAGTAGAAGAACAAGCAATGGAGATGGATCTTGCTATTCTTCAGCAGGTGGAAGATCTAGAGAGGAGAGTTGCATCAGCTAGTTTACAAGTTAAGGTAAAACCAACTTTTAGTAAAATGTCTCTTTAAAATAAGTGGTAAGAAATTAAAGCAGGTAACAGTCCTTTTGCTGGTGGTAAGTGCCTTCTCACTCCATCCTAATTGTCTGCAAATAAAACAAATACACTGCAGCAGTATCATGGAAATTGGTGTTTGAAACATTTTATTTCAACTGAAGATGATCAGAATGGCATTTCCTGGAGAGTGTTGCCCTGCAGTGCAGTTCCCTGCACGTTTTGTTAACCTCCTGCACATGCACAGCTTGTATTTGCACATAGACTGCTTAACTCTCGGGGGTTTGTCACAGTTTTGCCTGGTTTGCGTGGCTGTTGCTGTTAATACTTTCAGAGAAGCCTACAAGCACATCATAATACTCTGAGTATTGCAACCTCTTGGAGAACGTGTGAGTGTTGTGCGTGTGATAGAGTTAAGAATTCTCTGGAATTCGGAATTTTTCCAAGGTGGGTGTGAAGTTATCAAGGTTTGGTTACGGTACAGATACAGTGTTCAGAACGTGGTTTGGGCATGAGGTGGATGTTATTTCTGTGTGACCAGTTGATACGCTGTTTCACGAGCCTGCTGGACAGGTAGGCCTGATCTGGTGTTTCCACGGATAGAACAGGAAACTTCACAAGGGGGTAAGGATGTTGTGTAAAGGTCCCTTCAGAAAGTCTGGTAATGCTTGTATTTTTTTGATTAATTATTTTAGTTCTCTGGATATTTTGGAAACTGTCTCTACAGATGGATTACAAGTAACCAAGATCTACTGGAAACAGCGCTTCAGTTACTTAGTTTGATTCCATAGAACAGTTCCTCTGTTTACACACTGAGTTAACGGCATCCAATAAATGCACAAACCTTTCTATTGACATAGGGTTGGCTGTGTCCTGAACCTGCATCAGAGAGAGACGACTTGGTATATCGTGACCATAAGTCAATTACTAGATTGCACAAGAAGCACGATGGGGATTGTGCTGGAGGCGGAGAAGGCAGTGCCAGCTCTGTAGAGCGGAGGAGTGACAACCCTCTAGATATAGCTGTAACCAGGCTGGCTGACTTGGAGCGGAACATAGAGAGAAGGTATCTGAAGAGCCCCTTAAGTACCACCATTCAGATCAAACTGGATAATGTGGGCACAGTTACTGTCCCTGCTCCTGCACCATCCATTAGTGGTGATGGTGACGGGTAGGTTATTGAGATTAACTTGAAAAATTATTGTGCTTCTTTGCTAATTGGAGCCTATTTTCTTATTGCCTGTTATCTATGTACTTTCTTGTATGTCTGTGATCCGTATGGATCATGTTATTCTGCATGGTGCTTTGTAAAGATTTTTTTTGTTACGTTTGTTGATAATCTTGCAAAGTCATCTTATATTTAACTGGTTGTGACTAAGCTTTGAGGCACGTAGCCACAGTCTGTGCACTACATGAAATTTAGTTGCTTAAACCTTATACTTACTGGCTGTGTACGTTTTGTCATTGCTTGGCTTTCAATGTGATAATGATTGTTCCACATTTCAAATAAGCAAACACACACGTGACCTACGTAATTCCTCTGTATCTCAATGCAGAACTGAAGAGGATATTGCTCCAGGGCTGAGGGTGTGGAGGAGGGCCTTGTCAGAAGCACGCAGTGCTGCACAGGTAGCTCTGTGCATTCAGCAGTTACAGAAATCAATAGCATGGGAAAAATCTATCATGAAAGTTGTAAGTATCTAAACTGCTTTCGCTGTATCCTGTTTTCCCACTTGGGACATTTTAAGTTGCCATGGGGAATAACGCATTTGTTACTACTTCATGTGAAACCTCACACAGTTAAACTGTACATTGTGCATAGATGAGTAAGCCTAAAGGAAAAGATTGTCCCTTGCTTGCCAAATTCAGCATCCTGAACTTGCTAAGATAAAAAACCCCTGTAACTGGTTACTTTAAGATGGTAATTATTCTCTGATGATGACGTTGAGGTAAAAGAGAGTCATTCTGGCTCCATCTGATGGAAGGTACTCTGTCTGATGGAGTGTTTCTGATCTCATCCATGACACAAACTTTATGGAGGTTCAACATCACATACCCCAGTTAAGGACTTCCTTTTTCAGAAAGTTGAGATGCTCCCAGTGTGTGGCTCCTTTGCACGCAGAGTTCTCACACTGGAACATACAAACTGGGCAAGTGTGTGAGCAAACAGGCTGAAATACCTGTTTCCTGGTACACTTAGCATGTCAGTCTGTGATAACTACATACACAGAAAAAGCATGCAGAGAGAGGCACGTGTCAAAATTTGCATGGTCCACTGAACCTCAAAGTTCTGAAAAAAAAATATTACTACAGTAATAGTGATTATGATGTGGTCAAGTGTGGCCAGTGCTGTACAGTGAGTGCCAGAAGTGATTCTTCTATTTGTAGTCTTTTTCCTATTTTTGTAATTTCTGCCAGTCCTATGCAGATTCTAATTACACCTGGACAATTAAAGGATGATTGAAACAAAAACTGTAATGTAAGGCTTAATGTAAGGCTGTATCCTTCAGTTTATGTAAGTTTAGAGTTGTATCTTTTTTGCAAAAAGCATATGAATTTGGTAGGAACACGTGAAAAGGCATTTGAATGTTTCAAGGTGTAGGAATTTATTATGCAGAAAGAAAACTATCATTCTCAATTTGATTTAAATGTTCTCTGCATTTAATTACACAGTCAACATAAGTATTTTGTGAAAATATTTGTAGTTCTTTCAAGTTCCTGAAACAAATGTCTAGATATAGGGGACTATCAAAATCACACAGAGTATGTTAAAAAAATTGACAATCCTATAGATATTCTTAAATTAGTGTGAATTTTATGAAGTGCTGGGATCATTTGTTTTGCCTTACTGAATTTGTTCATGGCAGCCTTTGGATGAGATCCTTATTGATAATTATTTGGAAATACTCTTGTAAAATATAAATCTTCTTTATTAAGTAGCAACTTACATATGCAGTGTGGGCATAAATGAAGAGTTCTGAGATCATATGTGTGGGCCAGGGGGTTTTGATAGGTATAAGATACCTTTACTTCTCACAGAACATTAATGAATTACAAAAAGTGGTCATAAGTCTGTGTGCTGTAGGACACCTGTCTTATAATGAATTGCTTTTTCAACATGTTCCCAAATGTAGCCTTTAGATTAGTTCTTCACATACTGCATGTATTCTTTTTCAGATGTGATCATTAGTAGATTCCAATTGGGGTAAAATGAAAGGAATTTTGAGAGTGAATTTTTGTGTTTGGAGGAGAAGGGTAATTTTGGTACCATTCCTGTGTTTCAAAGTTTAAAAGTGGAATTAAACCATTTTTCCTGAATTACAGTACTGCCAAATTTGTCGAAAGGGAGATAATGAGGAACTGCTGCTCCTGTGTGATGGCTGTGATAAAGGCTGTCACACCTACTGCCACAGACCCAAGATCAGCACCATCCCGGATGGGGACTGGTTCTGCCCTGCCTGCATAGCGAAGGTAACACTCCCTGGCAGGGGGAAGGGACCTGGGCTGAGTGACCTGTTTATACAGGGGACAGTTACAGGTGCTTTTATCAATAGGAATAATGGTCTGTGTGCTTTATATGGGGCTGCCATTAAATGATGAGATTAACAGTTTTATATAACTTGGATTTCAGTGGCAGTAAAGGGCACAGTTTTATTTGTTCTAAACTGTGGGGGTTTTAATGTAAGTAGGTACAGAATTTTCATGCTGATTCAATAGTGTAGTTTTTAATTTGACTTTTAGGACTTACTCAGTATTTATCTTGCAAATTTCATCATTGTTGACAGACCAATGTCTTAGATTCTGTGTTAAAAGAAAAATCAGAGAAAACCCCTTGGTAAATATATTTTTTTATTTTTGTGTGTTTATGTCAGTCTTTTAGGAATAGACATGTGGTCGCCCAAAGTGCTGCCAGCGTATTTGTTAGGAGGTACTGTTTCACTAAGCCGAACATCAGGGGCTTTTATATCGTCACAAGTTGAGAACTTAAATCACTAGTAACAGGAATTTCTCAGCCTTATTTGGCTTCAGAGACGAGCAAAAAGTGAAAATAATCTCTAATATTAAATATTACATTTGTTTTGGTGCTTTTGCTTCTGATTGTCACTGCTGTCTGTCAAATGATAACAGGTTTCTGTAATTTCTTGGTTATTACTTATTTCAATTCTCTCTATTGTAGGCAAGTGGTCAAACTCTAAAGATAAAAAAACTTCAAATCAAAGGGAAAAAAAGTAATGAACAAAAGAGAAGCAGGAAATTACCAGGAGAAACAGAGGATGAAGACTCTCCAACTACAAGCGCCTCCTTAAAAAAAGGAAAAACAGACCCCAAAAGAAGAAAAATGGATGAAAATGTCTCTGTAAGCCAGTTAAAGCAAGAAAATTGCACTGCTGTTAAGAAACCTAAGAGAGATGACTCCAAGGACCTGGCTGTATGTAGGTAAAGTGTCAAATTCTAAACTTAGGGGTAAGTCTTGTTGAAGGAAGTAATGCCTGATTCTTTTTATCCCTGTTCTGGGGAACAAGAACACTATTCTTTGTCATATTTATATAGACATAAATACACATAATGCCATCATGCTGCTTCTGAGAATGGGACGCGTGAACCCCAGTAGCAGTGGTACTGACACCTTTCCCAAGTGTAGCCAAGACAGTTATCCACTGTGATTATCCACTGTGGCCAAAGGGCTTTGCTTTATGGAGGAGGACACAAGAATCATCTTCTGTGAGACCGTTGCTGGTCAGTCAAAAGCTATGTTAGTTTAGCTTTGTCACAGTTTTGGACAGTCAGTATTAGCACCTGTTTTACTGGTTTGTGAATGGTTTCCATTGAGGATCAGACTTGCAGAGCCGTGTTTTTCTTTTGGAATTTCATCTTAGGTAGGTTTCATCTTACGTAGGTTGGCTGGAGAGAACTTAATGTTATTTTAATAACTCAGTTAAGATGTCTGTCTTTATATACATTGTTCTCAGCCTTGCACAGGACAGAATAAAGTGCTTTGCTTTTATAAAGTGAATAGTTTGGCAGTGCATGATGAATTTATAGAACAGTGGAAAACCTCTGTAAATGTATGAACAGCTTAAAAATACTGGTTTTAACCTTATTTTGTTCAGCATGATTCTCTCAGAATTGGAAACTCATGAAGATGCCTGGCCTTTCTTACTTCCTGTAAACTTGAAACTTGTTCCTGGTTATAAGAAAGTTATTAAAAAACCTATGGACTTTTCCACCATTAGAGACAAGCTAAGTAGTGGACAGTAAGTAAACCTACTGTAAATTTTACTATACATTTTAAAAGTAATACTAAAATACAGTACACTTTTTAAAATTAGCTAAACTATATTGATTTGCCTGCTCTGACACATCTGTGATTATTTCTACAGTTACAATAAAAATTCTTAATTATATGCTTTTACCTTGGCCATACAACCATGTTTGGTAGGAGAATCTGTCGAACTGGCTGAAAAACAGTAAAACTGCTGGGTCAAATGCACCAAAACAATCAACAGGAAAAACTTTACTTCCTCATCTTTTTTCATGGAGTCATCTTAGTGTTATTACGTCAGAGAGAACCATCTGTGTGCGCTTTAAGAGTGGAGTCCCTGTAAATGATGTGGGTGTGGAGTGACTTGGCAGCTCTGTTGTGGCAACACCCCAGTAATGATGGTGAATCGTTTTATAGTCCTAGAATTAGACTTCTAAAAAAGAGCAAGACAGTATATTACTCCGTCCCCCTTCCCTCCTTGTCATAACCCTGTGCTCTAGGACTCCCCAGCACCAAGGCACGTTTTGGTGTCTGTGAAGACTGAGCCTCTTCAGTGTCCGTCAGCTCCACATGGAGCGAGAGTTTCCTGGGATAGCACAAGGGGCTTTCTAACCTCTTCAGGCCTTTCCTCCCATGAATATGAGATTTAAATGCTCTATATGTGCTCATTGGTGTCGATAGACTTGTAACTTTTATTCTTTTTTTTAATAATTCCTGTGAATACTGGAGCACTCTTTGGGCTGTGAATGTTTAGGGTAATAAAAAGAATAGCAAAGACAATGTCCATGATTATCTGGGCAGCCTTCTTTTGTGCCCATTTGTTCCTCTTTTAGGTAAATGCAGCTCTACTCAACACTTTGTTTGAAAGGACCCTGAGCCCAAGAATAGATACAGAAATGGAAACAGCCATAGCATTTTAACTAGAAAGCTATTGAAGGGAAGGGGGAATTAGTTTTTAAACAAGTTTGTTTCCAGTACAGGCATGAAATTCTACCTTACAAAGCTTTTGAGGACAATAACAAATACAGTGATGAGAGAGTATTTCCTTGCACTGATGTTCATTTTCCTGTAAATATTTAAATCAGAATTTAAAAACTAAGTGCATAATTAACATGTCAAACATTCATTGAATATTCACTGATGTTAAGAAAGTTCTTTTTCATGTAGTTGAAGTGTTTTTCCCCTCTGATTCTCCATGTTCCAAAAATCATTCACCTTTTTCTTCTTCCAGGTACCCGAATCTTGAAGCATTTTCACTTGATGTCAGGCTTGTTTTTGACAACTGTGAAACTTTCAATGAAGATGATTCTGACATAGGCAGGGCTGGCCACAACATGAGGAAATATTTTGAAAAAAAATGGACAGAGATTTTCAAAGTGAGCTGAAGCTACCAGAACTCTTTTCTTTTATTTTTTTTTCCTTTTTTTTTTTTTTTTCCATCAAATGAGGACTGATGAGACCAGCAATGTGAACTGTATTTACATGGAAGTACAAGGCACGTGTAACTAATGACTGGGTTTTCTCTTTTAAAATATCACAGAACTGTGATAGTAGTTTTAAAGGCTTCACTCCTACAGCAACCATGGCCCCTTGGTTATTGGTTTGTGTGTTTTAACAAAACTAATTTAGGTAGAACAGGGAAGCACACCCAAAGAATTTCAAAGGAAGGGGTGTTATAGTGCAATAGCAATTTATCAAAACGCACTGAATATTCAACCACCAGAGCTCTACTTGGGGAAATGGTTCTCTTTTCCCTTTCAATAAATATCTATTTTTCATTTTTTTACTTTGTAGTTTATTTTTTAGTGAATGTATTTAATTTTATGAATTATTTATGATTATACAGCATTCAGAATCTTCGTTTTCTGTGAAAAGGAAGAATTAGAAAATTGCTTTAAATGTTGAAAATACAACAAGGAATGTTTTAAAATATAAAACAAAGCCAAGTAAAACTGTTTACACTGATGTGCTGTGAAAGCACTAAAAATTAAACTTTACTGTAGAGTTACAAGTACATTTATATATATGTTGCTGCATCACTTGAGTAGTTAAATTGTATTTCAAGACATTGAAGAAAAATTGAGACATGTATATACTGTTCATTATTGTTTATATTAAGTCTTGTTTTAAATATGTATGATGTGTACATATTGTTTGCAGACATTATTGTTTATGCCTTAGGAGGATGGTAGCATTTTATTTTAGTCTTAAGGTAATTATAGCTCTATGGCTTGTACAGTAATTATCCTCTACCAACACTGTGGAGTCTCCTTAATCTTGGTAGTGCCTGCCTTTAAAACAGGGTGTAGGGGATATTAGTTTTCCATTTTTCTATTTTGTTATATAATTTCAAGCCACCACGGCCTCAAATTCAAGTATAATCATTTGTATCCATGTGGAAGAAAATTGTGACAATTTCCTACGCACACAGTATTTTTTCATAGAAACATTTCCCTCCATTTGCCTTGCCACAGAATAACAGAAAAAGACATTTGTAACCACTGTGTTTTATCTACTGTGTGTTGTGGTGGCCTGTTGGGGCAGATAGATCAGAATTTTTTTTTGTACTAATGTAAGAGTACTTGAAGTTTTATTTAAAAGAAATGTTGTGGAAAGGTAGCATTCTTTTTCTTTTCCTTTTTTAGGAGTGTTATTTTTCACTAGTATGTGTGGCACGGATACAATAAAAGACTGTTTTGCAAACAAGATTTTCTTGGCAATGTTAATACTTCAGCTCCTGTGTATACAGGTGTTTTGTTTTGGTTTGGTTTTTAATATCTTGGGAGTCTTGCACTTAGCACTCAGTTCTTATGGTGCATCTAATTCTCCTGGCCTTTTGATGGTGTTTCCAAAGGAAGCGATTGCCCTTGCCAGCAGTCAGAGAGCAGGTCCCACTTGTAAGTATCCTGTCAATAACTGAGAGAGGCCTGGGGTGTCCCCAGGGCTGGGGTGGCACTGCGCTTATGGTGTGTGATGGTAAGCTTGCTTAGATGAATGCGAAAACTAATTCTTCATGAAAAACAGTCTCAGACTCTGTACTGGACAATGCTTTTGTCTGCCCTGCTAGATCCGTCAGTTTCTTGAAATGTCAGAGCCAGTCACCAGTGACACTAAACACACAGTTGGCTTTTTTCAGCTTGGATCCTAATTCAGCTCAGCGGCTGAGAAGCTGAAGGCGGTAACAGCTGCTACGGTGATGCCGGCGAGACAGGTTTCAGCCAGCGAATCACACGGTGTGCAGTCAAATAACGTGCCGTAAAACAGAACGAAAGATGGTACAGACTGAACTCGGAAGGGAGATTATTGCATAGCAGGGAATGCTTCCTAGGCACAGGGTGACTCCGAGGAAGGGTCTGTGTCTTCCTCAGAAAAAAGTAGGTGCGGTGATACACCGTTTATTTTGCGTGAGTTGCTGAGCGTGTAACGGGATGTGTCGCGGCGATGGTGTGAATTTCTGACGTGCTGGGAGAGCTGTTCGCTCAGCTCCTTCGCGCTGCTCGCCGGCCGCGCGGGGTCGGGGCCGGCGGGGCCGGTTCGGAGGGAGCGGCAGCGGCCGCAGGGCCGGGTGCGCCGCCAGCTGCTCAGGTGGCGGCAGGGCCCGCGTCAGGCAGCCACAGCGGTGGCAGGGCTGTGCGGGCCCGGGACCGCGGCACGGGCCGGGAGCTGCGCGACCCGCGCCGCCCGAGGCCGCGGCTGCTGCCGCGGGCAGAGCGG